>JASEVX010000119.1:0-591045 GCA_031761405.1 Serripes groenlandicus | reverse complement strand
TGTCTTCCCTTCAGGTCTCTACGGCGACGGAGCTAAGATCCCAATTGTCGGAGCTCATTCGTATCGAACAAGAGAGGGGTATCCCTGTATACAGGGAGGAGCAGTGCCCAAAGTGGTGACCCCAACAAATCACTTTTCAGAAACCCAACAGTCTGAAGAAATGTGAACTAAAGCTAGTGCTGAAAAATGCTCCGTTAGACAAACTGAATGCACTTTGTGCCAAAGAACCAAAGAAAAATTTGCCGAGAAGACAAGTATTATCTGAACCCGATAGGAATGTCCAGAGAATGAGGAAACAAGTTTTTGAACATTTGAAGAAAAAGGACTATACCGGAAAAACTCGGTACATAGAAAAAAATAAGCCAGCCTGGTGGCCCAAAGAAGTGAAATTTGAGAAGCCCACACATTTAGCAAAGACGGAGCTCATTGACGTCGTAGAAGGCCTAGAGAAACTGGAGGTGACTGCCTCATGTCAGGTGTCAGTGGTGGCTGAGGATTCACCGGGAATCCCAGTGTACTATAGGATGAACTCCGAAGTAAGAGGCATGTGTCTTGCCATATTCAATGGGATTTTTTCAGGTAAAAAAGAATTTGAAACGAAGGAAGACATCAACATAATCCGCAATACCTTCGAGCCATTTCATTTCCAATGCCATCTTTATGAAAATCTGACGGCAAAAGGAATGATGGAGGTATTAAATGAAATAGCTGCTCTCGACCACAGTAAATACGATGCCCTTGTGGTATTTATTGCTTCGCATGGAACAAAAGACAGTGTAGTGGGAGCAGATAACAAATGTGTCTTACAGGAAGACATACTGCATTGTTTTACTTCTCTTAAGTGCCCAACTCTGGCTAATAAGCCTAAGCTGTTCATTATGGATGTGTGCCGGGGCAGTGAAGGCATGTCTGGATTAATTGGGCAGCAGACAGTGGTTGCCCCGGACCAGACTAAACGCAACGGAAGTGAGGGAGCGGGGGCTCAGGACGCCTCAGGTATGCCTTCATATTTTGAGAGCATGCGGGGACCGGTAATGGCCATTGACTTCCACGATCGTGAGAGACGCGGGATGAAACCTGTCCCAGAATTAGCGGACATGGTTGTCGCACATTCCACTTGTCCAGGATATGTAGCACATGTTATGGATAATTATGGGTCACTTCTTTGCTCGCCAATTCTGTGACGATTTAACTAAGCTTTGTAAAAAAATGTACAATAAATGAAATCCTGGAATATGCGGGAAAGAAGATGTCCAACAGAATATATGATGTGAAACAAGGCACAGCTACCTTACAAATGCCGCAGTACTCGTCTACTTTAAGACACAGATGGACTCTTTTCCCTTGAACGAAACGATATTTAATGACATTTAACTCATTTGGTTAGAGTAAAGAAAATAGAATCAATCACATGTCTTTTGATATTTCTATTTTTTTCCTGTTGTAAATGGAAATATGCTAGTTAGATGTACTGTACATAAACTATATAGTACTCTTAGATTGCTAATTATTATACTCAAAGTTGGGCATAGTTTTTTTTATGGAATAAAGAGCTGTACGTACACCGTTTCTGTTGGGATGCCGGGATGCGGATCATCACCGCAATATGGAAAAAATGTCCGAAATGTGCTTGAAAAACAACAGGGAAACTGCTTGAAAAGTGTCTGATTTTTTTTTCTTTGATCTGTATGAACCATGATAAAACTAGGCACAAGTTCAGTTGCAGCATCGCTTTGAACGGAGAGCTCATTGAAAGGAGATGGTGTACGTATATAGGCATTTCGGCCCACGCCAGATTTGAATTTTTCTCCATTATTTATCAAAAGCATCATTTCCTGGATATCCTATCAGCAATTATTTTCCGAAAAATATTTTATTTCCTGTCAATTTTGAGGAATTTGTCAATTTATCAAACTACAAGATCGAAAAAAGATTTAATAACAATAACTTTACAGAACAACATATTTTAACAACAGTTCATGGATTAAATGAAAGCCATATGTTTATATGTCAATTTTATATGGGGAGTACACATCTAGAAAACACAACGAAAAAGTTTGCAGTTTGAATCTCGGTCTCCTAAGGAATACCTGATGAACGCTCTTTCATTTCTTCGATGACAAGGATCAATTGAGATTTCAGTGGTTGGTTTTTCAATTGGTATGACCGTGGAATGGTTTACATTAATACCGATTTTAGTGCCATCAGCTGCTAGCATCTTTGGCTTGTCTTCTGAAATCTATTTTAAATTTACTTATCCAGGAAAACCACCACGCAATAAATGTATTACCAGACACAGCAAAGCAATTCTCATATATTCATCCATGCGATACACTTTTACAGGGTTCGAAATTGCGAGGCGAGATTTCAGGCACCATTATATTTTTGGGCCGATTAATACGCATTTCTAATCGTCGATCTTTAACAGGGTTATTTCTTTGACAAATCGCGGTAATTTCAGTGGGTTTTCAAGATTTACCGGGTGCTTTCAGTTTTGCAATATTAGCGGAAGTTTACAAGCGATACATGTCTTGTGCGCATGCCTATTCAACGGCCCCAATATTGATGACGTTTACTGCATACATTTGGGCTTTTGGAAGTCTAAAATTGGTTTTGATTTACATATGGCAAATACGATTGGCTGGAATGGTCACGTGTATATTTTAGGTTTTCCCAAGTTGTATTTCACTACGGAGATAGCATAAATGGATGTTTTTGCACTTAAAGCACACCCACTACATGATAAAAAGGACTGTGACCTATCCAAAAAATCATTTCTGTATTTATATGTTACACTTGAGACCCAAAAAACATTGATACCACAGAACTCTTCAAATTAAAGAGCATATAAAAAAGAAAAAGGTCACCGATTTAGGTCAGTCACTGAAACAGGGCAGCTTGTATGATTGATATATCAACATTCATATAAGTTTTCAAAACATTCGATCCTAGCAAAAAGAATGATACTCTAGATTCCTGTTTCCAATTAAAAAACACAATAACAAAAAGATAAATTGCTCATTTGTTTCAACTCTTTTTAGCAATTAAACTGTCATTTATTGATATGTCCATAGAAATAAAATAAAAATATAAATGTGATATGATTATGTGTGTTTATTATCATTTTCACTTCGTTCTCATCGACCTTACATGTAAACAAAAATGCCCCCCCCCCCCCCCCCCCCCCCCCCCTCCCCACTTTTTTCAGAAAACCCCCACTTTATAAAAAATATCAGTTAGTTGGGGGTGCCAAAAACCACCAGTTTGAAAAGGTGGTGGGTCCTGAACACTGCTAGCATGTAAATACAACAACTTGAGATCGAAACAAAGTGCTTTTTGGCAATAAAATGATACAACCTAGTAAAGGCCTGTATATTTTTAATCAAACATAAATATTAAGAATTTAAGCATTGCAAACATTCAATGAGGCTTGTTAAATACAATACTGTATGAACCGATTATATAATCGATGTCTAATCGAATGAGGCAAAGCGATTGTAACCGATAATCGATTGTAAAAATGGAACCGATGGCCCAACACTAGTAACATGGTTAAATGAATATATAATAAAAAAGTCACAATATTTTTTTTTTTTTTCCATTAAAATAAATACAGTTATTTGGAGGACTCCCTTAAAGGTTGGAGGAATGAACCCCTACAATAAGGGACAATATATTACAATATAGTATAGTGTCCCTGCCTACATCAAGCACCAGGGAGTCCTTAATGATCTTTGGAAATTTAAGTTAGTGTCGAACCCTGCAATTACATGTCAAAGTTCAATAAACAACTGAAATTTAATACTTTTATTTTCAACCTAAAACCATATAAATATAGAACGTGCATATAAATTATGGACAAGTAGTCAATTCATACGGACAAGTGATTTTTTCTGATTACTTGCCCATGGAAAAGTAAACTATTTTGATATTTGGCCACCCCTGAATGATACATGGTTAAGATACGGCCTGGACAAGGTTCAGTCATATCAAACAGTACTCATTTTGATCTTTGACCTCTAAGTGTGACCTTGACATTTGTGATACAGGCCTGGGTCTTGTGCCCGACACACCACCACATCACAGGTGAATGTTCATGCCAAAATTCCTGGAAATCCTATCATGCATGGTTAAGATGTGGGCCGGACCAGGTTTGGAAAATCTCTATAATTGAAAGGATAACCTACGACTAAAAGTGGAAAACATTGTGGCAAAAGGAGAAATTGCTCGGTCTGAGCAATTTCTTCTTTTGTCACTATGATTTCAAAAAGCTGTCTGCTTCAGAGGCGTCAGAAAGCGTCTATATGAGGGAAAGGGTAACAACTACTGTACATGCATATGTTAGTAATTGGGCAAATGAAATTACTACTTACTTGGTTCAAAAATATCGAGGACACAAAAATCATGACATCCAATTTCTGTATCTCTGGTGAAGAAATGGATGCCTTCTATCTGTCCTGGTCATATATCACACTGTCGTTACACTGCCTTATCCATATCTGAAATCATATCCAAAATAATTCTCCATACATTAGATAATAAATTTGGCTTCGTTGAGCATTTATGTAAAATTATATCATATAGTTAAATGGATTATCTTTTTGACATTGGACAAGTGTATAAAGTTTCAATGATGTGTGATAAGTAGTTTTGAAATACTAGAGGTTGCTGCAAAACTTTAAAAAACGCCAATGCGTAGTATTTTTTAACAGGTGACCTAGTTTTTAATTGGGTCAATGTCATTTTAGCAATGTTGGAGTAGAATTGCCCAATTGAATATTCCCGTGAAGTTTAAATGGAATCTGATAACTGGCTTCAGAGGAGTATGCTTTTAAAGCAAATGTTAACAGACAGACAGACGGACAGACACAGTCATCACAATAGCTCACCTTGTGAGCCATCGACTCTCAGGTGAGCTAAAAAGCGTTTAGTTTCTCTTTTCGAATGGTAAACATGACAATTATTAGCATTTTTTACTATAGTTTAAAGATGCTACAATTCAGATTCGACAATAAAAAAGAGTCAAGATGGCCTATAATCAATCACTTGCACTAAGACAGTTGAATAACAAAATTAATTGCATGCTTCGTAATAAAAAGTAAAGATAAAATGCAATAAAAAATATAAAACAATAAGAGGATATGAAGGCCTATGCTCTGTGGTTCTATTTTTTAGCTCACCTATGCACGAAGTGCAAGGTGAGCTATTGTGATCACATTTTGTCCGTCGTGCGTCGTCAACATTTCAGCTTGTTAACACTCTACAGGCTACATTTTGCATCCAATCTTCATGAAAGTGTATCAGAACATTCATCTCCATCAAATCTTGGACAAGTTCGAAACTGGGCCATATGAGGTCAAATTGAAGCGAAATCTTGTTAACACTCTGGAGGCCACATTTTCAACTTGAGCATGTTGAAACTTTATCAGAATGTTTGTCTTGATGATATGTAGGTCAAGTTCGAACATGGGTCATGGCGGGTCAAGAAATAGGTCACTAGGTCAAATTGAAGGAACATCTTGTTAACACTCTAGAGGCCGCTGACGCATGTGCAGCAGACGGCTGCAGAATGGTTATTCGTGACCCATTTCTTCTTTTTCCACAAAGCTATGTATAAACTATACTTCAATCGAGTAAACTGCATTCTCTCTATATCTGTGTTTTCCGTTTTCATCACGAAATTCCCATCTCCTACATCGCTACAATCCATTAACGGACCATTATCCTGACACACTTCGTCCATATACACAAGTTCCCCTTCTACACATATCACTACCACCAAAAGCAAATAAATCATCATTCTAATAAATGGATATAGAATGAATGAATGAATGTTGTTTTAAGGCCCGTCGACAACTAAGGTCATTTTGGGCGCTTAATAATTTACTTAATGAAATAATCAAACATGATGTAAGCGATACCTAAAATATATATAAAATAACATGTAAGCCAATGTAAAATAAGATATAGGCAAACAAGCCCAACATTACTATGTAATACTTAACATGAAGATAAATAATATCTAAGGAAATGTGGAACATGATCTGCAAAAGCACGATTTAAGAAATAATCATATCTTATTAAAAAATATTAATTTCCCTAAGGCAATCAAATAAAAGTTCCGGTTTGACAGACTCAAAGAGCTGACGCATACTTTGAGCCTTGAAAAATATATCACGTATTGGGGCGAAATCAGCACATTCCAGAAGAATGTGTTTTACTGAAAGTTGTGTAAAACATGGAATACATTGAGGTGCTTCCTCACCTTTCAGTAAGTATGCATGAGTTAACCATGTGTGTCCAATGCGTAAACGAGCAAGAACAATTTCTTCTCGGCGAAAGGATCGTAAAGCTTGCAGCCACTCACCAAGTACTGGCTTGATTGAGTGGAGTTTATTATTCACTTGCTCATTCCAATCACCTTGCCAATCATCGTATAGTAAAACGTTTATTAAAGGTTTAAAATCAAAATGAGGTATTTTAAATTGGCAAGATATCTTGTGAAAGAGCAGATTTTGCTGCCAAGTCAGCTTGTTCATTACCGCGAATGCCCATATGACTGGGGATCCAGCAAAATACTACATTTGATGTAGCACATATATATGATAGTTTAGACAGGAGATTAACAACAAGAGGATTTTTAATTTTCTCATTCTGAAGTGCCTGCATAGCAGACAATGAGTCGGTAAATATAATGTACCGCCAATAACCTTCTGATTTAATAAACGCTAAATCTATTGCCTTTGTAACAAAGTAGCAACTCAATAATACAGTATAACTTGTTTATTACGAGATGTACACATGTCCCAAAACACCCAGTTGTTGCTCTTTCAACAACATGACTACTCAGCTCACGTCACCAGAGTGACTGTTTTGATATGAAAACAATCCAGTACTTATACAATCTCCCAACTGCCTTAGGGAAGTTAGTCTATTAACTATTGGTCAGATGTCAAACCCTGTAGACTGATCAATTGCGCCTGTCAAAAGGAACAATGAAGTTATAGAAGGATAACCGTGTCACAGAGAAAGATGGTTGATTAAGCTTACCGTGTCACAGAGAAAGATGGTTGATTACATCTTTACACCTTTAACTCGGCGGAAAAAATAGAATAATTATCTGGTAGTCGAAATGTTATTACATCGCTATCAGGAACTGCGGCAGCAGCTGCCCTTTTGTCATCCTTAGAACCATCCGTATAAATACGCTCAAAGTTAAAATATGTATTCTTAATTTCTATATACTTGGATTTAAAAACAATAGGATCTGTGCAGGCCTTTTTATCGGTCGCAAGATCATAAATGAATGATGGACTACGAGTCCAAGGTGGGGCATCTGAAATCTCTTGCTTCGCGATGTCGTCAAGATCAATACCAAGCTTTGCGACTTCTGGACCGTAACGGATACCAAAAGGCGGTATTACCCGTTCCTTCTTTAAAAATAATTCCTGGTATAAAGGGTTGAAAACAACTCTATGAGTGGGATTTGAAGGATTAGACTTAAGTTTTAAGAAATACTGCATAGCTAGTTTTTTTCGGCGTAAATTTAACGATGGTTCATTGGCTTCTACGTAGAGACTTTTGACGGGCGAGGTTCGAAAAGCGCCCAAGGCTAGCCGTAAACCCTGATGGGGAATGGTATCAAGTGTTGCAATGTACGACTTTCGTGCTGAGCCATAAACAATAAATGCGTAGTCTAATTTATATCGTATTAATGACCTGTGAAGTCTCAAGAGGACTTTACGGTCAGCGCCCCAATCCATGTGGGATACAACGCGTAAAATATTTATTTCTTAGATATTTAATATGAAGAACAAAAGTCAGTTTTGGGTCAAACGATAGACCAATTCAATTCAAGTTTTATTGTATTAAAGGGCCACCGGCCCATACACAAAAAATATTCATTACATACAATATACAAGTATAGGTACATGTGTAAGAGGTATACATATTCAATGACAATCATTTTTTCTAAAAGTACATATAACAAGCAAATTCATGAAATTTATATCCCCCGCTTGCAGGAAATATTGTAGGAAAATGTTGAGGTTAGGTTTAAACATGTCAGTAGTCTTTTTATTGAACATGTATTACAGGGTAAATTAAACGAACTTGGCCTAGGTTGTTACCAAGTTTGTGGCAGTTATTGCACGGAAACAGCAAACCAAAATTGACAATCGAACTAGGCCTAGCCCTTAAGGCATTTAACCTTGTTACCAAGTTTGAAAAAAAACGGTTCACATTTATGGCAGTTATTGCACAGAAACAACAAGAATTTGTTAAATAAAGGGCCATAACTCCACCGAAAGTGAAGATCGAACTTGGCCTAGCCTTTAAGGCATTTAACCTTGTTACCAAGTTTGAAGAAAAAAAAACGGTTCACATTTGTGGCAGTTATTGCAACAAACAGCAAGAAACGACATTTTTTGTTAAATAAGGGGCCATAACTCCACTGAATAAAGTCCACCGAAAGTGACGATCTAACTTGGCCTAGCCCTTAAGGCATTTAACCTTGTAACCAATTTTGAAACAAGAAAATGTGTCCATGGAACACGGATGCCCCGGTTGTTAATGGACGAACAGACGGACGAACAGTTGGTCCAACCTCAAATTGATACAATTTTTTAAACAATGATATGTTGATTGTCATTTGTGTGAAGTTTCATAATGATAGGACATCAGGTTCACTAAAATCTAACTTGACCAAAAACTTTAACCTGAGAATGGAATGGACGAACAGACAGACGAACAGACGGACGAACAGTTGGTCCAACCTCAAATTGATACAATTTTTTAAACAATGATATGTTGATTGTCATTTGTGTGAAGTTTCATAATGATAGGACATCAGGTTCACTAAAATCTAACTTGACCAAAAACTTTAACCTGAGAATGGAATGGACGAACAGACAGACAAACAGACGGACGAACAGTTGGTCCAACCTCAAATTGATACAATTTTTTAAACAATGATATGTTGATTGTCATTTGTGTGAAGTTTCATAATGATAGTACATCAACTTCACTAAAATCTAACTTGACCAAAAACTTTAACCTGAGCGGGACGGACGAACGGACGGACGGACGGACTAACAGACCGGAAAACTATATGCCCCTCATACTTCGTATGCCGGGGCATAAAAAAACAAGTAACTGGAGGATTGCAAGCAATACCATAGTCCCCTAACGGTTTGCACTTTTGAGTCTGTTTCTGTTGTCATAGCAACCCAATGTTTAGGTATATCAAGACAATAAAGTATGAAAACAAGAGTACAGCAAACGGTACATAATACGCCCGTCAGGAACATCTTTGTAAGTTTCCTCTTGTTTTGATATATTGTTTGTTTGTAAAAAGTTAATAAAGTTGTTCAGGAATGAATTGACAACAAAGCAGTATACAAAAATACAGCTGAATACCTCAAAGCAGGTAGGAAAAAAATGTGAAAAAACATTATTCCAACCCCAAAAAGGGGCATAACTCATGCAGAAATTGACGAAATCTGAAGAAACGTGAATTTGATCTATGGCACATGACCACAAAGCCATATACAAAATTTCAGCGTAATACATGAAAGCATGTAGAAAAAAATGCAGAAAACAAATATTCTAAGTCCAAAAAGGGGCATAACTCATTCAAAAATTTACGAAATCCCAGGAAATATGAACTTGATCTGTGACACATCACTAGAAAGTGTTATACAAAATTTCACCTCAATAGCTCAAAGTATGTAGGAAAAAAGTGCGGAAAACCCGAACGGACGGACGGAGGGAGGGACGGACGGAGGGAGGAAGGGACATGACCATACCATAATAAAACGGTTGTATAAAAAAAGGTTCACATTTGTGGCAGTTATTGCACGGAAACGGCAAGAAACGACGATCGAAGTTGGCCTAGCCCTTAAGGCATTTAACCTTGTTACCAAGTTTGAAAAAAAAAGGTTCACATCTGTGGCAGTTATTGCACGGAAACAGCAAGAAACGACATATTTTGTTAAATAAGGGGCCATAACTCCACCAAATAAAGTCTGCCGAAAGTGACGATCGAAGTTGGCCTAGCCCTTAAGGCATTTAACCTTGTTACCAAGTTTGAAAAAAAAAGGTTCACATCTGTGGCAGTTATTGCACGGAAACAGCAAGAAACGACATATTTTGTTAAATAAGGGGCCATAACTCCACCAAATAAAGTCTGCCGAAAGTGACGATCGAAGTTGGCCTAGCCCTTAAGGCATTTAACCTTGTTACCAAGTTTGAAAAAAAAAGGTTCACATTTGTGGCAGTTATTGCACGGAAACAGCAAGAAACGACATTTTTTGTTAAATAAGGGGCCATAACTCCACCGAATAAAGTCCGCCGAAAGTGATATTCGAACTTGGCCTAGCCCTTAAGGCATTTAACGTTGTTACCAAGTTTGAAAAAAAAAGGTTCACATTTGTGGCAGTTATTGCACGGAAACGGCAAGAAACAACATATTTTGTTAAATAAGGGGCCATAACTCCACCAAATAAAGTCCGCCGAAAGTGATATTCGAACTTGGCCTAGCCGTTAAGGCATTTAACCTTGTTACCAAGTTTGAAAAGAAACGGTTCACATTTGCGGCAGTTATTGCACGGAAACGAAGTGTGACGGACGGACAGACGGACGGACAGACGGACGGACGGACAAACCGAAATTAATAACCCCCCTTTTTTTCTTCGAAAAAGCGGGGGATAATTAAAGTAATGTCATTGAAGAAATAGCTAGTCAGTTTTCTTGTTCGTTTATATAGACTTCTCTTATTCGGAAAGCATAAAATAGGTACATAGCTAGATTACGGATAACAGTTTCGTTTTTACTAGACATGATATTGCAAAATGACATTTCATTTGGGATAGTAAGGAATTTCTGATCAATGAATTTATCTCGTATGTCTTTATATAATGGACAGAGAAAAAGAAAATGCAACTCATTTTCTATAACGCATTCGCAATAGACACAAAAGCGATACTCTCTGGGTATTCCATAATGTCTACCCTTTTCAATCATTAACGAATGAGATGCATTTCTAAATCGTGCTAAACAAGATCTAAATTTACTAACATCAATGATATTTAAATATGACTCCTGTCCAAAGAATTGTTTATATCCACAGTAAGATGTTAATTTAGCATTGTCAGAACACCCAGTCCTCCATTCTTGTATATACTGGTCCTTAAGGCGCTGGGTATAATTAAAAATAAAAAGTTTATCATTTTCCACATATTGACTTTCCCAAACTTGCCCAAAACCGTTTCTGTACAAATGTGTTCTTATATAAGTTACCCAATTAATATATCCGAGATTATCAAAATGCAATAACATGTTATACGAAAGCTTAACAAGTCTACATTGTGGTAATTTAAGGATGCGTAACCAATACTTTATTACTCTTTTAGAGGACATGATTTGGACAGGATATCTACCCGTATCACCCAAAATGGAAAGATTACATGCTTCTAAACCTACATTTAGCAAACGTTTACATGCATATAGTTGTACTTGCTCGATACAGTTCATATACTGGAGACCCCATATCTCAGATCCATATAGCATAACTGGACATACCTTAGAATCAAATACTTTAAAGAATGTGTTAACTGGAATATATGGTAGTTTAACAAAAGAACTGAATATATACATTAATACTTTTTTGGCTTTAACCGAGGACATTTCTGCCATTTTAAATAATGACAATCTATTTGTAAAATGAATACCAACGTAAGAAAAACTAGAAACGACTTCAACAGCTTTACCATTGAATGACCAGTGTTCTTTCTTAGACAATTGACCTCCCTTTTTAAAAACCACAATTTTAGTCTTAGCTATGTTGACCTTTAGCTTATAATTGTTACAAAATGAATTCAATAGATTTAGTTCTTTTTGTAGACCACCAATAGTGTTTGCAACTAATCCTATATCGTCCGCAAACATAAGCATGAAAACTGACGTAAAATCCGGAAATAATTGGATTCCTCTTGATGTCACTATTTTTCATTACGTCATAAAGTTCATTAATAAACAGGGAAAATAAAATTGGACTTAAAGAGCATCCCTGACGGAGTCCGATTGGACAAGAAAAAACATCACTTATACCATCATCAGATCTTACACAGGCCTTAACACTGCTATAGATTGATTGTATTGCTCTAAATAAATTACCTTTGATACCATGTTTTATTAAAATATTATACAGCAGTGGTCGGCTAACGGAATCAAACGCCTTTTCAAAATCAATAAAGGCAACGTAAACAGATTTCTTTTTCATCGATAGACATTTTGAAATTATTGAATTTAAAACAAAGGCATTGTCGACGGTACTATATCCTGCTCGGAAGCCGGCCTGCGACTCTGTCAACCTGTCATATGCATCGACATAGAAGGTCAGGCGCTTAGTTAATACAGATATGTATGCCTTACTTAATATATCCATAAGAGCAATGCCTCTATAATTTGTAGGTTCACGAACATTACCTTTCTTATAAACAGGTATTAGCAGAATTTTAGACCAATTCAAAGGAAATTCACCAGTAATATACAACCTATTAAATAACATGTTGATAAAAGGTAACAACACAGGAATTCCGAATTTCATATGATGAGGTGTAATACTACCAGCAAATGCTTTGTTAACATTTAAACTTTGAATTGTACTTAATATCTCACTATCATCTATAGGTGAGTTAAAAAGAACACTTTCAATAAGACCAAGGAATTTAAATTCAGGCACAACTTCAATACGAGTGCCATCTAGTGTTAATTCTGGATTTAGGTGGTGTTTACGAAGTTGACAAAAGTGCATACATTTGGTCTTGCTTTTAGAGAATTTAAAGCCATCTTCGTTTGACCATTTTTGCAAATTATTCAAAACTTGTTGCAATTTTCTTTCAATTGTATGCATATGTTTTGATCTGTAGACTACACTGCAGAGATAAACATAGTATAAACCGATTTTTTTTCAAATTTAAGCAAATTTTCTTGAAACAATGTAAATATGCTAAAGAAACTGATTTGTTTGTTTTTCTCCTTTCCACGCAACGTTTCAATTAGTAAATATATATATATATATATATATATATATATATATATACATATGTGCTTTACACATAAGGCAGACCAGAAGTATATATGAATAATCAGTGGGCAGACCTGAGACATAGGCAGACAAAAATCTGGTCTGCATATGTTTTGGACTTATCTACTTCTACTCCCGCGAATAAAGTTACGCTGTTGTATAAGTGTTTTATTTCATTTAATGGTTTTCTTTGTAAAAATAGTAATTTTATTGACAAAACTTAAAAAAAGAATGCATTTTACCATTTCACAACTTGGTGGTGTATATCGAAGAAAATATGCAACAGGTCCCTTGGGCAGACCTTTTTCAAAAGTGAATTAAACATACTAGACGGTTGTATGTTTATATTGTTAACGGTTTTTACGATCTTTTTAATTAAAATCTTCTACATGTTACTGTTTTTTTCTTCAAAAATATCATATTTAAAAAATCGATATTTTGCCACCCGTGTTTGAATTATTGGGAAATATATTTTTCTGTAACGGAAAAGCCATGCGGAAAGCTTCGGATTTTATCTTAATTTCGGGAAAATAATGGCGGCGGCTCTTTCTTATGGAAAACGCTGTGTAAGAAGCATTATATTTTATTTGTGGCAATTCGTTCATTTTAAAGATTGATTGTTTTGAAATATTTGTTGACGTTGTGATCGTGGATGAAGTTGAACATGTTTATAATTTTGGGTCCTCATTTACCAAAGAATAACATACAGAAAGTAGGTCAAGCTATCCCGTCCATATTTTTAGCAGACAGCATTTACAAAAATATTAGATTTTTGTCGGGCACATGTTCACTGACTGCATTTATCCATTACAGATGATATGGGTGGTGAAGGATTAATCCGGGGAAGGGGGGAATGTAGATTTCCTTGTATTATGGAGACACGGTCACCGGTTCTCGAACCTCTTAACATTACGGGCCTTCTTCAGTACCGAAGTGGGTGGTGGAAGGTAAATTTCCTTGTATTTATGGATACACGGTCAGCGATTCTCGAACCTCTTAACATTTATCATGGCTCAGGTTAGTCCAAATATTTTAGACTTTCGGTTTCTCGTTTTATCATCTGTCATTTTTTGGTCAACCTAGCGTATGCAGGATAATAACAAAATGAAAAATGAGCATATGCTATGTCTTTTTTTGAAGGACTAGGCTCAGGTTCGAGAACACGGACCTCCACGATAGGTCAAATAGTCCCTAAAAACGTTTGTTTTCACCAGAATGCATTGAATATATGACATTGAGTTTAAATGCATTGTGAATGTGTATAGGATGCACTGGAAATGATTGATTTGATCACTTTAAGTATTTTGACTTTGTTTGAAAGTAGAGAATACTGTACTAAACACCGGTTTTGTCTGGGCCTGATTTGGTCCAAAATGACGGTAAACAATTTCGTCTGGTGAGTTCTTTCTTGCATAATGCATGATCTCCATTTTCTTTTGATTGTCTTAAAGCTTAGAGGTAACTTACTATTTTCAATGATTATGGTGTTCTACATGAGAAACGCTTAGAAAGTGTTGTCTTAAAGCTTAGAGGTAACTTACTATTTTCAATGATTATGGTGTTCTACATGAGAAACGCTTAGAAAGTGTGACAATTGAGGACTGAAACTGGTCAATTTACATTGAAACAAAGAAGGAATTCATTTGGTTTATTTTAACCTGTACCTAATTAAGACGAATAGTTTTTCCATGTATTAGAGGTACCTCCTCCTATACCGGTCTAAAGATGGTATGACTTTATAAAGTCTAATATATGTGAAATTAAATTATTAATGAATAAAAGTTCAAAGTCAATTTGCATCCAAATAAAAAAACAACATCGCAAACCATCAATTTTAATGCCAACATGAGTAATATGAATTATGATACTGAAAATAATATCTTGTCTTTTTAAACATTAAAGAGCTTGCAATTATGAAGAGAGAAATCAACATTTTTATTCCTTTGTCACATATTTTAGTGACCAGTAATTTCGTGGTCAAACACAATTTTACAAATATCTCGTAACTGATACCTAAAAGTTACATTTGTTAGACATTTTTATAAGGTAACCGAATTTTTTGAAGATAGCAATTTAAAAAAAGCAACTAAATTGGCAAATTCTCCAAAATTTCACACACCCTGCAGTTAGTCAAGAGATGGTCAAAATCAGCAAAAATAATGACATTTTGACCCAACATAACTAGTTTAAATCACTAATTAAATTGCATCCTAAAATCGTTGGTGGAGTTTCTTCTTGTCTGGTGTAATGTAATGTGTAAATCACCAGAGATGGTAGGAAAAGGTATATTTATAAGAGAGGGGAATAGGGCCTAAATTTAAACATATTTCTTATGCGTCATCTGTATTTTATTAAAATCATATTTTTAACTTTCAGTTGAAAGCTGTCCTGAAGAAATATGATGACAATGGCAAGGTACAGTTTTATTTTTCAAGTTCAATTATAAATTTTAATCCCCCTGAGAAAAAATGCTCTTTCAGAAGACACTTTGGCAGTGAATGAGGTTTAAAAAAAAATGTTGAGATTTATTTGGAAATCTGTCTTCTATTTTCAAATAGTGTTATTTTCCTTCTTTCGTCGATTATCCTTAATCAAAATCTATATTCGAATTTGTTCGGTCTTTTCAGGATATTTGTATCCGTATGTTATCAACGGAGATGATCATAAATACGAAAGTGAAATTAATGTTTTGTTTTGGATAGTAAAGTGTCGTTGTATTAGGCTTTTTAGGAACTATAATGACGAAGGTCATCATGATCTTATAAGTGTGTAGTGGACACGTATGTCTACAAATAAGTACTAAAATAATTATAAAAAAAATTATAACTAATAATTAAGTTTCTATAAATAATTACACTTCACCCTGGTAAACTTGTTATCTGCTTTACAGTTTTTTGCTGCAAGTGAATTTGAATCCGAACTTTGTAATCCTCTAGATGTCTTCATTTTTGCCTTTTTGTGATTGGTCACTCACATGACAGGCTGGCTATTCACCTTAATCTCCAATTTTAGAATTCTGAATTATGTTTTACAATACCAGAAAGTGACCTTATACAATGTTTGTTTGCACTTATAAAGTTAATATATTATTGAATTATATATACCCATTTTAGTCGGTCAATAAATTATCCATGGCTTTAGGTATGTATTATGTTTATAAAATCATTTTATTTTTTAATTTTTAGAAAAGAAAACCAGATGAGGAAATGTTGGAGTATTGCAAGGCTGGCATTGATAAAGATGGATTTACAGTACAGTTTATATCTGATTACAAAGGTAAGACAGAATTACCATTAGAGTTAAAGATAACTTTTTTCATGAATTGGGTCTTTACCATTAATGCCTTTTATTTGAATTGGGTATAAATTTGTGCATTTTAATTTTTAGCTCCACTAAAAGCTTATGTCATGGCGAATTGTCCGTTGTGCGTACGTTAACTTTTTCCTTTAAACCACTTCTTCTCCCTAACCACTTGGTCAATTTGGTTGAAACTTCATAGGAAGCATCCTCTCAATGTCCTCTCTTAAATTCCTTCAAATTTTTTTTATCCATCCATAATTCTTGTTTCCATGGCAACCAAAAGAAAAAAATAGTGAAAACTTAAAAAATCTTCTTCTCCGAAAGTGTCAGGCTGATTTTCAAATAATTTTGTAGAAATGTTCCTTGGGAGACCCTTTATTAGATTCCTTCAAGAAATGTTGATTGGGCGAAAAACATGGCCGCCAGGGGGCGGGGCTATTTTGCATTATATAGCTATAGTGAAAACTTAAAAAATCTTCTTCTACAAAAGTGTTCAGCAGATTTTCAAATAATTTTGTAGAAATGTTTCATGGGTGACCTTATATCAGATTTCTTGAAGCCATGTTGATTGGTAATAAAACATGGCTGTCACAGGGCGGGGCTATTTTGCCTATATGGCTAAAGAGAAAACTTAAAAAATCTTCTCCTCCAAAAGTGTCAGGCCGATTTTCAAATAACTTTGTAGAAATGTTCATTGGGTGACCCTTTATTAGATTTTGCCTTATATAGCTATAGTGAAAACTTAAAAAATCTTCTTCTCCGAAAGTGTTCAGCCGATTTTCAAATAATTTTGTAGAAATGTTCATTGGGTGACCCTCTATCAGATTCCTTCAAGCCATGTTGATTGGTCGAAAAACATGGCCGCCAGAGGGTGGGGCTATTTTGCCTTATATGACCATAGTGAAAACTTAAAAAATCTTCTCCTCCGAAAGTGTTTGGCTGATATTCAAATAATTTTGTAGAAATGTTCCTAGGCTTACCCTCTATCAGATTCCTTCAAGCAATATTGATTGGTTGAAAAATATGGCTGCCAGTGGGTGGGGCTATTTTGCCTTATATGGCTATAGTGAAAACTTAAAATATCCTCTCCTCCGAAAGTGTCAGGCCGATTTTCAAATAATTTTGCAGAAACATTCCTTGGGTGACACTCTACAAGATTCCTTTAAGCCATGGTGGTTGGTAACAAAAATAGCCACCAGGGGGCAGGGCTGTTTGGAGATTTTATTTTTGCCTTATGGCCGTTGAGTGATACTGGCCCTCTTGGGCCTCTTGTTATTTTTTGGCAAATGTGAATTGAGTATTCTTTATATTTTATTTTTAACTGCCAACATATTAATTGAGTTTTGCTTTGAGTTACCCCATAATTCTGAAAACTTGCTTTTTTGCCAAAATTGATTGGGTAAATGTTCAAATACCCTTCTTATCTATTACTCTGTACCATGCAAACAGCAGGAATAGGATTTGGCTAGGTTTTTATTATTCATTTTATTGATTACCAGCTGGATATATACATTAGATGATTAATTAATAATCGTTCGTTTATCAACACTGTCACTTATAAAAAAAATTAATGGCAATATCTTGTCATCTCAATTATTGATACCATTCTGGCCTTAAAATTTCTACAATCTTTGTGTCGCCTTTTCTTCGAAAAATTATTTCGTATCCGTCCAAATTTTGGGTGCATTAACAATGAAATTGGTGTGAGCATATGCTCATGACAGGGTTGATGTTTTTTAAATGCGTGTCTAGAGCCCAGTAAAATGAATTTTAGCGCAAGTGTAATAAATCTTCAAAGAAATAAACAAGTTTGAACTGAGATGATTATTACACTGTCATGTATGTCAAAAAGATCAGAAATTAAAAGTCCAAAACTGTGCAAAGGCTTCCAAATGAATATCAAGCATAAGTCAAACCAATAAATACACAAAAAATTACTATGTAATTATCCACAGATTGATGTCCCATCAAATCAATGTTTTTCATATGCATCTGTAAGTGTTGTTATTATTCTCTCACTATCTGGCAAATGCAATAACATTTTATCAGCAAGTCAGAATTTTTCTTTTTACAAGTAACAAAATTCCTCATACGATCATTTTATCCATCTTCAACATATCACAGAATTTACCCAAACACATACAACCTGAATGGCATAACATGCCCACACTCTTTGTGTGCCATTTTATCGCATACGTTAAAGCTGCTTTGATTACTTGCAACTATTACCTGTAATTGAAAATATTAATGCGAAATATTACTTAGCTGGCTGGAACTGAATCTATTCAATTTGATTTAAGAAATAACAGTTGACAAAACACTTTTTCTCAATCATTAACATCTGGAAAGGTCCTAAAATATGTGAATGCTCTCATGCTTTATACTCGGGCATTTTGCAGGCCTTTGCAGATGTTAACCCACTCGAAAAGGTTTATCCCTATATTGCACAACATATTTTCCTTGGAAAGGGATCTCTTTGAATGTATTTAATAATTTTTTATTAAAAATAGTTTAGATTGCTTCATTTCATCTGCAATAGCATCACCTCAGTTTGGATTAAAAAAAAGTTTTACAATAAAATGTCAGAAGACAGGAATTTTTGCGGTTTACAAATGGATGAAACCAAAACCCTGTGAAACACTCTAAAGTTGCTGGTAGCACTGAAACTGGTCACTTTCTGATTCGTTGCATTGTCTTGTGTTTATTTGCAGGGTTTGGAGTTTTTGTGAAACAAGAACATTTCAAAGGTGACTTTCTGCTTGAATATGTGGGGGAAAGATTGTCAGAGGAGGAAGGAGAACGGCGTGAAAGAAAATATCCAGAGAACAAGATGTACTACTATACCCATAATGGGAAAAAACTGTGGTATGGAAGAGACTTAGAGAGTCCGGCTTTTACTGATTAACTATTTCTTTAACTGAGTGTCCACTCCTTGCAGTTTCATTTGAACTCTTGATCAAATTTTCACAGATATTTACAGTTAAATATTTGCTTCTTAATCTAATTTACTATCATTCAGATGATCGATTTTGGGCCATCTTGGCCCTCTTGTTTATTTAGAATTTTGGTCAAGTTATTCATACCAAATCAATTTTTTTTCAAAACAATTAGAGATATAACTTAAACACTTACATAAATCTGTTTACCATCATTACCTCCACCAACAGCCAAGAGTGCATAATTCAGTAAAAGCTTTTGTAAGAATTATGACCCTTTTTGGCCGGATTGCTTAAGCAATTCCGGTCTATAGATTGGCGATGTCCGTCTGTCCGTCTGTCTGTCTGTCTGTCCGTCAACATTTTGGTTAAAGTTTTATTGGCCGGATTGCTTAAGCAATTCCGGTCTATAGATTGGCGATGTCCGTCTGTCCGTCTGTCTGTCTGTCTGTCCGTCAACATTTTGGTTAAAGTTTTAGGTTAGGCAAAATGGTTAAAGTTTCTGGTTAAGCAAAATCTCAGCACAAGAAAGGGTTGCAAACTTGAAACTTTGCCTGAAGGTAACCAGTAACAAGTTCTATTGATTTCTATTGTTACTTTGACCTTGACCTTAGTTTGTCGATTTTCAAGGTCAAATTGCCGACAATCCGGCCTTACCGTCTTCAGCGGTTTCTTGTTTGACTTTATATTAAGTACTTAGCTTATAAATAATACGATAAAGTACTTGGTTATGTTTTCTGTACCACCCAAACTGTGTTTTGCATGTATTCAAGACTGAAAAAGAAATCAGCCTTGAGTACTTTAAAACATATTAAGCAAATATTTTGAAACACACTTGTCTTATATATTTCAGCATTGATGCAAGCGCAACACAAGACCACATATGTCAGTATGTAAATGATGGGACCAAAAACCAAGTGAATTCTGTTATGAAACTTAAAGTTGTGAGAAACATCCCACGGCTCTGTCTGTATGCACTCTCCAACATTCACCCAGGGGAAGAGCTCTTATACGACTACGGTGATGGAAGAAATTTATGGTGGAGGAACAAGGTATAAGTTAGCTTGCTTAAGATCCTGATCATGAAATTGTATATTAGCAAAACTGCATTATTACTGGATAGTAATTTTGTAAATAAAGTTAAACCTGCCCAAACTAAAATTTGAAAAACAAGCGATCAATGATTACGCCTCCTGTTTATTACTTAACTTACAAAGGAAGAGTATTGAAATTTAAAAAAGCATGTACTCATGTTCAGTTGTGATAGGTTTCTTTTGTATTTACATTATTGGAAGTTTGTTTATATGTATCATGTTCATATTTGCTATAATTGTTAAATATAAGATGTATCTAAATAAATTCATGGACATAAGGTCACAAAGTCATAGCTGGTGAAATGGCAATGCTGATTTTTTTGCTCGACTTTTCAAAGAATAAGAAGGTCTATTGTATTTGGTCCGCATCGGCATTGTAGCTTTAGTTAAAGTTTTGCATGCAAAGCCTGTCATGAAGTCCCATAACTCTACCTCAGATTTTGACTGAATTATGTCCCTTTGGTTAAAGTTCTGCATGCAGCGCCTTTTTGCATATACCACAAATGCTATTACTTTGAAACTTCTTACATGTATTGGACATCATCAAATGACCTGTAGGACAAGTTCCATAATTTCACATCAGATTTTGACAGATTTATGCCCCTTTTGGGACATAGAAAATTTGGTTAAAGTTGTGCATGCAAGGTCTTCTTTACAAACCACAGATGCTTTTGTTTGAAGCTTCACACACTTATTGGACATTAACAAGTGACCATGTAGGACAATTTCCATAACTACATCAGAATTATGCCCCTTTTGGGACATAGATAATTTGGTAAAAGTTGCGCGTGCAAGGCCATTTCTCGCATACCATCACTTGACCTTGCAGGACAAGTTCTATAACTGGTAACTATTTCCTTCTGGTTAAAGTTTTGCCTGCAAGTACTATCAAAGCTTTATCTCAATAACCATTGCATGCATTGCATTGAAACTTCACACAATTTGTCCTAGTCTTCAACCCGACTTAAAGAACCAAGTTAGATTTATAACTCTTGGTTATATTTAGTTATGCACCTTTTTTAACATTAAAAATTACAGGACACTTTAAACTGAAACAAACGCTTCTGTTTTTTTCACAGCTTGCACAATCTGGTAATTGGGTTCTAGTTATTTATGTTTATAATTCATAGTTCTTTTTATGCCCCCTCGTCAGGGGTCTTATAGCATGTTCTCCTCAGTCTATTAAGGCATGTCCCTTGTTAAAAATAACCTTGCAAAATGCAAAATGCTTATTTTTGTCCGAGAAAAATGATAACATTATAATATCCAAATAAGAAGCAAAATAGTTTGCTTTACATGTTCTCAAACAGTCATTGATACCTTGAATAATATATGCGTAAAAACTGAAAACTAACATGCCTGTGCAGATTTAAGACTTGTAAAAATAAATGTTGTATTTAAATTTTTATTCCCATGTAAATGGCAACATGCCTTAAAAACTTTCTGGGGAGAACATCCAGTGATATTTTTTTTACCCAAATTGTGAATGGGTCCGGTACCAGGGAAATTGTGAAAAATGGCGTTTTTTATATAAAATTGTGAATTTCAATAGGACAGCTATGCTACTGATCTTTGTCTGTTTAAATAAGATTTTCAACACTTGCTAGATGAATTTATCTGGAGAAGTTTATTTCAAAGCGTCTGAATATACATCCTCTAGAAGCATTATTTATGCGTACATCTTCAATACGTAATTTACATTTATCCGACCGGTGCGATCAACCTTATCATGATGTTTACATCACAGGCAGCTATTGCAACGATTTAATAAATCATATTTAACATTGACTTGAGTCTCACAAATATGCAGCTTATCTCTTTACCACATGAAATCGAATTTCAAACAATTTGAATTGGCCGCCATTTTGTTTGCTTCCAATACATGGTTAAATTCACTAGGCGAAATAGGTGGAAAAAAAATAAACGTAATATCATCCAACTCTCTATACTCTTGTATGTATAATATATATAATTATTTCGTTAAATATTTGATTCAGTTTAATATCATATTTGGTAAAAAATGTTTCAAAATGGCATCTTCGGCACTGCGAAAAAATAAAGGTTAAAACAATTTTGCATTATTTTGGCATTAGTGAAGGCCTAAGTGATGATAAAGTGGTTTCTCAAAAATGAAAATGAAGAAACACCCTCTTTCCCATGTGCATCAAGCATAATTTGGGTATTGTTTTCACCATTAAAAACAAAAATGTCAAAACCACAACCTTGGTTTGACATGCTGAAAGTGCTGACCACAAGTATGCTATCTTTACTGAGTCAGTGAAAGATGATCTCCAGAAGTCTGTTCCAAAGTTTCCATAGATTATGTTTAAGTTAGAGGTTAATTATCTGTTACTATTGAAAACTAGTTACAGGCAGTGATTTTGTGTAATTAATATGCACAGTGAACTTGCATATTTATTTATAATAGCATTTTTACAGGTAATATTTCCTGCATATTTATGTTGTTATTGTGCTGCTTTAATTAAAAATTGTCCAATTATTTTTTATAAATTATTTAAATCAATATGAATTCTTGGACAAGTAATCCAACATTTGTTAGATTATATATAAGAACCCATTTTCCCATTGGTCCCATTTGTAACGGTATTGGTACTCATGTGAGCAGTCTGGGGTCGTATTGGCACATTTGTTTATGTTTGCAGATCCTTGTATGAATGACGCTGACACCGATGATGATCCTTTTGATGTAGGAAAAATATCAGGTACATTGTACAGAATAACATGTGTGATGATGACTTCACATTTCTTCACATCTGAACACAGGGACTTGCTCCTCTAAAAATAGATATGACCTACTCTATGCATTAGATATTAACAAGGGTGGACACAGTTTTCTGGGTCGCCACGCTTCAACTCATTTTATTCAAAGTATTCAAACAAATATATGAGTTTGAAGTAGGGAATCAATCAATAATGCTTTTCTTTATCAAACTATACCAAAATAACGTATTTTTTTCTCCCTACGTATGTTAATTCCCGTGAAATATTCGCGGATTCGCCAAAAGGACAACAACCTGGACCAAAAACGAAAGTACTTCTATCGACATTTCGGAATGGTTCAGTTTTTTTCGTTGCAGTAATTGTCAGTGATATTGCGATTATTTTTCCAAGAAACATTTCGGAATGATTCAGTAGCAGGTACTTTCGGTTTTTGCGTGTGGGGCCCCTAGGGTCAAGGTTGCTGTTACTAAAAACAGAAAAATGGTTGTTACTTTTGAACCAAAGCTGGTATGTAGAAAGATTTTATGGAGACCTTTCCGATTGCGTTTCGAGGCTGAAGTTCTCCTTACAATCATTGAAAACCTGGTTCTCTGAGGGACTGTAATTTCATAAAATTCAATTTTTAGCTCACCTATGCACGAAGTGCAAGGTGAGCTATTGTGATCACAGTTTGTCTGGCGTCCGTCCGTCGTGCGTCGTCAACATTTCAGCTTGTTAAAACTCTACAGGCTACATTTTGCATCCAATCATCATGAAAGTGTATCAGAACATTCATCTCCATAAAATCTTGGACAAGTTCGAAACTGGGCCATATGAGGTCAAAGACGAGGTCACTAGGTCAAATTGAAGCGAAATCTTGTTAACACTCTGGAAGCCACATTTTCAACTTGAGCATGTTGAAACTATGTCAGAATGTTTGTCTTAGTGATATCTAGGCCAAGTTCGAATACAGGTCATGTCGGGTCAAGAACTAGGTCACTAGGCCAAATTGAAGAAAAATCTTGTTAACAATCTAGAAGCCCCATTTTTGGCTTGAGCATGTTGAAACTTTGTCAGAAAGTTTGTCTTGGTGTTATCTAGGGCAAGTTCGAATATAGGTCATGTTGGGTCAAAAACTAGGTCATGAGGCCAAATTGAAGGGAAATCTTGTTAACACTCTGGAAGCCGCATTTTTGGCTTGAGCATGTTGAAACTTTGTCAGAAAGTTTGTCTTGATGATATCTAGGCCAAGTTTGAATATGGGTCATGTCCAGTCTAAAACTAGGTCACTCGGCCAAATTTAAGAAAATTCTTGTTAACACTCGGGAAGCCACATTTTAAATTTGAGCATGTTGAAACTTTATCAGAAAGTTTGTATTGTTGATATCTAGGCCAAGTTCAAATATATGTCATGTCTAGTCAAAAACTAGGTCACTAGGCCAAATTTAAGAAGATTTTTGTTAACACTCTGGAAGCCACATGTTTGGCTTGAGCATGTTGAAACTATGTCGGAATATTTGACTTAGTGATATCTAGGTCAAGTTCGAATATGGGTCATGTCGAGTCAACAACTAAGTCACTAGGCCAAATTGTAGAACAATCTAGTTAACACTATTGAGATCGCATTTTTGACATGAGCAGCTTGAAATTTTGTCAGAAAGTTTGTCTTGATGATATTGCCATTGGTGCTGAAAGAGTTATGTTTTAAATAGCCCATTCTCAGGTGAGCGATTCCAGGGCCTCATGGCCCTCTTGTTTGCTTAATCTTGAAATTTGGTCAGAATGTTTGTCTAAATGATATCTAGTTCAAGTTCGAATATGGGTCATATGGAGGTCAGAAACAAGGTCAATAAAGGAAAATATTGTTCAAACTCCGGAGGCCGCATTTTTACTTTTAGCAAGTTGAAAATTTGTCAGAATGTTGTTTTGATGATATCTAGTCCATGTTGGAATATGGGTCATATCAGGAAAAATAATTTATAGATCACTAGGCCAAATGAAGGAAAATCTTATTAACACTGGAGGTTGCATTCAGAATAATTGTCTTGATGTGTTCTGCATAACAGTACATTGTATAATTAAGGTGAGCGATCCAGGGCCATCATCTTCTTCACCTCTTGTTTTACATTTTGAGTAAGACATAAAAAGGACTTGTAACTGATGAAATTTATTTTTAGCTCACCTTATGAGGTTTTTTTTATCGCATTTTGTCGTTGTGTGTCGTTGGTCAACATCTTCTCTTCAGTAACCAATGGGTCAATTGGGATGAAACTTCACAGAAAGCATCCTCTCAATGACTTCACCAGATTTCCTTTAAATTGTTGGGATCCATGCAGAACTCTGGTTTCCATGGCAACCAAACATTTTTTTTTAAAACTGAGCCTCTTGTATTTACTTACCTGACCACAAAGTGAGTTAATGTGGTTGGCATGACAATTCACATTGCATAATTCAGGTGAGCGATCCAGGGCCATCATGGCCCTCTTGTTTATTTTAATTAAAAATCATAATGAACTGCTTATCGTATTACATGCATTTATTTGACAGACATAAGTTCCTCCGATGACAGTTATGTGTGTGACAGTGTTGAATCAGAAGGCGGCCTCAGCGAAATAATTCTAAATATATCACAGGTAAAATGGCTGAAAAGCTATCAAAAGTTTTAAAGTAATTTTTAAATTGTCTCAAAGCTATTCGTAGATAATGATAACAATTGCTAATGAAATGCTTTTCCAAAGTTGCATATTGATTCATTTTATCATATTGATATGAGTTCAGGTTCCACAGTATGAAACAAATCTGTTTGATATATATTTAGTGCAAAATACTTAGTATCTTACTCTTACATGTAAATAACTTTAACTCTGAACAAACACAAGGACAAATTCTGCACACATGGTGACATTTTCTTATATATAATGCACTATCCTAGACTAGTCAATAAATTACCAATATATCTATTTCCATCCTCAAAGCCATTTAATCTTATGCCCTGAAGCATCCTAACACCATCTTAATCTTTTTTTTTATCAGAAACACTGAAAAACTTTGTTTCTTCATGCTTATTCAGTCTACTTTGGTCACATGCCCTGTTAGCTATGAGGATACAGTTGCTTAAAGTTCTAATAATAGAACTAGCTGCAAAACCCTGCCAAAAATCAATCTAGTAGCATTTAGCTAGACTCTTAAAATAGAGCTGGTAACAACAGATTTCTAAAAAATAGAATGGGTGGCTATATTGTTTTAAAAATAGAATGGGTGGCTAACATTGTTCTAAAAATAGAACTTGTGGCTATGGGTGGCTACCAGTGTATATATAGAGCGAAACATATGGTTAAATCCAATGACCATATCAACTGCAAGCATTGTTTGCGTTTAGGAACATACAATTTCCCTCTGAAGAGTTTAAACTGTTGAACGAAACTGGTCAGGGCTGTCAAGTCAACTTAGAAGCATGTCTCCTTTGGCTCTCTTCAGCCAAATTATCATACAAACTTCAGGAGTAGTTGATTGATTTGCATGAAGTTTTCAGTGTTTATTTTTAAGGCAATATGCAGAATATATTCTTCTTCAGAGGTTTGAGTTAAGATTGTAGGGGGAACAAATTGAAAAATAATATAAAACCAAGTGTTCATACAAATTGGTATGATTGCATGTGCACATTGAATGTAAGTCAAGTATGATACTGAGCTACATGCTTGGCTTAATCTTTCAGAAAATGACTCAATTTAGCGATTAAGGGCCACCATGGCTTTACTTTCTATAAATTCCTACTGGAGTCTATTCAGCAAACAATAATTTTGTTTTTTATGTTTTCTAGTTTGACGAAAACACCCCAGTCCCAATTGTAGCTTATCACCAAATGGATAACTCGATGGAGTCAGAGAAGGTAAAATTATGATTTGATTATTTGCACCATTGTTATAAATAGAGACTTTCAGAAGTGTCATTGTTTGGTCTGTATCAGTAATATAATGACAGTCTGCCTAATTATTTAATTGTATATCATATGAAATATAAATGTCTGCCTAAGGTTGATTTTGTATATTGATAAGTGAATACAGATGTCTGCCCAAGTATGTCTATCTAGATTTAAAGTCTGAAGAAAGTGGTTGACATATATGTTTGTAAAATTGCTTTTGGAACATTTTTTTTGGTCTTCAGCTCATCAGGGCACATTAATGTGAAGGTCAGCCACATCAACAGTTGCTTAGGAACACTGTTAATGCCACTGCTTCCACCATATCATGGTGGTACTTATTTGAAATGCTTGTCTGCAGCAAATTTAAAACTAAATATCATGAACAAATTTCAGAAAGCAATTATAACCAATATTGATGCCTAGTTACTCAGATAAGCCAGAACATCGGAAGAAGTTGTCTAATAACTAATCGTCATAATAATTACACAGTTAAACGATTAAGGGCCATCATGGCTGTTTTGCTATATATACTTTCTATCAATTCCTACTATTAAAAGTCTATTCAGTAAACAATAATTTTGGTTTTTATGTTTTCTAGTGTGACGAAACCACCCCAGTCACAGTTGTAGCTAATCACCAAATGGATAATTCGATGAAGTCGGAGAAGGTAAAATTATGATTTGATTATGTGCATCATTGAAATTGTTATAAATAGAGACTTTCAGAAGTGTCATTGTTTTGTCTGTGTCAGTAAAATAAGGACTGTGCCTAATTATTTAAGTGTATACCTTATGAAGTATATATGTCTTCCTAAGCTTGATTTTGTATGTTGATAAGTAAATACAGATGTCTGCCAAAGTATGTCTATCTAGACTTGAAATCTGAAGAAAGTGGTTAACATATGTTTGTAAAATTGTTCTTGGAACATATCTTTTTGTCTTCAGCTCATCAGGGCACATTAATGTGAAGGTCAGCCGTTATTAGTCAGTGTTCACTGTCTAGAGCATAAACAGTTGCTTGGGAACACTGTTAATGCCACTGTTTCCCCTTAATCATGGTGGTACTTTGTCGAAATTGCTTGTCTGCGGCAAGTTTAAAACTAAATATCATGATCAAATCTCAGAAAGCAATTATAACCAATATTGATGCCTAGTTACTCAGATGAGCCATAACATCACATGATGATGTCTAGTAAAATTCTTACATAAAAAATTACACAGTTAAGCGATTAAGGGCCCTTATGGCTGTTTTGCTTTACTTTCTATCAATTCCTGCTGAAGTCTATTCAGCAAACAATAATTTTGTTTTTTATGTTTTCTAGTTTGACAAAACCACCCCAGTCACAGTTGTAGCTTATCACCAAATGGATAACTCGATGGAGTCAGAGAAGGTAAAATTATGATTTGATTATTTGCACCATTGTTATAAATAGAGACTTTCAGAAGTGTCATTGTTTGGTCTGTATCAGTAAAATAAGGACAGTCTGCCTAATTATTTAATTGTATATCATATGAAATATAAATGTCTGCCTAAGGTTGATTTTGTATATTGATAAGTAAATACAGATATCTTCATAAGTATGTCTATCTAGACTTGAAGTCTGAAAAAAGTGCTTGACATGTGCTTGTAAAATTGTTCTTGGAACAACATATCTTTTAGTCTTCAGCTCATCAGGGCACATTAAGGTGAAGGTGAGCCACTATAAGTCAGTGTTCACTGTCTCTATGCATCAACAGTTGCTTGGGAAAACTGTAAATGCCACTGTTTCCGCTTAATCATGGTGGTACTTAGTTGAAATGTTTGTCTGCCGCTAATTTAAAACAAAATATCATGATCAAATCTCAGAAAGCAATTATAACCAATATTGATGCCTAGTTACTCAGATGAGCCATAACATCACATGATGACTGTCTAACAAACAATCGTCATAAAAATTACACAGTTAAGCGATTAAGGGCCATCATGGCTGTTTTGCTTTACTTTCTATCAATTCCTACTGAAGTCTATTCAGTATACAATAATTTTGGTTTTTAGCTCTACTGGCCAAAGGCCATAAAAGCTTATGCCGTGGTGTGGTGTTGGTCGTCCGTGCGTCCGTAAACAATTGCTTGTGAACGTGATACAGTCTTCAGTTTTGATTGTATCTCAATCACACTTATACAGTAGTTAGATATCTATGAGAGCTCGATTCCTTTCGCAGATGTGCCCTTGCATGACTGAATTATGGCGCTTGAAATTGTCAAAATTGCTATAATACAGCTTGTGAACACAATAGAGCTTCCATTTACTATCCGATCTTCACCAAACTTTGATAGTATTTAAATATTGATGAGAGCTCGGTTCCTTTAGCAAACAAGCCAGATCCGCCCATGCAAGACTGGATTATGGCCCTTGAAATTGTCAAAATTGCTATAACAGAAATTGTGAACACAATAGAGGCTCCATTTACTATCCGATCTTCACCATACATACATGCTCTGGATTGGAAATGACCAAAGAACCATCCCAGTAGAGCATAGTCCCTCATGGGCCTCTTGTTATGTTTTCTAGTGTGACGAAACCATCCCAGTCCCAATTGTAGCTTATCACCAAATGGATAACTCGATGGAGTCAGAGAAGGTAAAATTATAATTTGATTATTTGCACCATTGTTATAAATAGAGACTTTCAGAAGTGTCATTGTTTGGTCTGTATCAGTAAAATAAGGACTGTCTGCCTAATTATTTAATTGTATATCATATGAAATATATATGTCTGCCTAAGGTTGATTTTGTATATTGATAAGTAAATACAAATATCTTCATAAGTATGTCTATCTAGACTTGAAGTCTGAAGAAAGTGGTTGACATATGTTTGTAAAATAGTTCTTGGAACAACATATCTTTTAGTCTTCAGCTCATCAGGGCACATTAATGTGAAGGTGAACCGCTATTAGTCAGTGTTCACTGTCTCTATGCATCAACAGTTGCTTTTGAAAACTGTAAATGTCTGCGGCAATTTTAAAACTAAATATCATGATCAAATCTCAGAAAGCAATTATAACCAATATTGATGCCTAGTTACTCAGATGAGCCATAACATCACATGATGACTGTTTAACAAACAATCGTCATAAGAATTACACAGTTAGGCGATTAAGGGCCATCATGGCTGTTTTGCTTTACTTTCTATCAATTCCTACTGAAGTCTATTCAGTATACAATAATTTTGGTTTTTAGCTCTACTGGTCAAAGGCCAGAAGAGCTTATGCCATGGTGTAGTGTCCGTGTGTCCGTAAACAATTGCTTGTGAACGCGATACAGTCTTCAGTTCTGATTGTATCTTAATCACACTTGTACAGTAGTTAGATATCTATGAGAGCTTGGTTCCTTTCGCAGATGTGCCCTTGCATGACTGAATTATGGCGCTTGAAATTGTCAAAATTGCTATAATACAGCTTGTGAACACAATAGAGCTTCCATTTACTATCCGATCTTCACCAAACTTAGATAGTAGTTAAATATTGATGAGAGCTCGGTTCCTTTTGCAAACAAGCCAGATCCGCCCATGCAAGACTGGATTATGGCCCTTGAAATTGTCAAAACTGCTATCAGAGCTTGTAAACACAATAGCTTCCATTTACTATCCGTTCTTCACCAAACTTGGATAGTAGTTAAATATTGATGAGAGCTCGGTTCTTTTTTGCAAATCAGCCAGATCCGCCTATGCAAGACTGGATTATGGCCCTTGAAATAGTCAAAATTGCTATAAAACAGCTTGTGAACACAATAGAGGCTCCATTTACTATCCGATCTCCACCATACATACATGCTCTGGATTGAAAATGACCAAAGAACCATCCCAGTAGAGCATATGCCCTCAAGGGCCTCTTGTTATGTTTTCTAGTGTGACGAAACCATCCCAGTCCCAATTGTAGCTTATCACCAAATGGATAACTCGATGGAGTCAGAGAAGGTAAAATTATGATTTGATTATTTGCACCATTGTTATAAATAGAGACTTTCAGAAGTGTCATTGTTTGGTCTGTATCAGTAAAATAAGGACAGTCTGCCTAATTATTTAATTGTATATCATATGAAATATATATGTCTGCCTAAGGTTGATTTTGTATATTGATAAGTAAATACAGATATCTTCATAAGTATGTCTATCTAGACTTGAAGTCTGAAGAAAGTGGTTGACATATGTTTGTAAAATAGTTCTTGGAACAACATATCTTTTAGTCTTCAGCTCATCAGGGCACATTAATGTGAAGGTGAACCGCTATTAGTCAGTGTTCACTGTCTCTATGCATCAACAGTTGCTTTTGAAAACTGTAAATGTCTGCGGCAATTTTAAAACTAAATATCATGATCAAATCTCAGAAAGCAATTATAACCAATATTGATGCCTATTTACTCAGATGAGCCATAACATGACATGATGACTGTCTAACAAACAATTGTCATAAAAATTACACAGTTAAGCGGTTAAGGGCCATCAATGCTGTTTTGCTTTACTTTCTATCAATTCCTACTGAAGTCTATTCAGTATACAATAATTTTGGTTTTTAGCCAGAAGAGCTTACGCTGTGGTGTGGTGTTCGTCGTCCGTAAACAATTGCTTGTGAACGTGATAGTCTTCAGTTTTGATTGTATCTCAATCAAACTTATACAGTAGTTAGATATCTGTGAGAGCTCAGTTCCTTTCGCAAACCAGCCAAATCCGCCCATGCAAGACTGGATTATGGCCCTTGAAATTGTCAAAATTGCTATAATAGAGCTTGTGAACATAATAGAGGCTTCATTTACTATCTGATCTTAACCAAACTTACACAGTAGTTAGGTATCCACGAGAGCTTGTGTCCTTTTGCAAACCAGCCAGATCCGGCCATGCAAGACTGGATTATGGCTCTTGAAATAGTCAGAATTGCTATAACAGGGCTTGTGAACACGATAAAGTCTTCAGTTTTGATTGTATCTTAATCAAACATATACAGTAGTTGGATATCCATGAGGGCTCGGTTCCTTTTGCAAACCAGCCAGATCCACCGATGCAAGACTGGATTATTGCCCTTGGAATTGTCGAAATTCTTATAATAGAGCTTGTGAACACAATAGAGGCTTTATGTAGAATCTGATCTTCACCAAACTTAAATAATAGTTAAATATTGATGAGATCTCGGTTCCTTTCGAAAACAAGCCAGATGTGCCCTTGCATGACTGAATTATGGCGCTTGAAATTGTCAAAATTGCTATAATACAGCTTGGGAACACAATAGAGCCTCCATTTACTATCCAATCTTCACCGAACTTAGATAGTAGTTAAATATTGATGAGAGCTCGTTCCTTTTGCAAGCAAGCCAGATCCGCCCATGCAAGACTGGATTATGGCTCTTGAAATTGTCAAAATTGCTATAATAGAGATTGTGAACACAATAGAGGCTCCATTTACTCTCTGATCTTTGCCAAACTTAGATAGTAGTTAAATATTGATGAGAGCTTGGTTCCATTTGCAAACCAGCCAGATCCGCCCATGCAAGACTGGATTATGGCCCTTGAAATTGTCAAAATTGCTATCATAGAGCTTGTGAACACAATAGAGCTTCAATTTAATATCCGTTCTTCACCAAACTTAGATAGAAGTTAAATATTGATGAGAGCTTGGTTCCTTTTGCAAACCAGCCAGATCCGCCCATGCAAGACTGGATTATGGCCCTTGAAATTGTCAAAATTGCTATAAAACAGCTTGAAGACACAATAGAGCCTCCATTTACTATCCGATCTTCACCATACATACATACTCTGGATTGGAAATGACCAAAGAACCATCCCAGTAGAGCATAGACCCTCATGGGCCTCTTGTTATGTTTTCTAGTGTGACGAAACCATCCCAGTCCCAATTGTAGCTTATCACCAAATGGATAACTCGATGGAGTCAGAGAAGGTAAAATTATGATTTGATTATTTGCACCATTGTTATAAATAGAGACTTTCAGAAGTGTCATTGTTTGGCCTAATTATTTAATTGTATATCATATGAAATATATATGTCTGCCTAAGGTTGATTTTGTATATTGATAAGTAATTACAGATGTCTGCCCAAGTATGTCTATCTAGACTTGAAGTCTGAAAAAAGTGCTTGACATATGTTTGTAAAATTGTTCTTGGAACATATCTTTTAGTCTTCAGCTCATCAGGGCACATTAAGGTGAAGGTGAACCACTATTAGTCCGTGTTCACTGTCTCTATGCATCAACAGTTGCTTGGGAAAACTGTAAATGCCACTGTTTCCGCTTAATCATGGTGGTACTTAGTCTAAATGCTTGTCTGCGGCAAGTTTAAAACTAAATATCATGATCAAATCTCAGAAAGCAATTATAACCAATATTGATGCCTAGTTACTCAGATGAGCCATAACATCACATGATGACTGTCTAACAAACAATCGTCATAAAAATTACACAGTTAAGCGATTAAGGGCCATCATGGCTGTTTTGCTATACTTTCTATCAATTCCTACTGAAGTCTATTCATTAAACAATAATTTTGTTTTTAGCTCACCTGAGCTTTGCTCAAGGTGAGTTATTGTGATCGCCTTTTGTCCGGCGTCCGTCGTGCGTCAACTTCTTCTCCTCAGTAACCAGTGGGTCAATTTGGATGAAACTTCACAGAAAGCATCCTCTCATTGACCTCACCAGAATTCCTTCAAATTTTTGGGATCCATGCAAAATTCTGGTTTCCATGGCAACGAAACCGAAAAAACTTCATAATTCTTCTTCTCCCAAATTGGTTGGCAGATTTTCAAATAATTTTGTAGAAATGTTCCTTGGATGACCCTCTATCAGATTCCTTCAAGCTGTGTTGATTGGTCGAAAAACATGGCCGCCAGGGGGGGCGGGGCTATTTTGCCTTATATGGCTATAGTGAAAACTTAAAAAATCTTCTCCTCCGAAAGTGTAAGGCCGATTTTTAAATAATTTTGTAGAAATGTTCCTTGGGTGACCCTCTATCAGATTCCTTCAAGCCATGTTGATTGGTCGAAAAACATGGCCGCCAGGGGGCGGGGCTATTTTGCCTTATATGGCCAAAGTGAAAACTTAAAAAATCTTCAACATCTTCTCCTCAGTAACCAGTGGGTCAATTGGGATGAAACTTCACAGAAAGCATCCTCTCATTGACCTCACCAGAATTCCTTCAAATTTTTGGGATCCATGCAAAATTCTGGTTTCCATGGCAACGAAACCGAAAAAACTTCAAAATTCTTCTTCTCCCAAATTGGTTGGCAGATTTTCAAATAATTTTGTAGAAATGTTTCTTAAGTGACCCTCTATCAGATTCCCTCAAGCCATGTTGATTGGTCGAAAAACATGGCTGCCATGGGGGGGCGGGGCTATTTTGCCTTATATGGCTATAGTGCAAACTTAAAAAATCTTCTTCTCCAAAAGTGTCGGCCCGATTTTCAAATAATTTTGTAGAAATGTTCCTTGGATGACCCACTTTCAGATTCCTTCAAGCCATGTTGATTGGTCAAAAAACATGGCCGCCAGTAGGCAGGGCTATTTTGCAATATATGGCTATAGTGAAAACTTAAAAAATCTTCTCCTCCAAAAGTATCTGGCCGACTTTCAAATAAATAATTTTGTAGAAATGTTCCTAGGGTGACCCTCTATCAGATTCCTTCAAGCCAAGTTGATTGGTCGGAAACTGGCTGCCAGGGGGCGAGGCTTATATAGCTAAAGTGAAAAAAAAATAAAAAATCAGGTGAGCGATTCAAGGGCCATCATGGCCCTCTTGTTTATGTTTTCTAGTGTGACGAAACCACCCCAGTCACAGTTGTAGCTAATCACCAAATGGATAACTTGATGAAGTCGGAGAAGGTAAAATTATGATTTGATTATGTGCATCATTGAAATTGTTATAAATAGAGACTTTCAGAAGTGTCATTGTTTTGTCTGTATCAGTAAAATAAGGACTGTCTGCCTAATTATTTAAGTGTATACCTTATGAAATATATATGTCTGCCTAAGGTTGATTTTGTATATTGATAAGTAAATACTAGGGATGTCAACGATTACCGATATTACTAACCAGTTAATCGTACAATTTTGTAACCGGTTACTCAGTTAACTGTATAGATTCATAGACAATCAATATTCACTTGATGCCTGGTTTTGTTGTTGTTGTTTTAACTTGCATTCCCGGTCATGTATTTATCAGACTAGAACGACGTTATCGGAAGCGGCATTATGTCAATATTCAGTAGATTTTTTTTAACGAGGTGAGTGTTATTTGATTTATAAGATGTTGAATGAAAGAGATGCATAACTGCATATCTTTAAATACCAACTCGGGGTGAAAATGTGATAAAAATTTCAAGTACTCTTTAAATTTTCTATTTTTTTAGCTCCACTGGCTGAAAGCCAGTCGAGCTTATGTCATGGCGAATTGTCCGTCGTGCGTCCGTGCGTGCGTTAACTTTTTCCTTTAAACAACTTCTTCTCCCTAACCACTTGGCCAATTTGGTTGAAACTTCATGGGAAGCATCCTCTCAATGTCCTCTACTAAATTCCTTCAAATTTTTTTGATCCATTCAAAATTCTGGTTTCCATGGCAACCGAAAGAAAAAAATAGTGAGAACTTAAAAAATCTTCTTCTCCGAAAGTGTCAGGCCGATTTTCAAATAATTTTGTAGAAATGTTCCTTGGGTGACCCTTTATTAGATTCCTTCAAGAAATTTTGATTGGGCGAAAAACATGGCCGCCAGGGGGCGGGGCTTTTTTGCCTTATATAGCTATAGTGAAAACTTAAATAATCTTCTTCTCCGAAAGATTCCTTCAAGCCATGTTGATTGGTAAAAAAACATGGCCGTCACAGGGCGGGGCTATTTTGCCTATATGGCTAAAGAGCAAACTTAAAAAATCTTCTCCTCCAAAAGTGTCGGGCCGATTTTCAAATAATTTTGTAGAAATGTTCCTTGTGTGAACCTTAATTAGATTCCTTCAAGAAATGTTGATTGGGCGAAAAACATGGCCGCCAGGGGGCGGGGCTTTTTTGCGTTATATAGCTATAGTGAAAACTTAAAACATCTTCTTCTCCGAAAGTGTTCAGCCGATTTTCAAATAATTTTGTAGAAATGTTCATTGGGTGACCCTCTATCAGATTCCTTCAAGCCATGTTGATTGGTCGAAAAACATGGCCGCCAGAGGGCGGGGCTATTTTGACTTATATGACCATAGTGAAAACTTAAAAAATCTTCTCCTCCGAAAGTGTCAGGCATATTTTCAAATAATTTTGCAGAAACATTCCTTTGGTGACACTCTACAAGATTCCTTTAAGCCATGGTGGTTGGTAAAAAAAATAGCCACCACGGGGCAGGGCTGTTTGGAGATTTTATTTTTGCCTTATGGCCGTGGAGCGATACTGGCCCTCTTGGGCCTCTTGTTTAGTAAATAATTTACAAATACAACAATTCAAATTTATCACATTCATTCAAATTATTTGTATTATCAAATCAAATGCCAAATGTAATTAATAAGTCATTATCATATAATTTCTGCCTCATATTAGACATCAAAGTGTTTTTAAAGGATACAAACTGTCCTTTGATTAATTGTTAGATCAGCCACACTTATACGATTAACACTTCACAAACCTACGGTCATTAATAGAATCGATTGAAAAAGTTTTCACAGTTATGTAAATACTCCTGATCGTGGTGTGAATAATTAACCTCTGGTCAGTGATGTGTGACAAATTGAAAAGAACAAAAGGTGAAACACAACTGTGTATATATTTTATCTATTTTTCCAAGTACTTGGTTACTTGAATTGCTAACTGATAATCGAATAACATACAGTTAACCGAGTAACCGATTAATCGCATACATCCCTAGTAAATACAGATGTCTTCCCAAGTATGTCTATCTAGACTTGAAGTCTGAAGAAAGTGCTTGACATGTGCTTGTAAAATTGTTCTTGGAACAACATATCTTTTAGTCTTCAGCTCATCAGGGCACATTAAGGTGAAGGTGAGCCACTATAAGTCAGTGTTCACTGTCTCTATGCATCAACAGTTGCTTGGAAAAACTGTAAATGCCACTGTGGTGGTACTTAGTCAAAATGCTTGTCTGCAATGGTTTAAAACTAAATATCATGATCAAATCTCAGAAAGCAATTATCACCAATATTGATGCCTAGTTACTCAGATGAGCCAGAACATCACATGATGACGTCCAATAAACTACCGTCATAAAAAATTACACAATTAAGCAATTAAGGGCCCTTATGGCTGTTTTGCTTTACTTTCTATCAATTCCTACCGGAGTCTATTCAGCAAACAATAATTTTGTTTTTTATGTTTTCTAGTTTGACGAAAACACCCCAGTCCCAATTGTAGCTTATCACCAAATGGATAACTCGATGGAGTCAGAGAAGGTAAAATTATGATTTGATTATTTGTACCATTGTTATAAATAGAGACTTTCAGAAGTGTCATTGTTTGGTCTGTATCAGTAATATAATGACAGTCTGCCTAATTATTTAATTGTATATCATATGAAATATATATGTCTGCCTAAGGTTGATTTTGTATATTGATATATTGATAAGTTAATACAGATGTTTGCCTAAGTATTTCTAGACTTGTAGTTGAAAGGAAGGATATATACATATATGTGGAAAAAATATTTTTAAGACAGATAATTAGCCTCGTAAATCTTGGTCTACGAATATGTTGAAAATGGAGATCTAAGCAAGACAGACATTTTTTCTTTTATGATATTGATATATGAAAAGATATAAAACTTTCTAAAATCCTCTTGTTATTGAAACTCTTACTGAAGTCATTGTTCTTGCAAAGAAGACACACTTCTAAAGTGTGAGGCTAAAGAATTGCATCTTTTAATGTGGGATGTTGCTGGGTTTTTTTACAAAGCTTTGTTTTCCAAAGAAATGAACTTAATTTTACGTTCTTTTTTTTTCAGTTAACACCAGATGTCAACTCAAAGAAACTGGTAAATATGCTTTACTCTCTTGGTTCACCAGACTCCATTCCCTTTATGTCAGCTATTCAGTATTAATTGGTAAAAATGGTCATTGAGTGGACTCCTTTCAAAAATGCTAAAGAATTGACTGTGCATTTAACTCGAGTTAAAGTCATCACACTTACGGGCCAAAGATAAAAAAAGTGCTTTTCTGCATCAGTAAAGAGCCATAATTATCTAGTAATTGCTGGATGGATTTTCAAGAAGCTTAAAATTGTCACTACATTTACATTGTGCAGAGATGCTCATTCAAGAATTTTGTTGCTAACCCCAAAGTCAAGGTTACACATAGATGTCAAAGGTCTATAATTGGAAATAATGGGCTTTTCTGGATGTTTGGAGGACAAACAATCATATATAGTTTTGATATAACTGGTATTTATTGTAGGATAATAACAACTTTGCACAAATATTACACTCCCTTTTTGCATGCTTTATACAGAGATTATATATGAGCCGTCCCACGATAAAACCAGCATTGTGGACAGCGTAAAGTATCAACCCAGATCAGCATAAGCATGCCAGATGGACACTTCGCCTCCTGTGGATTTTCTGTTTCAAGAATCATTACTATATTCCTCTATCCCCCTGAGACGGAATGAGTCGGTCCCAATTATCCTGCACGGACTGCGCAGGCTGATCTCAGGCGATACATTACGCAGAGGCCATAATGTTGGTTTCGGGGGACGGCTCATATCAGGAATAGCTACATTCAGAAAATATAGCCAAAAAGTAGAGAGGAAAAGAGTGCATAAGATTTATAACATGATCAATTTAAAAAAGTCACAACAAACAACAAATATGAGAACCCAGAGAACCCAATGGGTTACCGTATTGGAACTGTCACTGGCAAAGCATTTTGCCACGGTTCTAGGGTGCACCAACCTCACACTTACCCCTTTAGGTTCTTATCTGAAAAACATGCACAAATTGCCTTGGTGAATTAACTCCAACCCACCTACAACTCCTCAATGTAGCATGCAAAAGCACAAAACACACAAAAATAAGTGGGGTCTCCATGGCTTGGTGGTTATAGTCACTGACTGACTATCCCTTAGCCTCTCACCGCTGTAGATTTGAGACCAGGTGTGACTCGGATTTTTCATGTGAGGAAGCCTCCAGCTGGCTTGCAGTAGGTCGGTGGTTCTACCCGGCTGCCTATGTGCAATCACGGTTTTCCTCCACCTGTAATTAGCTTGATGTCTCTATATGAATTGAATACTGCAGCAGTGACAGTAAACAATAATCAAAGTATGTCTTTCAGCCTGTGATATCAATTCTGTGAATTTATTTACTTGTTTGTTTTAACTGAACTAATAAACTTAGGCTGACTTGATATTTTGAACTCGCCTGAGCTTGAAGTGCGAGGTGGGCTTATGTGATTGCTTTTCGTCCGTCTGTCTGTCCGTTCACTTTTTGCTACAAACAACTTCTTCTCCTAAACCAATGGATTGATTTCATAATAATCTAATAGGAATGTTCCTTAATAGGTGATCCTCTTTCAAAGTTGTTAAAAGAATTTAATTACATGTAGAACTTTGGTTGTGTGGCATCAGAAAAGGGGAAAATCGCCAAAACATTTATAATCTTCTTGTCCAAAAGTACTAGTCAGATTTAATAATTATTTGGCATAAATGTTCCTTGGGAGACCCTTTACCAAGATTGTACAAATTATTTAGATCCAATAAAAAAAAACATGGCCTCTAGGGGCGTTCTTTTCCTCATATGTGCATTGTTAAAACTTTAAAAATCTTCTTTTCCGAAAGTACTGGCCTGATTTAAAAATAATATGGCACAAGTGTTCCTTGAGGGTCCTTCTTCCAAGATTGTTCAAATTATTCGGATCAGATAAAAAATATGGCCTCTAGTGGTGGGGCTTGTTTTTAGCTCACCTATGCACAAAGTGCAAGGTGAGCTTTTGTGATCGCTCATCGTCCGTCGTCGTCGACGTCTGTTCACATCTTCGTACAAACGATTTCTCCTCCTAAACCAATTAACCAAATTCAAAGTAATTTTACAGGAATGTTCCTTGGGTGGATCTCTTTCAAACTTGTTCAAAGAATTCTATTCCATGCAGAACTTTGGTTGCCATGGCAAAAAGAAGGGGGAAATTAACCAAAACTTAAAAAATCTTCTTGTCTGAAAGTAGAAGGCCCATGCCTTTGATATTTGGTATGTAGCATCATCTAGTGAACCTCTACCAAGATTGTTCAAATTATAGCCCTGGGGTAAAAAATGACCCTCCCCGGGGGTCACTTGTTTTTAGCTCGCCAATGCAAGAAGTGCAAGATGAGCTTTTGTGATCGCTCACCGTCTGTCGTCGTCGTCATCGTCATCGTCCGTCCGTTCACATTTTCCTACAAACGACTTCTCCTACACCAATTAATCAAATTCAAATAATTTTACAGGAATGTTCCTTGGGTGGATCTCTTTCAAACTTGTTCAAAAAATTCTAATCCATGCAGAACTTTGGCTGCCACGGCAACAAAAAAGCATCATCCAGTGAACCTATACCAAGATTGTTCAAATTATAGCCCTGGGGTCAAAAATGACCCCTCCCCCGGGGGTCACTTGTTTAATATAGACTCATATAGGGGAAAAACTTTAAAAATCTTCTTGTCTAAAAGTAGAAGGCCCATGCCTTTGATATTTGGTATGTAGCATCATCTAGTGAACCTCTTCCAAGATTGTTCAAATTATAGCCTTGGGGTAAAAAATTACCCCTCCCCGGGGGTCACTTGTTTAACATAGACTCATATAGGGGGAAAACTTTAAAAATCTTCTTGTCTAAAAGTAGAAGACCCATGCTTTTGATATTTGGTATGTAGCATCATCTAGTGAACCTCTACCAAGATTGTTCAAATTATAGCCCTGGGGTCAAAATGACCCCTCCCCTGGGGTCTATTGTTTTACATAGACTCATATAGAGAACAAACTTAAACTTCTTGTCTAAAAGTAGAGGCCCCAGGCCTTTGATATTTGGTATGTAGCATCATTTAGTGGACCTTTACCAAGATTGTTCAAATTATAGCCCTGGGCTCAAAGATGACCCCTCCCCGGGGGTCACTTGTTTTTCAGACTCATATAGGGGAAAGAACACTGAAAACTTTTTAAGTTTGATTAAATCAGGTGAGCGATATAGGACCATCATGGTCCTCTTGTTCATAGACTCATATAGGGAAAAAACTTGAAAAAATCTTCTTGTGTAGAGCTTTGATATTTGGTATGTAGCATCATCTAGTGGACCTCTACCAAGATTGTTCAAATTATAGCCCTGGGGTCAAAAATAACCCCTCCTCTGGGGTCTATTGTTTTACATTAGACTCATATAGAGAAAAAAAATAAAAAATCTTCTTGTCTAAAAGTAGAGTGCACAGGCCTCTACCAGGACTTCAAATTGTTTTGATAGAATGATAAACATGGCCACCAGGGGATGTTGCTTGTTTTCCGTATATATGTATAGACAAAGAACAATGAAAACTTTTTAAGTATGATTAAATCAGGTGAGCGATATAGGACCATCATTGTCCTCTTGTCCTTATATGTGCATTGTAAAAAGTTCTTACATTTAATTAAATCAGGTGAGCGATATAGGACCATCATGGTCCTCTTGTTATAATCTTTAAAGTTATAATATATTGTGTTTTTTAGAGACCAGGTCGGATGTGTATCTTTTGTAATAAAGTAATCCATGGAGGGAAAATAAAACGCCACATCCTTACACACAAAACATCACATGAAGAGGTTGCAAACATTCTGAAAAAGTCTTCTGTAGAGCAAAACAAGTGGTTTGAACGGAAACGTATAGAGGGAATGTATGACTACAACACAAAATTCAACACTGATGGTGGGGATACTTACATGCGACAGAGGAAGCCGAAAAAAACGGATAATATTAGAATGTGTGTGAATTGCAAAAAATTTATTTCCAACACAACTTTCTACAAGCACAAGACAAAATGTGGTGAAAGTAGTGAGCCAATAAAACCTCTCTTGCTTAAGCCATCAGTTATACACAAGGACTCAGAATTGGTGTCAACCATTCTCAATAAATTCCGTGATGGAGAGGTAGGAAGTTTGATCAGACAGGATAAAACGATACAGATAATCGGCTACAAGCACTTCCTTTGCAGAAAATCAGAATGCAGTAAAACAAATGCAATACGAAAGGAGGTAATGATGGAAATGAGAGAGATAGCCAGACTGTATCTTTGTTTCAAGGAATTATGTGAGGATGTAGTAACAGTTGAAGACATGTTCACAAGGAAAAAACTGCCAGAGCTCAAGGAATCAATAAAAGGGCTGTGTCAATCAGACAATGGTGAAAAGCATGGACTTAAATTAAACTTGACTGGCATTTTTCAAAGATGTATCAAGATACTGATTGGATACTATGCAGAATCATGCCAAGACTTGAAACAGAAAGAGATAAAAAGATTTCAAGCTGCATTCAATTTCTCATTGGCAGAAATTATTGGAAAATCTAGAAATCAGGCAAACAAAAATTCTCTTAAGAAAGCTCGGCTTCCAAAAAACCTGCCTGAGGCAGACGACATGGCAAAACTTGGAATCTTCATTAAGTCAGAAATAGAACATTGTGTTAAGAATTTCACTTCTCATGAATACACATGGCTGAGATCCCTTGTAGTAGCTCGTATCACCCTTTATAACGCACGTAGAGGAGAAGAGGGTTCTAGACTCTTGGTAGAAGAGTGGCAGGATGCAATGAACCAAGTTTGGGTGCCACCAGAGATTATTGATTCAATTGAAGATGATGCTGAAAGGTTTCTAGCAGGTCAATTCAGACTTGCTTACATGTCAGGGAAAGGAAAGAAGTATGTGCCTTTACTAATCCCTGTGGATCTGATTGAAGCAGTAGAAATACTACTTTCGCACAGAAAACAGTTTGGAATATCCGAGGATAACATATTTTTGTTCGCAACTAAAAGCTCTTGTGCCCACTGTTCAGGTTGGCATGCAGTGTCATCAGTGTGTGCTGCAGCAGGTGTGTCGGTGAATGCCACTAAAAACCGACATAGAGCATCAACAGTATATGCAGCCCTGGATATGAATGAATCTGACCGTAGGATATTCTTTGATCATCTCGGACATGAAGAGACGATAAACAAGGAAAACTATCAGTGTCCACCAGGACTTCAAGAGATACGGGTTATGGGCAAGTTCCTGAATACTTTAGAAGGTAAGTGCTCTGAGTATTTTAGCTACATTTATGCTTTGACAAGAGTTTAGGTGAATTTATTCTCAGAGATGAGGCAGCCCTGTAAAAATTCACATGCCCGCTCGCATTGGCGAGTGGAATGAAGGATCGGGCGAGTACGAAATTTTAGGCACTAGTCTGACAGGGGGAGTGGGTTTTCAAGCAAGATATTTAAAATCAATGGGCATTTTGCAAAATATTTGTTCATGTCATAATGATATTCTGCATTGCTTAGCTTATTAGTCCCCTACCGATCGGTTTGGGGACTATATGTTTGGTCGATTCCGTCTGTCAGTCCTACATAATCTTGTCTGGCCCGCATCTTAACCATGCATCATAGGATTTCAAAGATACTTAGCACAATATTCACCATGATGAGGCGGCGTGTCGCGCACAAGACCCAGGCCTGTACCTTAAATATCAAGGTCACACTTAGAGGTCAAAGGTCAAAATGAGTACTGTTTGCTAGGATTACCTTGTCCGGCCCGCATCTCCACCATGCATCATAGGATTTCCAAGAAACTTGGCACAAGCGATCACCATGATCAGGCAGCGTGTCGCGCACAAGACCCAGGCCTGTACCTCAAATGTCAAGGTCACACTTAGAGGTCAACGGTCAAAATGAGTACTATTTGATAGGACTGTACCTTGTCCAGCCCACATTTCAACCATGCATCATAGGATTTCAAAGAAACTTGGCACAAACATTCACCATAAGGCGGCTTGTCGCGCACAAGACCCAGGCCTGTATCTCAAATGTCAGGGTCACACTTAGAGGTCAAAGGTCAAAATGAGAACTGTTTGATAGGACTACCTTGTCTAGCCTGCATCTTAACCATGCATCATTGGATTCCCAAGTTACTGGGCACACATGTTCACCATGATGAGGTGACATGTGGTACACAAGACACAGGCCTGTAACTGGAAGGTCCAGGTTACACTTACAGGTCAAAGGTCGAAATGAGAAATGTTTGATAGGACTAACCAAAATGTATGCAGTGCATTGCTGTTTTTTGTCAACAAATACACATACAATACACAATGTGCTGTTCTCGTCAATTAACTTGTTCTCTCTCTTTCTCTCTATCCATTTATTCCCTCGTCAAGTTCGCATAAAATCATCCATGAAGTTGCATATACGGAGCCAACTGGTGCTCGTTTCTAGTAATGATGCCCATCAAAGATGATTTAGATTTTTTCTTTTTAGCTCACCTGAGCTTTGCTCAAGGTGAGTTATTGTGATCGCCTTTTGTCTGTCGTGCATCCTCCGTCAACTTCTTCTCTTCAGTAACCAGTGGGTCAATTGAGATGAAACTTCACAGAAAGCATCCTCTCAATGCCTCACCAGATTTCCTTCAAATTTTTGAGATCCATGCAGAATTCTGGTTTCCATGGCAACGAAATGAAAAAAAAAATCAAAATTCTTTTTCTCCCAAACTGGTTCGCAGATTTTCAAATAATTTTGTAGAAATGTTCCTTGGATGACCCTCTATCAGATTCCTTCAAGCCATGTTGATTGGTAAACAAACATGGCCGCCGAGGGGGGGGGGGGGGGGGGGGGGGGGCGGGGCTATTTTGCGTTATATGGCTATAGTGAAAACTTAAAAAATCTTCTTCTCCGAAAGTGTCAGGCTGATTTTCAAATAATTTTGTAGAAATGTTCCTTGGATGACCCTCTATCAGATTCCTTCAAGCCATGTTGATTGGTCTAAAAACATTGCTGCCAGGGGGGCGGGACTATTTTGCCTTATATGGCTATAGTGAAAACCTAAAAAATCTTCTTCTCCAAAAGTGTCTGGCCGATTTTCAAATTATTTTGTAGAAATGTTCCTAGGGTAACCCTCTATCAGATTCCTTCAAGCCAAGTTGATTGGTCAGAAACTATGGCCGCCAGGGGGTGGGACTTATATGGCTAAAGTGAAAAAAGTTAAATATTACTTTCCTTTCACATTTATCTGACCGGCACGATCAAAGATATCATGATGTTAACATCATAAACAGCTATTGCAACGATTAAATAAATTATATTTAACATTGCATTGAGTCTCTAAATTATGCATCTCTTCAGCGAAATTGTTTAATTGTCCACCATTTTGTTTTCTTCCAACACATGGTTAAATTGATTAGTCGAAATAGGTAAAACAAATTAAACGAAATATCACCCAACTCCCTATCCATTTTGTATGAGTAAGTTATATAATTATTTCGTTAAACATCACATTCAGTAAAAAGGCGGCAATTGAATGAATATTCGGCACAGAAAATGTTGTTTAAATATGTAAACAAAGTTAAATTATGCTAAATCTGACACTCTAAAGGTTAATGTTATTGAAGACACAAGTCAAATTGCCCTCAATACTTCATGTCTAAACAAACAAGCATAAGTTCCTTCTTCAGCGGTATAGGTGGTGGGGATGACGAAAAATGAGAGGAGGGGAAACAAAAAAGAGCCTTAGATAATCATAAAAGGAAATCAATCATAAACAGTTGAATTTAAGGGCAAGTGAAAGTTTGGTAAGGGCTATTGCATTTTTCCAGTCACTAGTCCTACAGCGCGAGTAGCATTTGAATTTTTTTTACACCCCTGTGAGGATTACTATGTCTAGTCTACTGTATTCTATATATAAGTGTAAACAGAGTGACCGTACAAAAAATATGAGTTTTGTTACTTAATAATTGTTTTTGTTACCACAGGAGGTTCCTGTGAGACTGAACAGACAAGACTCCCACAGAAAGGTAGCATGATAAAATAATTATATAAATTTGTAATTTAACAAAAAGGAAAACAATGCATTCATTGTTCAAACAAAATTTGATTTAGGTTAAAAACACCTGCTTTAAACCTTGCTCTTTTTAGCTCACCTAAGCCTGAAATGCATGGTGAGCTTTTGTGATCAACCGGCGATTGTCATCTGTTCGTCTGCCTGTTACCAATTTCCTACAAACGACATCTACTAAACCAATGGACTGATTTAATTTAATTCCAAGTAGAACTTTGGTTGCTGCTGCATCGGAAAAGGGGAAAAGTGCCAAAACTTTAAAAATCTTCTTCTCCAAAAGTACTGGCCCAATTTAAAAATTGTTTTGCACAAATATTTCTTGGGGCACCCTCTACCAGGATTGTTCAAATATGTACGATCCATTGAAAAACATGGCCGCCAGGGGGCAGGGCTTGTTTTCCTTGTATGCGCAGTGTTAAAACTTTAAAAATCTTCTTGTTCAAAAGAACTGGCCCGATTTAAATTTTGGTACAAATGTTCCTTGGGTAACCCTGTAGCAAGATTGTTCAAATAATTTTGATCTGTTGAAAAACATGTGGCTGCCAGGGGGTGCAGCAGGTTTTCCTTAGATGTGCATTGTAAAATCTTTAAAATTCTTCTTGTCCAAAAGTCCCTGCCCGATTTAAAAATAATTTGTCCTTGGGGGATCTTTTACTTAGGTTGTTCAAAGTAATCCGATCCGTTGAAAAACATTGCCCCCAGGGGCGGGGCTTGTTTTCCTTATATGTGCATTGTTAAAAATTTAAAAATCTTCTTGTCCAAAAGTACCTGCCTGATTTAAAAATAATTTGGCACAAATGTTCCTTGGGTGACCCTCTACCAAGATTATTGAAATTATTCCGATCTGATGAAAAAGATTGCCGCAAGAGGGCGGCCTTGTTTTCCTTAAATGTAATATAGTGAAAACTTAAAAAAGTCGTCTTTGAAGTTCTATTAAATCAGGTGAGTGATCTAGGGCCATCATGGCCCTCTTGTGTGACTATTACAGTCAATGCTTTGGTTTATGAAAGTATTCTTGGTTACAGGTAAACATTTTATTATAAACTCATGCAATGCAAGGAAATTATCAGAACTAAGGATAATCATTGTAAACATGGTGGTGCCTGTTTGGGTTAATTAACTTTTTTTAACTCTCCATCCATGAACTTTTGCTTCAAAGATGTGTATGGACCATAAATCACCTTCAAAGAACGGGTATTAACCGTATAAAACATAAAATATGAACAAAAACATTACTTATGAATTATATAAGGCACATAATGAGCTTAGTAAATAAAACGGCATCAGCGAGAGCAAAATTTGAAAAAGAAAGTAGATCATTTTAATGATTGCTTTTAAAAATGTTTTTATATGTGTTCATTATTTGTTTCTAACAAGTATGATGTTAATTCAAGCATTCTTATGACAACACAACAAGATGATCCAACTTTCAAACAATATCTCATTAAAAACTGCTTGCCGAATTTGCTCATATTTAATAGAAGTATCAAATAAAGAAATGTGATTGAATTTTGTTTGCTTTAATGAAACGACTTTTGTGTTGCAGGTTGTGATCAGGAAAGTACCAGTAAAGCTGAGAGTGAAGGATGTTCAACAGATAATGAGCAAAATGCCTGCACACCAAAAAAAAGGAGGAAGAAATTAGGTGAGACGTGCATTTTGTAATATTTAATCTGAAATATTGTTATATTCCTACAGATATGTTGATTTATAAAAAAATGTTATAGGTTTTCTCCCGTCCATCCATTGTCTGTGTATCCGTATGTTTGTGTCACACGTTTCTTAAGTGATTGATAATAAGCCATGAAACTTTACAGAAACGTTGATCAGCATTAAAAGTTGTGCACCTTGGGTTTTTCATGTCTATGTGATCAGTACAAGCAGAGGTATGCCCAGAGTATGGTCATGGGAAAAGGGCGGCATCTATGTCCATTGGACACATTTCTATTTTTATGCACAAGGTGAGTTTTTGTGATCGCCTTTTGTCAATCGTTCGTCATCAACATTGCTTGTTAACACTCTAGAGGCAACATTTTGCATCCAATCTTCATGGAAGTTTATCAGAATATATATCTCCATCAAATCTAGGCCAAGTTCGAATATAAGTTATGTCAAGTCAAAAACTTTGTCGGAATATTTGTCTTAGTGATATCTAGGCTAAGTTGGAAATAGGTAATGTCCTGTCAAAAACTAGGTCACTAGGCCAAATTTAAGGAAATTCTTGTTAACACCGGAAGTCACATTTTTGGCTTGAGCATGTTGAAACTTTGTCATAATGTTTGTCTTAGTGATATCTAGGTCAAGTTTGAATATAGGTCATGTCAGTTAAAAACTAGGTCACTAGGACAAATTTAAGGAAAATCTTGTTAACACTTTTGAAGCCGCATTTTAAGCTTGAGCATAGTGAAACTTTATCAGAAAGTTTGTCTTGATGATATCTAGGCCAATTTCAAATATGGATTATGTCCTGTCAACAACTAAGTCACTAGGCCAAATTGTAGAACAATCTAGTTAACTATAGAGATCGCATTTTTGACTTGAGCAGCTTGAAATTTTGTCAGAAAGTTTGTCTTGATGATATTGCCATTGGCGCTGAAAGAGTTATATCTAAAATAGCCCATTTTCAGGTGAGCGATTCCAGGGCCTCATGGCCCTCTTGTTTCAAGAAATAGTGTAGTTTGATTCTATGCATTTTTAGGAGAAAATAGAATAATGTGACTGAATAGTGATTGACTATATTATCAATCGCAATTTGTGTGTGTGAGCATGTATGCCCACTGTGTATGCATACATGCAATCTTAGAAAGTCCATTTAAATGCTAAACATTTTCCTCTTCAGTTTCATTTCGGTGGAGCCAGGATAGACAGCCAGGGTTATGAAGGATTTCCAGTGCTGGATAGAGAGAGACAGAGGAAACCCTTTGCCAAGTAAATACTATATACTTTTAATATCTTTTTTGGTTGAGGTATATATACTTTTTTAATTTAATATTTTTTTTATTAAACAAGTTCAAGAATTTGCTTTAAAGCACGTCTTTGGTGAATTTAATAATAATACTATATATCGAGTATAAAATATAAAATAACTATAATAAGAAGGTATTTAGGCTTACGTGTCTTAGACATTTTTGTGTAATTTGTCTACGAAAACTTGGAAACCCACATATTTATAAATAAATAAAAATGGTTACAGTGCCAGTTTGACTAAAGGAGTCTTTTAAAGTAGTTGCCATATATACTTGAGAGTATGGTTCAAATATTAAAATAATTAAAATAATTGTGGAATTGAGTGAACAAATGTCACAGGGAGAGAAAATGTGCAGCCAGACTGGGACCCCTCGCTTACAGGTGCTTGCTCTGCCGACTGACCTAGCGAATCGCTTACACAAGTTTCTCCCCTGCTGACGGTATTATGGACATTCTCCCCCTCCATGTTAGAATTTGCCCCTGAATTTCAGGAGTATGGTGCTTTTATAAACATGTGCAGGTGATGTTAGACAGCCTAGCACCTAAATGCCGCGGTCACAGGTTGGGCTTCAAATGTCACAGGGAGAGAAAATCTTGCCAGAAAATATGGTGTAAAAATTTGTTGGATAATACTGTGCTCTTCTAATGTATTTGAATAGTACCAATATTTCAAAGGCTTTAATGCATCTTTGTAGTGAATTTAAAACATTAACCTGGAAAACAGAAGTTATTATTTGTTTTACTTAGGGATGTCAGCTTGAGCTAATCAAATTTGCTCTGTTTCGCATTCCTAAGTTGGGTTATTTATGGTATATTTATTGAGCACAAAATATTCTGCAGAATTGAACTCTTGACAAAAATACCTGTTTAGCATTGCACTGATGTTAGTATCTTAGAAACAAACATTTTATAATTTCAGGTAAGAAAGAATTGGAGAAATACTTGAAGAAGAATGATGTCAGGTGTACGTTGTTTCAACTTCGCACTAAAATCATGAACGAACAAAACAAAAGAAGAAATTCCATCTCAAAGAAAATATCAATGTTTCAAAACTAAAAAAAAATCCAAGTGACAATTAAGTTGACAATTATCATAAACTTGCTTGTGTGTGGAGTATTAATGCAAATTATGATTACATTTTATTTTGAAAGTTTTTGTATAAGCAATACATTGTTTAATAGAGGCTATGTTGGTATCTTCTTGTGTCTCTTGTGTGTATGTTCAAGTATGTGTCATGAACATAACTGTCATGCATTTATGGATTTCATATTACTTGGCACGCATTCTCAACATATTAAGCCAAGGTGATAGTTTCAAAAACCATAATGCAAGCTCAGAAGGCAAGGGTTAAAGGTGTGACTTCACTGTTGATTTATTCTAGATGAACTTAGTAATAAGCATGGTCATGTTCACACAATATGTTTTGAAAACAGCACAAATGATCATTTTGTTACACAATAAAACATGTGGCCAGCATACTGTCAAGGTCACAGCATGTGACTCAAGTTTTATTGATTATTTCTCCATTTTATGCCCATCTGCACGAAGTGCAAGGTGAGCTATTGTGATCACATTGTCTGCCTTGCGTTGTCAATATTTGCCCTTGTTAACACTTTGCAGTTTGCATCCGATCTTCATGAAAGTTTATCAGAATATTTATCTCCATCAAATCTTGGACAAGTTCGAAATTGGGCCATATGAGGTCAAATTGAAGGAAAATCTTGTTAACACTAGAAGCCGCTTGAAATTTGGTCAGAATGTTGAGCTGAATGATATCTAGGTCAAGTTTGAATATAGGTCATGCCAGGTCAAAAACTAGGTCACGAAGTCAAATTGAAGGAAAATCTTGTTATGTTTTGCTTGAGCAGTTTGAAATTTTGTCAGAATGTTTGTCTTAAAGATATCTAGGTCAAGATTGAATATGGCTCATATTGGGTCAGAAACTAGGTCACTAGGCCAAATTGAAGGAAAATCTTGTTAACACTTTGGATGCGTCATTTTTTGCTTCAGCAGCTTTAAATTTTGTCAGAATGTTTTTCTGCATTATATCTAGGTCAAGTTCGGATATGGGTCATATTGGGTCAGAAACTAGGTCAATAAAGGAAAATATTGTTCAAACTCTGGAGGCCGCATTTTTACTTTGAGCAAGTTGAAACTTTGTCAGAATGTTGTCTTGATGATATCTAGTCCATGTTGGAATATGGGTCATATAAGGTAAAAAAAAAAGTTAAGATAACTAGGCCAAATGAAGGAAAATCTGGTTAACACTGGAGGTTGCATTAGAAATAATTGTCTTGATGTGTTTTACATTGCAGTACTTTGCATATTTCAGGTGTGCGAACTAGGGCCATCATGGCAATCTTGTTATAGAATAACATGACTGTGTGAAGAAGTTTGGAATTTATAAAATAATCCTAAATATTAAATCAAACAAGTGTGTATATATGGCATAAAACTAAAATTTTTGTTTATTGTCTAAAATGTGTTTTAGCTCAACTGAGCACAAGAAAGCGTAGAGGCCTTAATTTTGGCCCAATCTTCTTGGTCGGATGTTTATTGGCACGAAATCTTGAACAATTTCATGGTGTAAAAAAAAAGGTTCAGATCAAATCGTTTTTTTGCAGGAAATCGTTTTTTCAACTGGGTCATATAAGATTAAAAACTAGGTTTGTCTTTTAATTGGTGAAGCTGTTAATTAGAATATTGTTGTCTTTACCGTCCTATTTTAGCTCACCTGAGCACGAAGTGCAAGGTGAGCTATTGTGATCGCTTTTCGTCTGGCATTGTCCGTCTGTTCACTTTTTGCTACAAACAACCTATTCTCATAAACCAATAGATCGATTTCATAATAATCTAAGAGGAATGTTCCTCAGGTGGTCCTCTTTCAAAGTTTCTAAAAGAATTCAAATCTAAGTAGAACTTTGGTTGCTATTGCATCGGAAAAAGGGAAAATTGCCAAAACTTAAAAAATCTTCTTGTCTGTAAGTAGATTTTTGGTATGTAGCATCATCTAGTGTACCTCTACCAAGATTGTTCAAATTATAGCCCTGGGGTCAAAAGAGACACCACTTACGTGTTGCTTGTTTTACAAAGACTAGTATAGGGCAAAACTTTATAAATCTTCTTGTTTGAAAGTTGCTAGTTTTCCTTATATGCATAGACAAAAAACACTGAAAAACTTAAGATTTAATTAAATCAGGTGAGCTATATAGGACCATGATGGTCCTTGTTAATTTGAAGATATTGCAACTGTTTGTCTTGTTTTATTAGCTCACCTAAGCAAGAAATGTGAGGTGAGCTTTTGTGATCATCCAGCGTCCGTCGTCTGTACGTAAGTCTGTTAACAATTTCCTACAAATGACTTCTCCTACTAAACTAATGGACTGATTAAAAAAATAACTCCAAAGGAATGCTCCTTATGTGGTCCTGTTTTAGAGTTGTTCAAAGAATTTAATTTCAAGTCGAAATTTGGTTGCTGCTGTATCAGAAAAGGGGAAAATTGCCAAAACATAAAAAATCTCTTTTCCAAAAGTACTGGCCCGATATGGGGTTGTTTACATAGAGATATATAGGGAAAAGCTTCGAAAATCTTCTCGTTTGAAACCGAAAGTTCTAGAGTTGAGATATTTGGTGTGTAGCATTGTCTCTTGGTCCTCTACCAATATTGTTCAAATTATGCCCCTGGGGTCAAAATTGGCCCCATCCCGGGGATCACCCTTTTCACATCTATAATTGTATAGGGAAAAACAAAAAATGTTCAAATTATGCTTCTGGGGTCAAAATTTGCCCTGCCCAGGGAGGGGTTATTCACCTTGTTTAACATAGAGATTTATAGGAAAACTTTTAAAATCTTCTTGTCTGAAACCAAATGGCCTATAGCTTAGATATTTGGTATGTAGCATTGTCTAGTGGTCCTCTTCCAAGATTGTTTAAATTATGCCCTGGTCAATATTGGCCACGCCCCGGGGTTCACCTGTTTTACATAGACGGATATAGGAAAAACTTTGACCGCTTCTTATCTGAAACAGACCTTTCAGTTTCCTTATGTCCTATTTGTATTTATTATACAAAAGATGCACAACATTGGTTAGGTTATTTTGCCTGGTGTCAAATGGAGCTTTACTTGACATTGGACCTTGTATAAGCTTACGTGACCACATTACAAATCATATTGCATAGGTGAGCGCTCTTGTTTATTATTTATACAATTAATATATTTATTATGTGAATACACACAGGACCTCAAAGTAATCATTCACAATCAAATTGTAATGTATATTATATGTATTTGTTCTTCCTTTCCTCTCTATTTGTATAATTGCTAAAAGTTTTGTATTAACATATAGCAAATGAAATTCGGTTCTGTTTTATATGAGCATGTTCAAACTTTGTCAGTATTGATGTTATGGTAATAACCTGATCACAAAACTAGTAAACGTGGTTTGCATAACTCAGGTGAGCGATCCAGGGTCATCATGGACCTCTTGTTTTTTTGTGTTTTTATCTGATGTTCTCTCCAAAACAATCATGGCAAGATGTGTTGTTTTTACTTTGCACATTTGATACTTTTTTAAGTTTGTTATATCCAAACTAACATGATACTGCAGTTTCACTTCGTTTTCTTGCAGGCAAAAGAGCTTGTGTTGCTCTTGTTACAATAACAGTATGACCTGCAATCTTTATCTGAATAATAACATCTTACAATCTGCAAATGTATTATAGCTCACTAGAGCACAAAGTGCTCAAGGTGAACTTTTGTGATCGCCTTTTGTCAGTCATTGTCGAGCCCCAGTAGCTCAGTCGGTAGCAACGCGGGCTGTCAATCCAGGGGTTGTGAGGTCGTAATCCGGCTCAGCCAACTTTCTTTCAGACGATTGACAAAAGTCATTGTGACCTGCGTCATTCGTCTTTCACCAATGGGCTAAGTCTATATGAGATTGTTTTATGGGGTACTGGTGTGAGAAAACCAGGAAATGCATGAGTAGGTGAACTGGCCACTGTGATATAACTGAGAAATTGCTAAAAACGGCGTTAAACCCCAATCAATCAATCAATTGTCAGTCGTTTCTCGTCAACATTTGCTTGTTAACACTCTAGAGGCAACATTTTGCATTTAATTTCATGAAAGTTTATCAGAACATATATCTCCATCAAATCTAGGCAAAGTTCAAAACTGTGTCATGTCAGGTCAAAAACTAGGTCACTAGACCAAATTTAATGAAAATCTTGTTAACACTCTGGAAGCCGCATTTTTTGCTTAGGTATGTTGAAACTTTGTCAGAAAGTTTGTCTTAGTGATATCTAGGCCAAGTTTGAATATAGGTCATGTCTGGTCAAAAAATAGATGACTTGGCCAAACTTAAGGAAAATCTTGTTTACACTCTTGAAACAGCATTTTAAATTTGAGCATGTTGAAACTTTGTCAGAATGTTTGTCTTAGTGATATCTAGGCCAAGTTCGAATATAGGTCATGTCTGGTCAAAAACTAGGTCACTAGGCCAAATTTAAGGAAACTCTTGTTAACACTCTGAAAGCCACATTTTTGGTTGAGCATTATGAAACTTTGTCAGAATATTTGTCTTGATGATATCTAGGCTTACTTCGAATATGGGTTTGGTCAGATCAAAAACTAGGTCACTTGGCCATATTGTAGAAATATCTTGTTAACACTATAGAGATCACATATTTTACTTGAGCAGATTGAAACGTTGTCAGAAAGTTTGTCTTGATGATATCTAGGCAAGGTTTGAATATGGGTCATATCAGGTCAAATATTGGGTCACTAGGTCCAAATTGAAGAACCATCTTGTTAACACTCTGGAAGTCACATTTTTGGGTTGAGCATGTTGAATCTTTTTCAGAATATTTGTCTTGATGATATCTAAGCTTAGTTCGAATATAGGTCAGGTCAGTTCAACAACTAGGTCACTAGGCCAAATTATAGAACAATCTAGTTAACACTATAGAGATGCATTTTTTACTTGAGCAGCTTGAATTTTTTTCAGAAAGTTTGATGATATTGCCATTGGCGCTGAAAGAGTTAGCCACTTGGCCCTAGTGTTTGTTATTCAAGATAGTCTTGTATATTTGTTATTAGTATAAATGCAAATCAGTTCTAAAAACATTCCTGTTTTATGATATACATTTATCTTGGTAGTGTCTAAAATCAGTGAAGATTTTTCTACATTAGAATACAATGAACAACTGTTTCACTATATGGAATATTCATACATAAACATATTCTATATGTCAATCGATCACTTGTTAGATAAATTCTTTCAGACTGATGTTAGCTTGAAATTTAATGAATTTAATCAATTGTATAGATAGTTTTAACTATTAATTTTATCTTGTTGCAAAACATTGTAACTGATTTGTACAACAGATCTTTTATTTAATTGTTTATGTCGCCATTGAAAATGAGTGGCATATAGTGTTGTTCTTGCCCGTCTGTGCGTACGTATGTCCTGAGAAAGTATGTGTGTCAAACTCCTCCCACACTATTTGGTTTTGGATTTGGTTCATACTTTCTCTGAACAGCCTTGATATGAAGATGATCATAAAGCATGGAATTTATGCTGTGATGAATTTTGTATATTGACATTTCTCCTTTATAGACTTTACAGTCGAATTGCTCCTACACTATTTGAGAACTTGGTTCAAATATTCACAGATGAACAGCTTTGTGAAAGTAGAAGTTCAAAGATTGAAATAATTTACAGAGCTCAATTCTTATTTTAATAATATTTAATAGATAATAGACCTGTTCTACTTTTTCAAACTTTGTCATTAAAACGAATGTTGAAACACTTTGGTTATGTTGCTTTCGCTGGACACAATCAATGCTGAGGAATAAAAATAGCCAAGATTTCTCGAAACTTTATTCAATATCCGAGTAACGAAAAAGTGGATCGAAAAAACTGTTGTAAGCCTCTTAGAGATAAATGATTTGGCTTTACCGACACATAAACTATAAATAACTCTTTTCCAAGAAATGAGTTTAATCCAAACAATTAGGGGGCCTCTGTCTTGCAATATGTCAACCTTTCAACGCTGTTGGTTCGAATCCCGCCACAGGCACTTCAGATTTTTCATGTGAGGAAGCCATCCAGCTGGCTTGCGGTAGGTCGGTGGTTCTACCCGGCTGCCTATGTGCAATCACGGTCTTCTTCTACCAGTAATTAGCTGGACTTCACTATATGACGGAAATACTGTTGCAGTGACGGTAAACACAACAACAACAAACGATTAAACAGTAGAGGTGTATGAATAGATACGTCAAGTGTTCGTCCCTTGTTTTAATATATACATGTATAAATATATGCATAGCGGGATATCCTTAATGTTGGCTCTCTGGGACAAAGTTCTAGTTACCAGAGCATTTTAATATGACTAAGCTTATTGCCGATGTTAAACCCTGTTAATGAAGAACATTATGCTTTTGTTCTTGGCTCACCTGAGCACAAAGTCATCATGCTCTCCTGTTGTCCGTCGTCAACTATTTCTTTAAACAATATACCCAAAACCACTTTGCAAGAAGCTTTCATGAATCCATTACCAGTAATCTTTGTATTAAATGAAATAATAGAAATGAAAGTTGTAAGTTGCCTATCTCTGTTCTTACTTCAGGGGTTGTGAGGTCGTAATCCGGCTCAGCCAACTTTCTTTCAGACGATTGACAAAAGTCATTGTGACCTTACTTCAATATAGAATAAGATATTTTTTTTTTTTTCGATTTTATTTTTATTGGAAAAAATGGTCCCGTGTATAAACCATACTACATGGTCGAACATATTTATCTTTCGAGCAAAATATTTTACTTGTTAAGCACCACAAAAATATATTATTGAGACTTAACGATTAAGTAATAATTAATGCACTCAATAACACTTATAGATGTTCCTATACACAGACAAGCAGATAGTTTATTATGTTTAATATGAAACAACACTCATGTTATATCAAATTTTAATATTACCTTATGTAGAAGTACATTAGTCTATATACTATGTTATTATAGTAGTAATCACGTATTGTTCCAACCTTAAACTTAAGCAAAAAGACTTAAACATTCATTCATAATTTAGTTTTATTTACCCTCGCCGTGCAGAATTAACAATTTGGCGAGCGTCTTTGACTTATCCATTTGTTTAAATATAGGGACCAAGGACCATGGGTTATATATTATCTATTTATTAACTTAGACTATAATTGAATAGACTTAAACATGGATATTGACATGGCTTATAATTGTCCGAGCAACAAGATAAAAGTATATATTAAGACTGCTGAATGATGGTTGGGTATAATGAAAATACGCGTCTGCCGAATGATGGTTTGTTCCTTAAGTCTGCCATTTGTCTATCAGATATATAAACAAAAATAGGCAGACCATTAAATTTGTATATTTTTTATTATTGAACCAATCTGAAAAAGCTTTCGGACATGCAGCAGTAGCAGGTTTTTCTTACATAATGTGATGAGAACACTGAAATATACAGCAAAATGAAATAGTAGGTAAATGTCTGCCTATTGCCTATTTGAGAGGGAAGTCTGCCCTATCCTTAAAGCAGATATATATATATATATATATGTAAATACATGTACTTATAAATGAAGATACTAGAGGAAATGTTAGGAAAATAACTGAAAGTCGTAATTAAGGATAGAATAGCACAGTTTGGGGAAACTACTCATTGTACCTAATTTCTAACAAGAGCTTTCTCAATTTCTGATGCTGCAGCAACAAAGGTTCTACACAGAATGCAAGTTTTTGAACAATTTTGAAAAAGGACCACCAAAGGAACATTCCTGTGAAGTAACGTTGAAACTGGTCAAGTGGAATGGTAGGAGTTGTCATTTGTAGCTAAAAGTTCAATTTACCCCTTTTGTGATGACGCGAGGTTGCTATGATTTTGTAACTAATCAAAACAGCTTGAACATATTAAATGTAGAGGATCACTGAAGTAGGATTTATATTCAATTTCCTTAATATCAGACAAGAACTTAAAAAAAATGGAATTTCCAAATTTTGTCATTTTGCCCCTTTTCTGATGCCTCCTGACTGCCATGTTTTTCAACCAAACAGTATGCCTTGAACGATCTTTGTAGCGGCTCACCTAAGGAACATTTCTACCAAACTATAATGGAATCAGACATGCAGATTCAAAGAAGAAGATATTTAAAGCTTGGACATTTTGCCCCCTTTCTGATGCTGCAGCAACCCTGGCGGCCATGTTTTTCAACCGATCGGAAATATTTGAACAATCTTGGTAAAGGGTGCCCCAAGAATCATTTGTGCAAAATAATTTTCAAATCGGGCCAGTACTTTTGGACAAGAAGATTATTAAAATTTTAACAAAACAAGAGGACCATGATGGTCCTATAGCGCTCACCTGATTTAATCAAACTTAAACAGTTTTCATTGTTCTTTGTCTATACATATATACGGAAAACAAGCAACACCCCCTGGTGGCCATGTTTATCATCCTATCAAAATAATTGGAAGTCTTAGTAGAGGCGCACCCAAAGAACATTCATGGCAAATGGACAAGAATATTTTAAAATTGTTTACCTTAACAAGTCTATGTAAAACAAGTGATCCCCAGGGTGGAGCCATGTTTGACACCAGGGCTATAATAATTATACCCCCGGTTCCGAAGGAAAGGGGGGGTATACTGTTTTACCCATGTCCGTCCGTCCGTCCGTAACACTTTCGTTTCCGGGCTATTTCTCTGCAACCGCTCTTTGGAATTTGATGAAACTTCATAGGAAGGATCATCACCAAGTGTAGATGCGCATATCGTGTTTGCGTTCCGGTTGGATTATTTTTCACGGAGTTATGGCCCTTTACCCCACCATCAGGCTATGTATGACTAAATTCATTTCCGGGCTATTTCTCTGCAACCGCTTTTTGGAATTTTATGAAACTATAGGAAGGATCACCACCAAGTGTAGATGCGCATATCGTGTTTGCGTTCCGGTTGGATTATTTTTCACGGAGTTATGGCCCTTTACCCCACCATCAGGCTATGTATGACTAAATTCATTTCCGGGCTATTTCTCAATATATTCACAAGCATTCATTGTCACAATATTAAGACTGTGGACTCCTTCAAATTATCATAACACACCAACACTTCCTCACTCATTCTAACCTTTCATACTCTTCAATACTTTTACCCCAATGATGCAATTCAACTTTTGATCTGTCTTTCAAAACATGAGCGGGGGTATCACTAGTGAGCAGTAGCTCACATATTTCTTGTTTGACCAATCTTGGTAGAAGTCCACTAGATGAAGTTAGATTTCAAATATTAAACTTTTAGACAAGAAGATTTTTATAGTTTTTCCCCTCTATAAGTATATGTAAAACAAGTGACCCCCGGGATGGGGTCATTTTTCACCCCAGGGTTATAATTTGAATAATCTTTGTAGAGGTCCAATAGACGAAGCTACATATCAAAGGCCGGGGCCCTCTACTTTCAGAAAATATTTTTTTTTAAATTTCTCTATATGAGTCTATGTAAAACAATAGACCCCCGGGGAGGGGGTCATTTTTTGACCCCAGGGCTATAATTTGAACAATCTTGGTAGAAGTCCACTAGATGATGCTACATACCAAATATTAAAGGCCTCTACTTTTAGACAAGAAAATTCTTAGACAAGAATTTTTTTAAAGGTTTTTCCCTATATGAGTCTATGAAAAAGCTCCGCCCCCTGGCGGCCATGTTTTTCAACGGATCGGAAATATTTGAACAATTTTGTCAAAGGGTGCCCCAAGGAACATTTGTGCAAAATAATTTTCAAATCGGGCCAGTACTTTTGGACAAGAAGATTTTTAAAGTTTAACAATGCACATATAAGGAAAACAAGGTCCGCCCCCTGGCGGCCATGTTTTTCAACGGATCGTAAATATTTGAACAATTTTGTCAAAGGGTGCCCCAAGGAACATTTGTGCAAAATTTGAGCTTGTTAACACTCTACAGGTTACATTTTGCATCCAATCTTCATGAAAGTTTATCAGAACATTCATCTCCATCAAATCTTGGACAAGTTCGAAACTGGGCCATATGAGATCAAAAACTAGGTCAGAATGTTTGTCTTAAAAAATATCTAGTCCGAATATGGGTCATATTGGATCAGAAACTAGCTCAATAGGCCAAATTGGAGGGAAATCGTGTTAACACTGTAGAAGCCGCATTTTTTGCAGCTTGACATATTGTCAAAATGTTGAGCTGAATGATATCTAGGCCGAGTTCGAATATGCCGGGTCAAAAACGAGGTCACTAGGCCACGAAAGGATAGAAAGGGAAAGAAGACATTCAGTTTGTTTAAAGGTGATATAAGCCAGATAAAACATTTAAAGATTTCTCAGCCCGGACATTACAATTCCCGAGATGAATCCTGTCATAGCAACACGTTCCTAAGCTGTCAAAGAAGGTCAGGATATATATGAGAGGAAGGACTGATATTTGCTTGTTTGCTTATTTGCAGGAATCCGCTGTGGTCGAGTGGTTAGCGTCGGGGATTTCGAAACCGGGTGTACCGGGTTCGATCCCCAGTCGCGGCACTACGGTCATGGTGGAGTGCCCTTGGGCAAGGCACATTTTCTAGCCTAGTACTGGTTTGTTTACCAAGGGATCATGAATAATTAAATTTAATTGCGCGCGAAATGACCTTAGCTGTCGATGCGCCATAAAACAATATACATTCATTCATTGCTTATTTGCATTTCAACCAACTAATAAGTCATAATTGACAAAAAATGTAAATTTTCATAACACATTTTTAACATAGCTTTATCACCATAAAATCAAATTATTATTAAACAGTTACCAAAAAAGTTTTATTAATAAATTCCCGTTGGCTGAACCGAAAGTATCGTATTTGAACTTGGTCAAATTATCTGCAAATTTGGCATAAACTTCTTTGACAAGTCAATCAATATTATAAATCTTGTTCAGCGGTAAATGACCTACACATTTATGTGCAATACATACCTGTTTGACTAAAATTATGGCTACAATCAGCAATTTTCGCTGTAACATGTAAACACAAATATTGAGATTTTGCTTTCGCGGGAATCGATGCCTTCAAGTGTTTCGTGATTACATCTATTCTTGAAATGACAACGTCCGAAATAGAAGTAAAATTAGCCAAGCTAATGCGAAATATGACATGATAATCAAATTGTCAAAATACTGTATTATTCACGAATACTAAATATTTTTATCCAAATGTGACCCGGAATTGTCGATGACCCAAAACTGTCGAATTCACTGTATATGGATTCTCAGTCAGATCTGCATTTTTATTGTTAATATGCTGAGGATGGTTTTCTCAGATACAATGGTTGTGCAGCTAACAACTTTGAAAATATCTTGGACAAAACGGGGGGAAATTATTTTATATAAGAACGAAATATAGTCATTGAATCAATGTGAAAGCACTGTGTCACTCAAAAGTAGAACTTGTTCACCATGAGCATTTTCTTCTTTTCATACAATGATTTAAATATTCATTCGCTGGAAAAAACTTCTAAATACTTCTGAATGTTGTATTTCTTAAGGGTTAATACATGTTTTTCATTTATTTTAGACTTGAACTGTAGAACTGGAAATATAATATGTAAATTTCAATATGGAGAAACAGGAGGGCGATGAAGAAAGAACAATTCACAATATTTCAACAGACTGATATATCTGGTAATTGACCTGGGAATGAATGAATGAATGAATGGTGTTTTAAGGCCCGTCGACAACTAAGGTCATTTTGGGCGCTTAATAATTTACTTAATGAAATAATCAAAGATGATGTATGCGATACCTAAAATATATATAAAATAACATTTAAGCCAATGTAAAATAAGATATAGGCAAACAAGCCCAACATTACTATGTAATACTTAACATGAGGATAAATAATATCTAAGGAAATGTGGAACATGATCTGTAAAAGTAATGCATGTGCAAAAGCACGATTTAAGAAATAATCATATCTTATTAAAAATATTAATTTCCCTAAGGAATTCAAATAAAAGTTCCGGTTTGACAGACTCAAAGAGCTGACGCATACTTTGAGCCTTAAAAAATCTATCACGTATTGGGGCGAAATCAGCACATTCCAGAAGAATGTGTTGTACTTAAAGTTGTGTATAACATGGGATACATTGAGGCGCTTCCTCAACTTTCAGTAAGTATGCATGAGTTAACCATGTGTGTCCAATGCGTAAATGAGCAAGAACAATTTCTTCTCGGCGAAAGGATCGTAAAGCTTGCAGCCACTCATCAAGTACTGGCTTGATTGAGTGGAGTTTATTATTCACTTGCTCATTCCAATCACCTTGTCAATCATCGTATAGTAAAACGTTTATTAAAGGTTTAAAACTAAAATGAGGTATTTTAAATGGCAAGATATCTTGTGAAAGAGCAGATTTTGATGCCAAGTAATTGACCTGGGAACGGGGGTGCTTCGAAAGTTGTTTTTAAAAAACATACCACTAGGTCAAACAGTTGAAGAGTTTTTAAACAGTAGGGCAAATGTGTTGAGCAGCTAAACGAACAAAAAGATCTTCAACGGCTGCCAATTAGGAATAATAAATGCTGCATCACCAGATGTGTCCCGCATTGACATATTTTTGTTGCATATTCTTATTTCCAACCTTACAAATATACAGCCACCCACTGGAGAATGGTATATAACATGTCCATTACCATCCGATCAATCATCAGGAGCTCTGCTTTAGGAATCTAAGAAGAGTCAGAAATTAAGCAGTAGCACATAGGCAGAATAGCATGATGAACGAATCTGACTTTCAACAATACTGGTACATGAGGCTCGAAACATCTTAATAGAACTTGCTGGCGAGATAAATCAAGCAGAAAGAGAAGATCGATAAAACTAAAGCCATACAACTTGTTGGTGACAAGGTTAACAGTCAAGTGGCTTTATATCAATGGGAAAGGCAATATTAGAATTGTAAAATATTGTCAAGTCTCGAAGATTGGCCTTAATTAACACTTTGATATTATATCCTCTTTAGTTTTGCTGCCTGTATGGAAGGCAGGAATACACTTAGAAATCACTTCTCTTTTGACTGTCTGAATGGAATAAAATGCATATTTGGTGTTAGAGCATCTGCCTCGAGAGCAAGATATATAGGTTGGATTCCGAGTAGAGTCATATCAAATACTTTAGAAATGAAAGTATTGGCTTACCTCATTGGTGCTCACGGTTGCATAAATGAAGTTCAAATACCCCGGTAAAACTGAAATACGCCATTCAAGCAAATCAGATTTACTTCATACTTGGCACTGATGACAGTGATAATCAGAATGCTACAATCGTTATTAAGGATATAATGGCACAGTTTGGGGAAACTACTCATTGTACATAATTTCTCCTTATCCAACAATATTTTATGAAATTTGCAGCAGTTTTGAAAACATTTAGAATCCTTTACTGTAAGTACTTATTTAGAAATGCTATTGATTTGAAATAAAATATAACTAATCATTCAATGGTGTGTGGTTGTTTTCGTTCTTTTATTATCCTTTATTATCACTTCATAAAATTAAAAAAAAAAAATGAAAATTACCCTTTGTTTTGGTCTATCTTTTACCCCGCTAAAATATTAGTGGCAATAACAGTAATTTAAATAAACCCTTTTCCAAATAGAACTAGTCTGAAGCGTATGAGTTTGAAAACATATGGGCAAAATTATTGAAAATCGTTTGAAAATGATTATTTTATACAAATAATGTATATTTCCGACACTGTCGAATTGCTTAAAGGCAGTGGTGCATAACATTAGGAACGTAGAAAAGACAAAACTATATTTTTCATTCAAGTTATTGTCATGAAAAGACTTAGGTAGATTTTTACTTCGAATTCATCGCACTATATTGATTAGCGTATGCATAAAAAACGTTCCTATAGAAATATATGTTATAGGAAATATTCAATTCGTGTCGGCATAGGAAGTAGATTATCACACACATAATAATCTATCTGCAGACAAAACTTGTACTATGTAAGCGTATTCTTCAGCATATAGTGACCTACTTCCTGTGCTGTATAAGCGTCCGGAAGATTGTTGTGTATTAACAACGATTAATGCGGGATACAGCCGACAAATTAAATGGCAGGCATGATGAACTTTCACCTCGAGTTTTATAACAAACATTTAATATTTCTTTGCCTTGATATAAATGTTTAGAGTATTTCAAATTGTATTGACGTCGCTAAGAGGTCGATTATTTTCTAATAAATACGCTTACATAGTACGTACAAATTCGAAGAATTCTAGATAACGGATTTAATTATATTGTGTATACCTCGAAGCGTTTGACCACTATTTATAAACAATAAACCGTTATCAAAGTACATATAGTACTAGTGTAACCGGCCAAGGCAGGTTCGATTTGGGATAAAACACGACAACAGAGAAAGAATGGTAATTTATACTTTAAATGAGCGTTTGCCTTTACTCAACATACAACTTAATGGTAATATAGAAGGAGAGTCAGGAAGAGAGAGTGCTCAGAGTGGTAAGCCTTAAACAATACCGTTGGAGCTAGTCATAATTGGACGGAGAAACGAACGAGACAGGCCTTATATAGTAGAGAAGAAGTTGTGTATACACACGAATCACATGAACCATGCATAGCACAAGTAAACAAGTCAGGCATAAATGTAGTTAATAGAAGAGTCATAAGAAAAGGTAGATGCATGCATATATACGGTGGCCAAGAAACCGTACCCGTTGCATTCAAGTGCAAACAGTTTATTCAATATATCTTATCTTTCATTATTTCGAAGAAAGTTTAATGCAAATTATAGTATTTTAATCAAAGCTATGTATTTAAAGGATGAGATGTTTATCGTTGTACTGCTCTCCTTCCAAACGGTTAGAAGAAGATAATATTGGTTTATGGGGAACACTAATAGTGAACACCATCACGTGGTCATCAAAGTACGTCGTGTTTTTGTTTTCGTTTGCTGTAGGAGAAAACATGAGTACTCTACGGAGAGCTGTATTATTTATAGTATTAATCAACACCCTTAGAACTTCATTTTGTAAACAATACTATCATCTTGAACACGTATGCAGAGAGATTGAATTGGGAGTCGTCAGTGGAGTGTTTATATGAGGAAGCCGGTGTGTTTATCGCAGATAAAGTGTATGTGAACGTGAAAACGACAACTTTTAATAGATTCCTCAAATCAACGTTAGTTTTAGGAGGGAATTCGCCCAACCTGACTCACTTTTACGTAGAAAACGACCTGTATATGGATAGGGAATGATCCTACTGTCCTACTATGCGATGGTAGGATATGCACAAAACACTATTCCGTACAAAACAGATATATTACTGCACATACTGGGATATCGATATAGCGGTCCCGGGTTATCCGACCGGGTCCCGGCAGATATAACTCCATCATGTGTTGTTGTTTATGCTTTTCCAACCGGAAGATGAAATTGCAATATTAAAACATTGTCTTTTCGCGTTTTAGAGCGAAAACGAGAAGACACGATAAAAGAGCGTTTTCGCGCTATTAATATCATGTTTTCTCGCTTTCGCTCTAAAGGCGAAGGCGAAAACACGATATTTTTCGCATCGTGTTTTCGCTCTATCGCGGCCAAGTTTATCGTGTTTTCACCCTGAGGGCGATAGCGCGAAACCACGATGGCCCTAACTGGATTCCGTAGTGGCACGATTGAACGTTCGACAAAGGAAATGGATCGACTGAGAAACATTTGACAATTGTGTGAAAGATAAACGAAGTCTGCGGCTATACAAACTAGGATGACATTCTGACAGATCCTTTCGATATTGACCTGTGTGTTGTGTAAGCGGATTCTTCAGTATATAGTGACCTACTTCATGTGATATATAAGCGTATTCATTTGTTTTAAGGGTAATAAATTGCTCGCCAAATAGTTAATTCTGCATGGCGAGGGTAAATAAAACCAAAATAGTTAGTTAAGGTCAAAGGGAAGTAAATCGGATCGGCTTGCCGGGCAGACAATTTTGTCCAGGGAATTTCAGATGAATATACAAGACTGATGTTGGCTCCCATTGGACAATAATGATTTTGTTGAAAGTTGAAATTGATTTTTATAAAGTTGAATAACCTCTGACTGATTTATAACCAAAATAGTGTTTGCTTTTAGCTATGTTGACACTCTAATAGGCATTTTCAGAACATGCTGTATTTTCTGAAATTGAAAGTAAAATTCAGTGCGGGATAAGGGTGACCTTTGATTCGACCTCCTAGCTCTTTCAAGAAACGGTGAACATGTGAGTTTGTTTTGCTTTTCTGGTAGTTCTAAGAATGAACTTTAGTTTGATACAGGTATATGTGTTAATCCATTTGCTAGTAACGAACCATAACCCATAATGCTATAATGGTCGCCTATGGAAAATGATTTACTTCCCTTTGACCTAAAGCAAGAATTCTGTTTTGGTAGTATTTTTTCATTGTCGCTACTTTTGGGTTAGGTACTTTGGCCGTTAGCGGACGAAGTTTTCAGACAAGCTCATTTAACCTGTCAGCAATGAAATACTGTGTGAAAACAACATAGAAACCAACCCCAAAAAAACTCTCAGAGGCTCGGAGCAAGTACGGAGGGCTTCAATCAATGAAGGTATTGTTTTTGTTCTCTGTCAGACTGGGGGTAGAATGCTAAAACAATAACCTGGGAATCTTGTGATGTGAACCAAGCCACATATTCAGCAACATATATGACCAGGTACTTCACCTTTCTCTCAAATACATGCCATGTCATGCACCTTCAGCCAATGACCTGTGGGAACATTTTAGAAAAAGGGGTATAAATTCCTATTTATGAGCAATTTCATTTTGTTCACATCAATTTATTTTTACTAAAACCTGGGTTTTGGTCTATTTTTGTCATATTCTTGATTGATTCCAACGGATATACATGCAAAGGAATTCTTGCATAACCCAAGTCTATCATTTAGAGTGTTCAAAGGTCAAAAACAGCTGTAGATTTTGACTGAACCATAACACTATTTCAGTTACCTCCCTTTTATGATTTCCAAATTCGACAGAAATCGCAGTTTTATCATATTACTTTGGCCTGATGAGGTCAAATTGAAGCGTTTTCAAGTGAAAATGTCTTGCATATTCTTGTTCGAGTATAAGATACATGATTTTTGGACTGCGCGGCAGGAAAAAAAGGGCCATAGGATATCTGCGACAAATGTAAAATCCTCCGCTACGTCCATTTGGATTAAAAGCTTCCGTGTTCATTGCATCCGGAAAACTTCCATGCCTGCGAGCGGTGGGTTGCCCCATTAAGCAGTAGAAATGTATTGGATCCACGCAATTTGCACCTTTTCCAATACCCCTTTTCCTGTGTCATTTCTGAAAAATCAGCCAGATTTTTGTGTTGAAACCCTAATTTTGCCAAAAAATGGGATTTTTTTGTGCACATTTCTGTGTTTCCAATGCTTAAATGTGTCATAGAGACCTCCTTACTATCAAACGAGGTAATGCTGCAATAGAAACAATCTTTTCTTTCCAGGTTATTACAGCAAAGCACGCTTATATTGGCATATTTAAGGATTTTTAACTTCGCACCCTTGACTTTTATAGTCATAAAAAATAAGGGATAAAGGTGTTCAGTTTTGTATATCAGTGTTATTTCAATGTTATTTAGTGGCATGAAACAGTTCTGCTTCCATTTGAAACAAAATCATGCCAAAACAGAATTTTATTTGAGAAATATCATCAAAATGTTGTTTTTTCAAGCAGAAAAAAGGGGTCATGCCATTAAATTTTCATAAAACATAAGAAAGATTGAAATTGTATATCAAATCAATTCATTGACATGTTGAATACACCCTTGCAAAGTGAAAACCATCATAAACTACTATCTAGCATGATATTTTATGACTAAAATTAAACACTGAAAACATTCAATTTTAACACAAGAAAGGTATCCATTTGTGAGCTAAAAGCACAGTATAGTGTAAAGGGTAATTGCCATATTTGCCTATCTGTTGAACCGAATCAATCGAAAATTTTGTACATTATTCCGCAATAGGCATTCGTAAACTGAAATGTTATCATCATGCGATTTATCGTTAAAAGTCGTTTTATTTAGGTCAAAGGGAAGTAAATCGGATCGGCTTGCCGGGCAGACAATTTTGTCCAGGGAATTTCAGATGAATATACAAGACTGATGTTGGCTCCCATTGGACAATAATGATTTTGTTGAAAGTTGAAATTGATTTTTATAAAGTTGAATAACCTCTGACTGATTTATAACCAAAATAGTGTTTGCTTTTAGCTATGTTGACACTCTAATAGGCATTTTCAGAACATGCTGTATTTTCTGAAATTGAAAGTAAAATTCAGTGCGGGATAAGGGTGTTATTTTACGCCGTTTTCAACATCATATATGTCAAATCGCACGCACTGTTCACATACCCATGCGTCCTGGGTGATTCAACCCAGCTATGCGTTAGGACTGGAAACAGTGTGGACAGAGGAGCCATTGCTGATCATGATTTCAAAGGTCGTTTTGTTTGTATTGTTGGGTGTTTTACGCCGTTTTCAACATCATATATGTCAAATCACACGCACTGTTCACATACTCATGCGTCCTGGGTGATTCAATCCAGCTACGCAATCGAACTGAACACACTGACAAAGGGAGCAATTGCCCGCCCTGCTTTCAGAGGTCGTTTTGTTTGTATTGTTGGGTGTTTTAGGCCGATTTCCACATCATTCAAGTCATACCACCCCGTCAGTTCACACACTCGTGATCCCTGGGTGAATCAACCCAGCTATGCAATAGACCTGAACACATTGTGGCAAGAGAAGCAATTGCCCGCCATGCTTTAAAATGTCGTTTTGTTTGCATTGTATGGGTTTTGATCTTGGAAGCGAGTTGTTGCATTACTAAATAAGTGTGGAAAGAGGCATAACATAGCTGCATGTGGGAAAGGGTTAGTATCTGTTCACGGGTCTTCGCACCTCTGCAGGCCAAATCCCTTTCGGCGGTACAGTGAACGATTTTCCCACAACCCCGTTCCCACATATGCATACACTCCCTATAAATGAACTATCGAAAACATTGTGATAAAAACAGCCATTGCTCATCATGTTTTCAAAGGTCGTTTTGCTTGGATTGTTGGGGTTTTAGGCCGTTTTCAACAGCATGTATGCCCAAACGCAATCACAGTGCACATACTCGTGTTTTTTTGGATGATTCTACAAAGCTAGGCAATAGGACTGAACACAGTGTGGTAAAAGGAGCCATTGCTTATCATGTTTTCAAAGGTCGTTTTGATTGCGTTGTTGTTTTTTTTAGGCCGTTTTCAACAGCATTTATGTTAAATACCCCTCCCTGCTCACACACACATGCTTCGTGGGTGAATCAACCAATCTACGCGATGAGACCGAAAACAGTGTGGTATAATGAGCCATTGCTCGTCATGTTTTCAACGGTCGTTTTAAGTGCACTGTACGGAGTTTTAGGCCGTTTTCAACAGCATTTATGTCCAATCACTCTCACAGTTCACAAACTCATGGGACCTGGGAGAATCAACCCAGCTATGCGTTAGGACTGAAGACAGTGTGGAAAGATGAGCCATTGCTAATCATGATTTCAAAGGTCATTTTGTTTGTATTGTTGGGTGTTTTAGGCCGTTTTCCACATCATTCCAGTCATACCACCCCGTCAGTTCACACACTCGTGATCCCTGGGTGAATCAACCCAGCTATGCAATAGACCTGAACACATTGTGACAAGAGAAGCAATTGCCCGCCATGCTTTAAAATGTCGTTTTGTTTGTGCACATACTCATGTTTTTTTGCGTTGTTGGTTATTTTACGCCGTTTTCAACATCATATATGTCAAATCGCACGCACTGTTCACATACCCATGCGTCCTGGGTGATTCAACCCAGCTATGCGTTAGGACTGAAAACAGTGTGGAAAGAGGAGCCATTGCTGATCATGATTTCAAAGGTCGTTTTGTTTGTATTGTTGGGTGTTTTACGCCGTTTTCAACATCATATATGTCAAATCACACGCACTGTTCACATACTCATGCCTCCTGGGTGATTCAACCCAGCTACTCAATCGAACTGAACACACTGTGACAAAGGGAGCAATTGCCCGCCCTGCTTTCAGAGGTCGTTTTGTTTGTATTGTTGGGTGTTTTAGGCCGATTTCCACATCATTTAAGTCATACCACCCCGTCAGTTCACACACTCGTGAACCCGGCCGGGTAGCTCAATTGGTAGCGTATCTGACTCGTGATCTGGAGGTCACGGGTTCGATACCCGGTTGCGGCGACATTCTTTCGGGCGATGTTTTCCATTGCCTCTCACCTCTGATCTATGTGAGAAAGTAGTCAGTGGCTTCGAAAGAATGTTGTGTAAGTACTGGTGTGGGAAAGCCAGGAAAACATGGGTAGGTGCACTGACCGCCGTGATATGACCAAAGCTGTTAGTTTAAACTTATTTATTTTAAATCGATTGCGAAACAAGCTTTAAGCTTATATTAATCACGCTCGATGTCTGCATCCTGGATACTTAACCAGTACTCGCGCCGATTGTGTGAAAAAATCCCAAAGTCAGGACCCGCTCATCACGGGACTCGAACCAGGGACCTTTGATGTGAGAGGCCGACGCTCTACCTCTGCACCACTGTCTTTCACAAAAGCTGTTGAAAGCGGCGTTAAACTCCAAACAAACAAACAAAACAAACACACTCGTGATCCCTGGGTGAATCAACCCAGCTATGCAATAGACCTGAACACATTGTGGCAAGAGAAGCAATTGCCCGCCATGCTTTAAAATGTCGTTTTGTTTGCATTGTATGGGTTTTGATCTTGGAAGCGAGTTGTTGCATTACTAAATAAGTGTGGAAAGAGGCATAACATAGCTGCATGTGGGAAAGGGTTAGTATCTGGAAATTTAAGATTTGGAAATTTTCCCCTTTTCTAATGCCGCAGCAACCAAAGTTCTACTGGAAATTAAATTCATTGAACAATTTTGAAAGGGGACCACCTAAGGACCATCCTGTGAAGTAATTTTGAAATCTGGCTAGTACTTTTGGACAAGAAGATTTTTAAAGTTTTAGCAATGTACATATAAGGAAAACAAGCCCCGCCCCGTTGCGGCCATGTTTTTCAACGGATCGGAAATAATTAAACAAAGGTCCTGACATCAGTCTACAATTAAAAGCAATTATGTCAGAAGAACAGCCCTCTACTTCTTCACATTCATCGTTACCATCAACTAAAAAAGCTACCTCTTCCAAACAAAATGAATCTTCTTCAAAACAAAATGAATCATCTTCAAAACAGAATGATTCTTCTTCAAAACAAAATGAATCTAATTTAAAACAAAATATATCTTCTTCAAAACCTTCAAAACAAAATTAATCTTCTTCAAAACAAAATGAACCTACTTCAAAACAAAATGTCCCCCTGTCGGTGGGGGTTAGAATACGCCGGCTGTCCGTCCTAAAAGGGGTAGAAGTCCCCTAATGGACCCGCCTGTTTGCCGTGGGTGGATACTCGTAAGCAGGAAACGAGGATCCTGGCAGTTGAGGGATCACACACTGCTTTGGCCTCTGCTTCGGTGTAAACGGGAGCCTAGATGGGCCCGGTCCAGTGCAAACGGCTGGTCATATATTAGATTTAGGCACACTTTTTCTTTTCTTACAAATACATGTATGTTAACTGTAATGGTGTTAAAATGTCATAAATATCTGTTAAATAAATGTATGTTTTTGTGGAAGCGGGAGAGAGATTTGCATAGATAGAGAGACATGCAGAGATAAGGAGGAGACATATGGGCTCTCTGGGGAGAGTCAGAGAATGATAGTTAGGCCTTAGAGAGAGAGAGAGAGAGAGAGAGTCATGAGACTCTAGTTTACCTATTTAAATAAATAAATGTATCACTATACGATCTCGTTTATTTACCTGTGTTTTCCTCGTGGACAATTTGATGTAGCTGGCCAGAGTTCTACATACCATCTGTGTACCCCTGCCACGAGGAGCTGGATTTCCGCTCCATGTATCGTGTTCCCTTGTTGGACTCCGTGGCGGGTGGGGGCCGCGGTTGACTAAATAAAAAAACTTAAACATGAATCCTCAAAACAAAAAACGCACACCTAATTTGCCATAGATTATATTACTACTTTGTCATCTTAAAGTTTTTATTTCATTTTATTACAGAAACATGAAAACTAAATCTGACTATAGAAAGTGTGCATCTGTTACAGGCTCGGTGAGTACAAACTTGTTTAACCCTTTTCCTCATACGACAATTCTGCAGCAGACGACTTTGAACATGTTTTGTCAAAAAATGGAACATCTCTATAATTGATTGGATAACTTATGACAAAAAGTGGAAAACATTGCGACAAAAAGGAGGAATTGCACGTTTTGTGCAATTTCTTCTTTTGTCACTATGTTTGCAAAAAGCCGTCTGCTACCGAGGCGTCTATACGTAAGTAAGTAAGTAAATTGTTTATTATTGTGACATGTGTTACAAAGCATTTATAGTTTACATTTATTCTTTAACAATTATTATTAACACCCGGCCCCATGGGCCTATAAGTCACCAAAACATATATATTTCATAATATCATACAAATATACAAGATATATATATACAAAAAAGTGTGATCGGACGTGCAATTAGTCATTTTATTCGGTCGTATAAACAAATGTAGAAATCATTTAATAATAAATAATCAAATGTTCTAATAGAGAAGAGTAATAATTCTGTTTCATATAATCAAAACCTTAGAAATAATTGTGGGGAAAAGTGGATATAGATTATCCATTCACCAAAATGATTTCAAAAGCATCGAAAGATATCTACTTGTGATAACATTCTCATTTAGTTAAACAATATACTCCGTCTTAGCATATACGCATTAACTACAAATTTGGCTGTCTTCCTAGGATACTTTTGGATAATCTCAATAAATTGCTCTTGGTGAGACATTAATAGGAATTGGTTAATAAATATATCACTGTAAATATCGTCTCTTATTCTGTCATATAATGTACACCTCAATATAAAATGTTCTTCACTTTCTATTTCCTGGCATTTACACAATTTGCACAGTCTAGTGTTCAGTGGTTCTCCAAGGTAACGGCCTGTCTCTATGCGTAAAGGTAAAATTCCACATCTTAACTGGGCTAGCAAAGCGCGTTCATTTTTCTTTAAATTTAATTGTAAATATGATTCGCATGAAAAGTCCATTTTAAATAATATATAACTCCGGAGTTTTGGTACTTTTTCCACCTCTGATTTCCATAGGTTTGAGTAATAGCTCATGATCTTAGTTGTTACGTTTGGAAGGTTTACACTCAGTCTATTATTATAGGAGTCCATCAGATCTAACTTCTGCATAATGCTTTTAAGGTTTGAACTCCAATTACAGTCCATAATGAAGACTTGTTCGGTTAGTCTGTTGTCGTCAAATTTGATAAGCCTATTATAATAGCGTATCATTGCAATCCACCGTCTATAAGTACTAAGCAGCCAGCCGGTGTCTCCAATTAATGCAAGTGTTGGGGTAAAACGGTGAACCTCTATATGAGGGAAAGGGTTAATTAAAGAGACCAAGGCAATATTTAAATCATGTTATGTTTGTCATATACGTTCAATTTTCAAGAAAATATTTATACCAAATCTATACGACATTGCATTTGGGAAAGACTCCAAACCAAATCACAAGTGTTCACACTGTCAGGCATTCAAATATAAGCCTTTTGATGCACAGTTTACAGAAATAAAATCAATTTTGATGAGTACTTCAGCTTATTTAGTCATGAGGGATATTATTATATTTAAGTAGTTAAAGGGAGGTAATTAAACAACATTTAGCAACAAGAGTTAAAACTTCAAAATAGTGCAGGAACATTTTAAGAGAAGAAGCAAATGTTTATCGCGATAAATTTTTTCTTTTTTAAAAATGTTTCCAGCTGCAGATCAATCATAATTTGTATGCTTCGATCCTGAATTTGTTGATGCTTCCTGAAGAAAAATATATTGAACAGGGATATCTAGATATTTTGTCATTTTCTAAAGTATTAAACTCTGCCATGAAAAGAGAATGAGTTTGATCTAGCCTTTTCTGTAAATTATAAAAATAATTTGATTAAGTGTTGCTGTCAGTAAACCAAGAAACACTGGATATGTAAACTAAATACAGAGAGCTCTCTGTATAGCTTCTATAGTGCTGAATTTAGATGTAAACTCAATATCAATCAGCAATAAACAGACACAGGCCTGTCTTGAATGGCCAATTTTATCTTTTGAGTAGCTGTTTAAAGCAGTAGCTGCATTTAACCCTTTCCCTCATACGACTATTCTGCAACAGACGACTTTGATTATATATTGTCAAAAAATAGAAAATCTCTATAATTAAATGGATAACCCATGACTAAAAGTAGAAAACATTGTGGCAAAAGGAGAAATAGCACGTTTTGTGCAATTTCTTCTTTTGTCACTATGTTTTCAAAAAGCTGTCTGCTGCATAGGCGTCAGAAAGCGTCTATATGAGGGAAAGGGTTAACTTATTATGTTGTCGGATGCATAACAGTTTCAAAATTTCTTTTAGCTAATCAACCCAATTGTTTCTGTTGCAGGCTCCATATCTGCCATGCCTGCAATTATCAGTACTGCCTAATGCAGAGCGGTGTAAGAGATATCGCCTAAACCAAAAAACTACCAATCCGCATTTTCAAGAAGATGAAAACGGAAGACAGCAACAACGCCGGTTGTTAAGGACACCTGAGCAAATCCAGAGGGATCGGGATACGGCCAGAGAAAGGATGAGACGCTTGCGGGAAAGGAGAGCCGAGAAAGAAAAGTCTGACCAGTCATCTTCAAGTTCTGTCATTGGCAAGGCTAAAACAGTGGTGACAAGGAAACAGAAAGAAACGGAAAGACTGAAGTGGAAAAACGCGAAGATGAAGTACAGGTATGTGTAGGTGCCTATATTTTTAGCTCTACTGGCCAAAGGCCAGAAGGGCTTATGTGATGGCGTTGTGTCCGTCGTCCGTGTGTGCGTCCGTAAACAATTGCTTGTTAACACGATACAGTCTTTAGTTTCCACTGTATCTCAATCAAACTTATACAGTAGTTAGACATCTAAGAGAGCTCGGTTCCTTTTGCAAACCAGCCAGATCCGCCCATGCAAGAATGGATTATGGCCCTTGAAAATTTCAAAATTTCTGTAATAGAGCTTGTTAACATGATATAGTCTTTAGTTTGCAGTGTATCTCAATCAAACTTATACAGTAGTGAGATATCCATGAGAGCTTGGTTCCTGTCGCGAACCGGTCAGATTAGCCCACGCAAAACTTGATTATGGCCCTTGAAACTGTCAACATTGCTATAATAGAGCTTGTAAACATGATACAGTCTTTAGTTTTCTTTGAATCTCAATCAAACTTATACAGTAGTTAGATATCAATTAGAGCTCAGTTCCTTTCGCAAACCAATACTGGATTATGGCCCTTGAAATTGTCAAAATTGCTATAATATAGCTTGTGAACACAATAGAGCTTCCATTTACTATCCGATCTTCACCAAACTTAGATGGTATAGTAGTTAAATATTGATGAGAGCTCGGATACTTTCGTAAACCAGCCAGATCTGCCCATGCATGACTGGATTATGGCCCCTGAAATTGTCAAAATTGCTTTAATACAGATTGTGAGCACAATAGAGCCTCCATTTACTATCTGATCGTCACCAAACTTAGATGGTAGTTAAAAATTGATGAGAGCTTATTTCCTTTCGTAAACCAGCCAAAATCATAGCAACCAGGCGTCATCACAAAAGGGGTATATTGAACCTTTAGCTACAAATGACAACTCCTACCATTCCAATGGACCAATTTCAACTTAACTTCAAAGGAATGTTCTTTTGCTGGTCCTCTTTCAAAATTGTTCAAAGACTTACATTCTGTGTAGAACTATGGTTGCTGCGGATTCAGAAAGTGAGAAAAATACCCAAACTTTAAAATCCTTTTCCTCCATAATCTGCTTGTCTGATTCCAAGATAATTTGGTAGAACTGTTCTTTGAGTGACCCTCTACAAAAACTGTTGAAGTCATATTGATCTCTTTGAAAAACAGGGTAGCAAGGCGGCTTCAGGAAAGGCGCAAAATGACAAAACTATTTTGTACAAATGTTCCTAGAATAAGGGTTGTGTACAGTCAAAATGCAGGTCACTAGGTCAAATTAAAGGAAAATCTTCTTAACACTCTATTATAGAGGTTGCAATGTTTGATTCAGCTGTTTTAAATGTTGTTCTTGTTAACACTCTATAGAGGTCGCAATAAACTATTATCCCCTATTATTATTATTATTATCCCCTATTACTATTATGCAGATGTTAGTGCAACATGTTGGTACTTACAAAGAGCTTATGAACAGGTTTGTAAAAAGTTTAGAAACCTTCTCTATGCACCTGTTCATAGCAATTTGGCAGTACCAGCAGTTTATAAAAGCTAAAGATGGTTTGGTTGAGGGGCAGGTACTTTGTGTCATGGATTTTGCTGAAAACATGACACTAAGGAATCAAGAGGAGTGCCAGAGTGCACATTGGTTCGCACAACAGGTTACCATACATCCCATCGTATGCTACCACTTGGCACAAGGCAAAGAAAATGATAATTTGGAGAAAACCCCTGACCGGAACATTGTAACCCATGAACTTGTTTTCATTTCTGATGATTTGACCCATGATGCACATATGGTAGAGCGCTGTGTAACCGAGGCGTTAAGACTGCTAGGAGAGATCTTTCTGATCACACATCTGATTCAGTTTACTGATGGGTGCAGTGCACAATACAAATCTAAAACGCCATTTGCAGACATTAGCTTAAGTGAAGCAAACCACAGCCTCAAAGTGGAAAGACACTTCTTTGGAACAAGTCACGGGAAAGGACCAGCTGATGGTTGCTCTGGGGTTGTCAAATCGTCAGTAAGTAGGGCCCTGAAAGTAGGAACTGTTCTTAATTCTGCCTCAGATATGTTTGACTTTTGTCGAGAAAATCTCTCGAAGTCGAAGGACACGTTTTGCCGTACATTTGTGTACATTGACTCACAGTCAGTAGTTAGAAATCGGCCTGAGAGGGTTTCAGCACAAACAGTCAAAGGGACCAGACAACTTCATGCTGTTAAACCACATCAATCTGGATCGTTAGCAGTAAGAAAGCTGTCATGCTGTTGCAATTTCTGCTTGAATGGCAAAGGAAGGTGTCCAAATGTAACTGTTGTTGATGATTGGAAGATTGAGAACATTTTCAAGAGGGATTTGCAGATTAGCAAAAGCTTAAAGAATAATGGCGAATCAAAAGTACCTAAAAACCTGAAGAAAAAACATACTGAAATTCCATGTATAGATCACATCACCGATATACCTGTGGATGTGCCAAGAGACCAATATTTTTCAGCAATATTGCAGGAACTTAGCAGATGCGAAAGTTTTGATGTGCTACATAAGAAGTGTCTATTGCTAAAGCCAGAATTTGATTTACTGTACCCTATTCAGGCCAGTGACAACATAAATATAATGGACAGTAAACTTACAGCCGATAAATTTGCCTGTCAGTTGGTACCAGATAACATGACGGAACAATCACAACTACCTGTCAATGTTGTTGGTGATGGTAATTGTTTACCAAGGTGTGGGAGCATACTGGTGTTTGGGCATGAACTTGCACATGAAGAAATAAAAATGTGTCTCCTTTTCTGACAATATTTTCAAAAGTCGTCTGCTGCAAATGCGTCAAAATTTATTGCATTGACGAAGTCTATTAAAAGTGTGTGTAATTCACAAAGAGGTGAAGATATGTTACGAGTTACAAGGGTTTTAAAGGTCTATGGAAAAGAAGTCACCCATTTATAGTTTGGACTCTATGGTTATATGCAAACGGTTGTAATTTCTCCTGGAACAGGCTGTAGTTACAACCGACTTGCATTAGCCCTAAGACTGTTTGTCGGCTGAAAAACACTTGTGAAAAGATTACATAATGCACCAGGACAAACTTCAACAATCACTGAGAATGCGGTAAACTTCAAAGAAAATGACAAGAAAATGACGTCACTATTTACCAGCTGGGAGATTGAGCCGCGACAAATGAAATACACCCATATAAATTAATGTTAAATTTACAATCCTATTAGCCTACTAAGCTACTTGTGTAACTAAAATGCACATACTCTTTTTTATGACGTAGCTGACTCATTTGTTGAGGAAAATGGTTTGCGGAAAATAAAGGTCTATATAGATTTCACTCTTACCCATTTGCACATATATGCATTTTGAAGCATCTGCAGCAGACTTCTTTTGATAGCTTTCTGACAAAGGGAGAAATTACTACATTTTCTTTATATTGGATAAATTAACTTTGAAATGAAAAGGATTTTAAAGGGTATGGTATTTATTTTTCCTTTGTTTAATAGCTTTGAAACTAGATAAAATAATGTAAGGAAAGGATGCATCGCTAATAAAAAGCAGTTTCTCTTTTTCTAACAACGTTTTCCAAAACTGTCTGCTACATCTGCATAATAAAGTTACAAATATGTGGTGGTGACTGCACTGTCTACACAATTTACAGTGAGGTACCTCCAACTCGATGGTTATAAGCAAACGGTTGTAATTTCCCCAACCGATAATAAACACTATATATTTCATATGTGGTACGCTTCGTCCTAAAATGAGACCTGGATAAGATTCCTGGCTGAGCGAGACGGACTTTTCATGTTCCACAAAATAAAAAATGTCTTGTGATCTTGATACTGAAAGTGACCGAATTAGGCAAGCCAGTAGAGCACAGGCCGTCATGTATGGAAGGGGAACGCCGCCAAAATGATTGATCAAAAATAATGTTGCACGTGGTGAATTTTCATTCCAAATGTTCAACAGTTCATACTATAAAATGCATACATACACACTTTACAAATGTCTTGTCAAATTTCAAAACGCGGATTTGTAAATACTGGAATGCTCAGAGTTGCTGTTTTACGTTTTCACTGATGATTTGACTGATAGATATGCCTATGCAGGAATGTATATAATACACGTGGACATCTTCGTCACTTATGTGGATAAATTAAGCCACATAGAAGCCTCATATTTCTACCCACTAGATAATGATTATGTGACTAGCCACATAACAGAAATGGTCACATAATAGCTGTTATCCCATAATCTGCCCATATGATGTCATTGGTCATCTTTGTAACTTGTATGTGGCTATATTAAGCCACATAGAAGCCTCATATTTCTACCCACTAGATAATGATTATGTGACTAGCCACATAACAGAAATGGTCACATAATAGCTGTTATCCCATAATCTGCCCATATGATGTCATTGGTCATCTTTGTAACTTGTATGTGGCTATATTAAGCCACATAGAAGCCTCATATTTCTACCCACTAGATAATGATTATATGACTAGCAACCCCATGTGATATTTTCATTTATATTACATTCAAAAGTAATATATACCAAAGTAAAGGTCTCATTGAGAGCAATTCAGAACAGTGTTCCTAAAAGAATCGCAGAATTTTCAGAAAAATCTTGAGCACTTTGTAATAGAAAAGTTTTGTATGCGGCACCGAAATTGATCGCGGCGCCAAGAAAATTACCTTATCTTTATTGCTTTACCGATATGTGCGTTTTTAAATGTTCTCGGTGTACTTATGTATGTTTTACATTCTTGATAGGGTGAAAATTAAGATAACTATGAAGAAGAAACAATTATGCTCATTTGATGTTATTGCCAAGACAATATAGATCAACAGTTCAATACTTGTATATTATTCCTAGCTTATAACAATACAATTGAGTGAAACATGTTTTAACACTTGTTCATGATTGATGCATGATTTACAAGTTCAGTCTGATGATTTAATGATGATATTATTAAAATACATATCATATTATCAACTGCATTCTACATTTATCAAGCTTTAAAATGTCCATAAATAATACAATTTTAAGTTTTATGTAATAATTAAAAATGTATATTGATACAGATTTAAAGTGATACACTTGTCCTGATGGATGACCATCAACTTGAAAAATACGTACCAAAATATGGGGACAGACGCAGCAGTTGCCTACTGCAAAGCTTTAAAAAGTACAGGTATATGTCAAATCTTCTATCAAAGTTTAAGGAGGGCCTTGTAGCGTAACGGGCAATTGCCTCTTTTGCCACAATGTGTTAAGGTCTATTGCATAGCTGGGATGATTCACCCAGGGATCACGAGTGCGTGAACTGACGGGTTGGTATGACTGGAATGATGTTGAAAACGGCATAAAACACCCAACAATACAAACAAAACGACCTCTAAAAGCAGGGCGGGCAATTGCTCCCTTTGTCACAGTGTGTTCAGTACTATTGAGTAGCTGGGTTGAATCGCCCAGGACGCATGAGTATGTGATCAGTGCGGGTGATTTGACATATATGATGTTGAGAACGGCGTAAAACACCCAACAATACAAACAAAACGACCTTTGTGAAATCATGATTAGCAATGGCTCCTCTTTCCACACTGTTTTAAGTCCTAACGCATAGCTGTGTTGATTCACCCAGGTCCCATGAGTTTGTGAACTGTGAGGGTGATTGGACATAAATGCTGTTGAAAACGGCCTATAAACCCCAACAATGCAATCGCATTGACCGTTGAAAACATGACGAGCAATGGCTCCTCTTACCACACTGTTTTCAGTCCTATTGCATAGTTTGCTTGATTCGACCAGGTAGCATGAGTATGTGAACTGTGCGGGTGATTGGACATAAATGCTGTTGAAAACGGCATAAAACTCCGTACAGTGCACTCAAAACGACCTTTGAAAACATGATGAGCAATGGTTCCTTATACCACACTGTTTTCAGTCCTATCGCGTAGATGGGTTGATTCACCCAGGAAGCATGTGTGTGTGAGCATTGAGGGGTATTTAACATAAATGCTGTTGTAAACGGCCTAAAACAACCAACAACGCAATCAAAACGACCATTGAAAGCAGGATGGGCAATGGCTCCTCTTACCACACTGTGTTCAGTCCTATCGTATAGTTGGGTTGATTCACCCGGGACGCATGAGTATGTGAACTGTGAGGGTGATTTGACATAAATGCTGTTGAAAACGGCCTAAAACACCCATCAACGCAATCAAAACGACGTTTGAAAACATGATGAGCAATGGCTCCTCTTACCACACGGTTTTCAGTCCTATTGCCTAGCTGAGTAGAATCACCCAGAAAACATGAGTATGTGAACTGTGATGGCGATTGGGCATACATGCTGTTGAAAACGGCCTAAAACCCCAACAATGCAAACAAAACGACCTTTGAAAACATGATGAGCAATGGCTGTTTTTATCACAATATTTTCGATAGTTCATTTATAGGGAGTTTATGCATGTGGGAACGGGGTTATGGGAAAATCATTCACTGTACCGCCGAAAGGGATTTGGCCTGCAGAGGTGCGAAGACCAGTGAACACATACTCCCCCTTTCCCACATGCATATATTTTATGCCGCTTTCCACACTTATTTAGTGATGCAACAACTCGCTTCCAATATCAAAACCCCTACCATGCAAACAAACCGACATTTTAAAGCATAACGGGCAATTGCTTCTTTTGCCACAATGTGTTCAGGTCTACTGCATAGCTGGAATGATTCACCCAGGGATCACGAGTGCGTGAACTGACGGGTTGGTATGACTGGAATGATGTTGAAAACGGCCTAAAACACCCAACAATACAAACAAAATGACCTCTAAAAGCAGGGCGGCAATTGCTCCCTTTGTCACAGTGTGTTCAGTACTATTGAGTAGCTGGGTTGAATCGCCCAGGACGCATGAGTATGTGATCAGTGCGGGTGATTTGACATATATGATGTTGAGAACGGCGTAAAACGACGTTTGAAAACATGATGAGCAATGGCTCCTCTTACCACATGGTTTTCAGTCCTATTGCCTAGCTGAGTAGAATCACCCAGAAAACATGATTATGTGAACTGTGATGGCGATTGGGCATACATGCTGTTGAAAACGGCCTAAAACCCAAACAATGCAAACAAAACGACCTTTGAAAATATGATGAGCAATGGGTGTTTTTATCACAATATTTTCGATAGTTCATTTATAGGGAGTTTATGCATGTGGGAACGGGGTTATGGGAAAATCATTCACTGTACCGCCGAAAGGGATTTGGCCTGCAGAGGTGCGAAGACCAGTGAACACATACTCACCCTTTCCCACATGCATATATTCTATGCCGCTTTCCACACTTATTAGTGATGCAACAACTCGCTTCCAATATCAAAACCCCTACCATGCAAACAAACCGACATTTTAAAGCATAACGGGCAATTGCCTCTTTTGCCACAATGTGTTCAGGTCTATTGCATAGCTGGGATGATTCACCCAGGGATCACGAGTGCGTGAAATGACGGGTTGGTATGACTAGAATGATGTTGAAAACGGCCTAAAACACCCAACAATACAAACAAAATGACCTCTAAAAGCAGGGCGGCAATTGCTCCCTTTGTCACAGTGTGTTCAGTACTATTGAGTAGCTGGGTTGAATCGCCCAGGACGCATGAGTATGTGATCAGTGCGGGTGATTTGACATATATGATGTTGAGAACGGCGTAAAACGACGTTTGAAAACATGATGAGCAATGGCTCCTCTTACCACACGGTTTTCAGTCCTATTGCCTAGCTGAGTAGAATCACCCAGAAAACATGATTATGTGAACTGTGATGGCGATTGGGCATACATGCTGTTGAAAACGGCCTAAAACCCAAACAATGCAAACAAAACGACCTTTGAAAACATGATGAGCAATGGGTGTTTTTATCACAATATTTTCGATAGTTCATTTAAAGGGAGTTTATGCATGTGGGAACGGGGTTATGGGTAAATCGTTCACTGTACCGCCGAAAGGGATTTGGCCTGCAGAGGTGCGAAGACCAGTCAACACATACTCACATGCATATATTTTATGCCGCTTTCCACACTTATTTAGTTATGCAACAACTCGCTTCCAATATCAAAACCCCTACCATGCAAACAAACCGACATTTTAAAGCATAACGGGCCTCTTTTGCCACAATGTGTTCAGGTCTATTGCATAGCTGGGATGATTCACCCAGGGATCACAAGTGCGTGAACTGACGGGTTGGTATGACTGGAATGATGTTGAAAACGGCCTAAAACACCCAACAATACAAACAAGACGACCTCTAAAAGTAGGGCTGGCAATTGCTCCCTTTGTCACAGTGTGTTCAGTACTATTGAGTAGCTGGGTTGAATCGCCCAGGACGCATGAGTATGTGATCAGTGCGGGTTATTTGACATATATGATGTTGAGAACGGCGTAAAAACAAAACGACCTTTGAAATCATGATTAGCAATGGCTCATCTTTCCACACTGTTTTCAGTCCTATCGCATAGCTGGGTTGATTCACCCAGGTCCCATGAGTTTGTGAACTGTGAGGGTGATTGGACATAAATGCCGTTGAAAACGGCCTATAAACCCCAACAATGCAATCGAATTGACCGTTGAAAACATGACGAGCAATGGCTCCTCTTACCACACTGTTTTCAGTCCTATTGCATAGTTTGCTTGATTCGATAAAAAAAAAAGGTTAATACAATGTTTCAATTACAGGAAACAGACAAGTTTATGTATTACATGGGCGTTTCTTTATGAGACCGATGGTCCTAGCTGCCCTAATCTGTTGCTTATGGTGGATTACCTGTTGGCATTGCCAGGATCTTCTGTGGATGCAGAGAGGGGTTTTTCATGGTACGTGATTTTGACTAAAAACAATTAAATTATTCTAAAAATCTCAATTTTTTGCTTTAATGTATAGGAATACAGTGCAATGTTATTCACAATTTATTTCAGCATGAAGATGGTGAAAAGTGATTGGAGGTCAAGGTTGGGGGAGGAGAATTTATCGGATTTGATGTTGATTTGTATGGAGGAGGAGCCAATAGGCTCATACAATCCACTTCCTGCCCTGGAGAGCTGGTACCATGGTGGTTTAAGGGCTAGAAGGCCTTTCTACAAGGTTGTGAGTAACAATATTTAGATATTAAAGTTACACTATAGAGTGAGTGTTACTTTCACTTTTACAATCAGAAGACTATGCTTTCAATAATCAGTAGACTACAGTTTGTTATTCTTGAAATCATATGTTAATTTAGTGTTATTTCAAAAAGTAAATTTGCAAGATTTATAATATGAAGCTTATGCAATTCAGGAATTTTTCATCTCATTTAATTACAGAAAAATAGAGCCCCAACAGAGAAGGTTATTCTTTCTACCAATGGTTCGAATATGATGATGGTTGACTGTGAAGGGGAAGACAATGCAGAAAAAGAGGACGACTTCGAAATGGAATGGGATGGCTACGATTCTTCTTCTGATGATGATGATGAATCATACTTCCACACAGAAGATCTTCGTAGCCTACAACTAAAGTCTTATAAAATATTGCAAGAATTGATGGATTCATGAAAAAAATATTGATATAAAATGTTTTGTTTGTTAGAATAACTACATACAGAAGTTGAGCCACACAGTATATTCCTAAAGATTTCAGTCTAAAATAGAAACCAAACAAGGACCGAATTCGATCTACTTTTTCATGGGTCATTCAATGTTTTTTGCACATTATACAGAACAAAATGTAAAATCCTTGATTATTTATAGGTGTCAATTGGACCTCAGAATTGCTCAGAAAGCAGGATTTGACTCTCATTTTTCAACCCCCCCCCCCTACCAAATTGTTAAAAATGGTGTTAAACGCCAATCAATCAATCACAATGGTAGCCTAGTTCTTTTTGACGATAAATATATACAAGCTTGTTTATTACTCAAAAATCAACATTCCCTTTTTTCGTCGAAATATCAAAGGTATATATCTTATGTTGATAAATAAACAAGCAAACACCGTTTATGAAAGGGCACATTTTAATTACATTTAAACGAAATAACAAACAACATAATCAACAAACAATTACTCTTAATCTATAGATGTCAATTTCAAAGTCGGAAACAATTATAATTGTTCATGGTATAACAACACTACGTTTTAATCGGAGTTTGTCCATGAGCGTGTTTTTTTAAAGGGAGGTGTCGGGATGACTGAATATTCACACAAGAAATTTATATAGGGTGTCGGATTGACGGAATAGGGTCGGGTTATCTGGGTGTCGGGTTGCCTGGCATTTCTATTTGTGTGTGTCTGTTAACATTTTTATTTTATTACATGTATATTGATCTATTTATCTATCAATTTTCAGACATCTGAGATTCTGACATAACAGGAACCATCATCTAATTAGCGAATTCGCCAGCAGTAAACTACATAACAGGGATCAAGTCAGTAATGAGATGTCATTTAACATTAGAAATAGACTCAATCGTACCAATATACCAATCTCTGAAAGGTATGTTATTCTATGTTAAATTATAGAACTATTCATATTTCACAAAAATTATGCACTTTAACACATGAGATTGATTCAATATTGATTCTTAGCAAATATCTGTGTAAATGAATAGCAAAATATTGAATAAAGTTGAATGCATAGTTGCAAAAGAATAACTATTCATAAGTTGTCTCAAGGGTAAATTGATTGGTCGAAAAACATGGCCACCAGGGGCGGGGGTCTGTTTTGCCTTATTTGGCTATAGTGAAAACTTAAAAAACCTTCTCCTCCAAAAGGGTCTGGCTGATTTTCAAAAAAAATGTAGAAATGTTCCTAGGCAGTAGGCTGTGACCCTCTATCAGATTACTTTAAGGCCAGTTGATTTTGGCCGATACTATGGCCGCCAGGGGGCTGCGCGTATATGGCTAAAATGGGGGGAAATCAGGTGAGCGATCCAGGGCCATCATGGCCTTGTTTTAAAATCCTATGGCCTAATATTGACTGATAAGCAAAATGTTGAATAACATGTATGTTATAATTGTATATTTTAGATAACAAGGCAACAACATTCGTTTTTGTGTCATGGGTAATCAAGAATGAATAAGGAAACCCAAGGCATCTAGAGCTGAAAGAACCCACAAAAGATGAAGAAACAATTGTGATTTTGTGTTTTTTTGCTGTCCGTCCTGTAATATAAAGAAATTAAAATTTAATAAAATTGTAATATGAATTATTTTTTCCTTGAAGTGTTTTATTAGTGTTTTGTTATGTGTGTTTAGGTCATGTCACAAGGAATACACATGTGAAATATGGTAGCCGTATCTGTTATGGTTCAAAAGTAATGGCCAAGGTTAAAGTTTTTTTCGAGAATGGCAACATCTAGGTCAAAGGTCAAGGTCGCAAGGTCAAAAATGTTGGTACTGACAGAAAGGTCATGTCACAAGGAATACACATGTGAAATATGGTAGCCGTACCTGTTATGGTTCAAAAGTAATGGCCAAGGTTAAAGTTTTTTTCGAGCATGGCAACATCTAGGTCAAAGGTGGTCAAGGTCGCAAGGTCAAAAATGTTGGTACTGAAAGAAAGGTCATGTCACAAGGAATACACATGTGAAATATGGTAGCCGTACCTGTTATGGTTCAAAAGTAATGGCCAAGGTTAAAGTTTTTTTCGAGAATGGCAACATCTAGGTCAAAGGTCAAGGTCGCAAGGTCAAACATTTTGGTACTGACAGAAAGGTAATGTCACAAGGAATACACATGTGAAATATGGTAGCCGTACCTGTTATGGTTCAAAAGTAGTGGTCAAGGTTAAAGTTTTTTTCGTGCAGACAGGCCAAAAACTACATCTAGGTCAAAGGGCAAGGTCGCAAGGTCAAAAATGTTGGTACTGACATAAAGGTCATGTCACAAGGAATACACATGTGAAATATGGTAGCCGTACCTGTTATGGTTCAAAAGAAATGGCCAAGGTTAAAGTTTTTTTCAAGAATGGCAACATCTAGGTCAAAGGTCGCAAGGTCAAACATTTTGGTACTGACAGAAAGGTAATGTCACAAGGAATACACATGTGAAATATGGTAGCCGTACCTGTTATGGTTCAAAAGTAGTGGTCAAGGTTAAAGTTTTTTTCGTGCAGACAGGCCAAAAACTACATCTAGGTGAAAGGTCAAGGTCGCAAGGTCAAACATTTTGGTACTGACAGAAAGGTCATGTCACAAGGAATACACATGTGAAATATGGTAGCCGTACCTGTTATGGTTCAAAAGTAGTGGTCAAGGTTAAAGTTTTTTTGTGCAGACAGACAGACAGACAGACAGACAGACGTGCAGACAGACAAGCCAAAAACTATATGCCCCCCGAATCGGAGATTCCGGGGGGGCATAAAAAGGGTGATCAAGTTTGTGTAAAACTAAATAAGTACAGGCTTTATATATATACATTAAATTCTGATCACATGTTACGATGTATGAACTAGGTAAATATAGTAATAACTTATTACCTCTCATCATATGCTGATGTTGATATGTCTGAATGACACGATATGGTGTCTATATACAAATACCTTTGAAACATGAATAATCTTCCTATTTTAGATCCTGTGATAAAACAGGGGGCCTTTCAAACCATACAAGACACTGTAAGAAAGACACAAATGCAGCCAAGCCTTGGCTCAAGTACTTGTACTGGTACGTTTTATTTTTTCTTTCAATATGATAAATGACAAAAGCGAAAAGTCTCAGTGGATGTCTGACATTTTATATATCATTAAAACTGTTCTAATTAACTCCACGCTTTTCGAAGAAAAAGTGGGGGATTATGTGATGGTCTTCGCCTTCTATACGTTCACGCGTCTGTCTGTCCGTCATACTATCCAACTCCTTTTCACAGTAAACTTTGGGAACTGATATGTGCATGGTCTGAGGAGTGTACAGTACTTTTGCAATTTTGATTGTACAGAGGGTTGGACCCCGGGGTAATTTTTTTTCACAACATGGTGGTGTAACATATCAAATCAAATGGGATGATGAGTAGAGTATATATAAAAGCAAAAGTTTACCTCCGGGTCAATTTTTGGGTCATAGTGACATCACTTCAAAGCATGGGATATGCGATGTATAACTGTTTGTTACTCAACACATATAAATAGTCTTCTTTCCTTATTTTCTTTCACTGTTCAATGTAAATACTGTAAATAAGTAGTGACTTGAAGGCCCTATGCAGCGAGGTGTTTATACATCATGTACTTGTTTTGTATTATAATTGTACCGGGTATATATGATATACACATGTCAGTTGAATAAAATATTACATGTGTACTTACTCTTTCTTGTGTTATTTGCGACGCTCCTGCAAAAGCTTACATTAAACAAATCAAAGGGCACAGTGGTTATAGTGGATGCGATCAGTGTTCTCAAAATGGATATTGGAATAGAAAAATGACAAGAAAAAATCATATAAATGGTCCAGTTCCAAGAGCTTTTTTTCCCTTGGTTGCTTCACAGTATAAGGCAATCCAGTTTCCTAACCTTTATTTCTCTACATCAAAGGGAGACAACTGTTGTCTTGTGAATGATGATGTTGTGATTATCAGAAATATAATTACATTATTTTGTTTTCATTTTAACACTACCGTCCACGGACCTTAGAATTAAACGAGTTTCACATTTGATTGGTACATTGCATGTTGTTGGTGTTTCAGAAGTGTGTTGCAAATGTGTTTTACTACCAATGGATGATGAATTTGTTTGTATACCGCTTGTCCATAACTTTGGCAAGACTAATTGATACATTTCTAGATATATAAAATGTTTTAAAAACTATAAACCATTGGCCAATCTATTTCGAAAAAACTTCAAGTGGTCTACAGTGATGGATTTTGTATATGTTCCTCAGATTTTTGTATATTAAAAAACAATCTGGTAAAAGTGGGTTGTGTTCTAACTTCATTATAAACAACTTATGAAATGGCATATTTCCTACATCTTTGTCAACTAACACATTAAAGATTTCTCCATTTACATAGTATAATATTTTTTTGCGTAGCACACTTCCATATAAATTATAATTATGCAACATATAATTCAGCAAAATTCTTTTAATATACGAGTCATTTTAAATATTTATTTATTATTATAAAGAAACACGCACTATAATCAAGTTACAAGGTTTCATCCTGTTACACCGACATATCTGGACTATTGATACCAGAATAAGAACACACTTATCCTTTGCACTATGTAAGGTAACATTTGTTAAATTTCAGTAGGTGCAGAATCTGTACATGAATTTTGATCACTGCATTATTTTTCAATTTTATACCGTGTCCAAGATGTTTCTTTTAAGGCGGCAGTGGCCCTATTGTGATGTGTTTTAATTAGTTAACACTTACAATTTAAAATCAGCATTTACAAATTTGTGCTTTGCAAGATGCTATGTATTAAGAAAAAAATTGCTTATAGTTTTGATTTTACTATGTAAGGCAATGTATTTGGTGGTAGAATTTAAACATACTAATGAGGTGGCTATGGTCTCAGAAAAATGGTTCAAAAATTACAAGACGGAGGTGATGTGGCCAAACTACAAGTCAAGCTATAAGCTTGAAATGGCCTTGAAGCAACATAAACATCCTGAAGCTGACAGGACCAAATGGGGTGTAAACAGGATTCTTTACACAACAAGTAAGGATTTGCTAGTTTAACTCTTTCCAGCATATAGACGCTTTCAAACGACTCTGCAGCAGACGGCTTTTTGAAAACATAGTGACGAAAGAAGAAATTGCACAAAACATGCAATTTCTCCTTTTGCCACAATGTTTTCCACTTTTATTGATAGGATAAATCCATTCAATTATAGAGATTTGGTATTTTATGACAAAATTTGTTCAAAGTCGTCTGCTGAAGAATGTCGTATGAGGGGAAGGGTTAACTTTGTTTGGGCGATGTCTGGGATATTTCTAGTTTAATTTGTTTATTTATTTGTTACTGCACCCATGCTTATAAAAATGAAACTTCTCATAAATCATTATCTTCATTAATTAAATTGAGTTTTATATAAATATATATATATATAACCCTGGATGCTGCATTAAGGAGACCGCATTATTTTTTCTGCATTAAGGAGACCATTTGTATATTTGTTAATATTTGGTCTACCCTTATAATTTTAACATTTTTTAGCACAGATGTAGACAGATAGTGTATATATGTGCTTAGTTTTCCTAAAAACATGTAGCCAAAAAATATACAAATCTGCTGGTCTCCTTAATATTTGTAACATAAAAACCATACTTTAAGGAGACCAATGTATATATTTCTATAATCTGAAACATGGTTTATGGAGACCGGAACATATATATTCACATATAACCCTGGACTCTGCATTTAATAAGGAGACCGCATTATATTTACTGTATTAAGGAGACCATTTGTATATGTGTTATTACTTGGTCTATCTTTACGATTTAAACATTTTTAAGCACAGATGTAGACATGTGTATACATGAGATTTATTTTCCTAAAAAAAGAATACACAGAATATATATAAATTGTCTTGTCTCCTAAATATTTTTAATATACAACCTACTTTAAGGAGACCAATGTATATATATTCCTATAATCTGAAACATGGTTATCGGAGACCAGTGCATACATATATAACCCTACAATCTGCATAAAGGAGACCAAATAATTACTTATTTTTTATTACTTAGTCTGTCCTTACGATTTTAACATGTTTTAGCAAAGATGAAGGCAGATAATGTATATATATGAAATATGTTTTCCTAAAAGTTTGGTTAATATCAGTCCATTGGTTTAGGGGGAGATGTCATTTGAAGATTAAAGTTCCTTTTACCACTTTTCAGATGCCACCTGGCAGCTATCTTTTCCAACAAATCAATATGGCTGAAACAAATTATGTAAAGTTTCACTAAAGGAACATTTCTGTTAGACTATCTAGAAATCAGTCGAAAACTTGAATAAGAATGAAATTTTAAATTATTGTCGTTTTGCCCCTTTTCTGATGACGTCTGGAAGCCATGTTTTTCAACCAGTCATTATGGCTTGAACACATAATGTAGAGGGTCACTCAATGACCATTTCTACCAAATTATCTTGGAATCAAAAAAGTGGATTCAGAGAAGAAGAATTTTTAAGTTATAGCATTTTCTCCCTTTCTGAATCCACAGCAACCAAGTACTGCATAGAATTTATATCTCTGAACAACTTTGAAAGAGGACCCCAAAAGTAACATTCCTATTAAGTTAAGCTGAAATTAGTCCAGAGGATAAGGAGATGTAATTTGAACCTAAAAGTTAATTTTACCCCTTTTCTGATGCCACCTGTATGCAATGATTTTCAACCAAGCACTCTTACACTATAGTCCAGCTTAAAACAATATTTTAAATCTTTCTCAAATACAACAAATCTGCAGATGAAAACTATGAAAACATATTGGCAGAAACCTAAAAAATCTCCATGAATAAGGGTTAAATTATTAAATATATAACCCGGCCGGGTAGCTCAATTGGTAGCGTATCTGACTCGTGATCTGGAGGTCACGGGTTCGATACCCGGTTGCGGCGACATTCTTTCGGGCGATGTTTTCCATTGCCTCTCACCTCTGATCTATGTGAGAAAGTAGTCAGTGGCTTCCAAAGATTGTTGTGTAAGTACTGGTGTGGGAAAGCCAGGAAAACGTGGAATGGCTCATATGATATAACCCTGGACTATGCATTAAGGAGACCACATTTTTTTTTTCTGTATTAAGGAGACCATTTGTATTCTAGTATTTTTATTACATGGTCTATCCCTATGATTTTAGAAAATTCAGCACAGATGCAGACAGGTAGTGCATTTATGATACTAGATTTCCCACTTTTCTATTATAAAGCCCTTAATGTTTTGAATACAATGAAACATATTTGAGGCCAAAGTAAATATATTCCTAAAATCTGAAACATTGTTAATGGCGACTACAATAAACAAAATTAAAACTAAAAAGTCTTCAGGAGACCAAACAGGGCCTCCATGGATATTCGGTTTTTCACCAAATTGATAAGAAGTCGGAGCCAAAGTTGTAGCCAACTTTGAAGTCAAATTTTTTGTTTTACATTGCAAAATTAATTATGCAGATTATACTTGAATGTTTTCTTAACAATGTTTTTAGCATCAAATTTGCTACTATTCACAGCTAGGTCCTCTGCTGTTATGGACTTAAACTTTTTACATAATATATTATACATGAAGTAAGTATACATGTATATGAGAAGAATAGCCTTCTGCTAAAAATATTGACTATCAGCGGTAATTGGGGTTTTAATGCATGTGCGAACAGTGAACCCTTAGGCAATATTATGCATCTTAAAAAGAGGGCAAAGATGGCCCTAATTTGATCACCCGAGTGATGGTATAGTAGCAAATATGTAACTTACTATCGGGGAAAATTTAATTAAGCTGGGTTGCCTAAGGAACATTTGTACCCAATTATCTTGACTGACAAGCTGATTAAGAAGAGAAGAACTTTAGAATTTTAGGCATTTGCCACAGCAACCAAAACTCAGAAAAAAACTTGAATCTTTGAACAATTTTTAAAAAGGATTACCAAGAAAAAAATCCTGTGAAGTTCGGTCGAAATTGGTCCTATGGATTGACACGTTTTGATGAAGGCGACCTAGGAAATTTGGTTGAAATTGGACCAGAAGTTTCAGAGAAAAAGATTTGAACAGATGACGTGTGACATACGAAGTTCAGACGGTGAGTGATCAAAAAAGATCACCTTCAGCCTTCAGCTCAGGTGATTTAAAAACCAAGATTTGTAGCCCTATTTTTTAAACACCAAATTACCTTCATTCATTCATGTTAGGGAGAGTCACCAAGACCCTTAATGGCTTGTTGCGGCTCACATATGTACTGGTATGCCCCTAAAGCTTGGATCATATTATAGTTATCACGACGTGAAACTATGTCTGTACATCTATTTTTGTAACTGAATATTATGCCACATCCTAGTGTGAATCTCTCCCCCTTCTTCATACTCCCCCCCCCCCCCCCCCAAACATATACTCACATTTCTTTGTCAATGCAATACTTTTGAATACATTAAACATTCCTTATTACATGTGAAATGAGAAACTAATGCTTAATACTTTTCAAGTTTTAATAAACGTTATTTTAAAACTATCACAGCACAAACGATCGTCATAATGACCCAAAAATCGTTCACTTCAGCAACAAACAACAATTGTAGTGGTTCAGACAGAAAAAGTTAGGGCTAACAGTTTAAATGTATGGCTTTGGAATATCAAAAAAGTCTAGATTGATGAAAAAATGTTAAGTTATCAATTCCTTCTGGGGCGTTATCTTTGATCATTCAATAGTTTCTAAGATATTTTGGAAAATGCCACAAATTTAAAAAAAACAAGCAAATTCAGAGAATTATGGTCCCCCGCTTTGGGGCTCTTATTGGTCAGGGTCAAGGTCACAAGGTCAAAATTGGTATTGATGGAAAGGGGTTGTCACAAGGAATACACATGTGAAATATGAAAGCAGTACCTATTACGGTTCAGAAGTTATGACCAAGGTTAAAGTTTTTGTGACAGCGTGACGGAGGGACTGACGGAGGGACTGACGGACTGACGAATGAGATTTAATGTCCCCGACGTTTTACTTTGTAAAGCGGGGGACAAAAAAAAAATTGGGACATTCTGAATGAGGTATATGAAAGACTATTTTGAGAATTTAGCTCTGGTTCCAATTTTGCCTTGGGAATGGCTTGAATAATGTTGAAATTTTGCGACAATATTTGAAATTTGACTATTGGTCTGAGTGGAGAAAAGTTTTCACAAGCAGCCATGATGGAAGAGGGTCACATAAAAAACATGCAAATAAAGACATTGACTTCAAACTAGAATTAAGAACTTGACACTATCATTTTTGTAGAAGTGCAAAGTCTTCTTAAGTCTTGTTGAAGCACATTTCTATTAAAATTTGATATGGAATTTGGCAAACAAGTTTTAAATAGGACAACACAAGAACAAATCCTGTGAAACTTGGTTTAGATAGGCTCAGTGGTAAACAAAACTCATAAATTTATTTCGGTGTTGTGTATTTTTCATCAATTGTTCAGTTATATCATGATAATTGACACTTTATTCATCCTTCATGGATATCTAACTAGGATTTTGGACTCTTACCAAAATTTCCCATTCAAATTTATAATTCTGGCGCTCTGACTTCCACACAACAAAGGACATTAGACTATCACAATAGGTCATCTTGAGCACTTTGTGATCTGGCATATTAACAAGAGGGCCAGAACCGCTCCAGTCATTAGGCAAAAATAAACTCACTATTGCCATAAAATGAACAACAGCTCCACCCCTGACGGCCATGTTTTTTGACCAATCAACATGCCTTGAAGGAATCTCATACAGGTTCACCAAAGGAACATTTCCACAAAACGATTTGAAAATTGGCTTCATACTTTTGGAGATATTTTTAAAGTTTTCATTTCATTCATATAAGGCAAAACAGCACAACTTCCTTGCTGCCCTATTTTGTTGACCAATCAACATGGCTTGAAGGAATCTGTTAGAAGGTCACCCAAGGAACACTTGGACAAAATCATTTGAAAATCAGCTTTATACTTTTTGAGAAGAATATTTCTAAAGTTTTCACTATAGCCTTATAAGACGAACAACCCCGCCCTATGGCGACCTTGTTTTTGACCAATCATCAAGGCTTGAATGAATCAGAGGGTCACATAATTATATGAAAATCGGCCAACAAGTTTTGGAGGAGAAGATTTTCTTTCAGCCAGTGAAGCTAACAAGAGGGCCAACCACAGTCAATCACAATAACGTTGTGGTCATGTATGCTATTATCACCAAAACACACATTCTGACAAAATTTCAACATACTCAAATAAAAAATACGTCTTCTAGAGTGTCTTCAATTTGGCCTAGTAACCTAGTTTTTTTACAGGATATGACCCATATTGAACTTGGCCTAGATCTTGTCAAAACAAACATTCTGATAAAGAATCATGCTCCTAAAGCAAAAGATACACTGCTTACAAGATGTTTTTCAAATTTGGCCAAGTGACTTAGTTTTTGACTCGACTTGACCTATAGGGGAACATAGCTTTGATATCATCAAAACACACATTCAAACAAAGATTCAACATGCTCAAATTAAAAATGCTGCATTTAGAGTGTTAACAAGATTTTCCTTTTTTTACCAGACATGACCCATATTCAAACATGGCCTAGGTAGCATCAAGACAAATATTCTGACAATGTTTCAAGCTGCTGAAGCAAAAAATGTGGTCTCTTGAGTGTTAACAAGGTTTACTTTCTATTTGGCCTAATGACCTAGTTTATGACCAAACATGACCTATATTTGACCTAAGCCTAGATATCATCAAGATAAACATTCTGACAAAGTTTCAACATGCTCAAGCTAAAAATGCGGCTTCCAGAGTGTTAACAAGATTTTCCTTCAATTTTGCCTAGTGTCCTAGTTTTTGACCCAAATGACCCATATTCGAACGACGGACGATCACAAAAACTCACCTTAAGCACTTTGTGCTCTGGTGAGCTAAAAACTGCATCACTTGGCCAAATTTAAGAAACATCTTATATACTCTTTTGCACTGGTTTATCAAATTACTTGTTAATGTGTTATTTACAGATCAATGTTTTATCAATCAACACATACTGTACACACCATAAAAGGTCGGTCTGAATGGCACACACTATTCTATGATAAGTTGGTTTAAAAATGAATCTGGTCAAGCTTTCGACTAAGACTTGAGCGTGCTGTCTTCCTGTCTTTAAATAATTCTCCTCTTGTCGTTTTATACTGTTTATTTATTGTCAGATGCTTAATTGATAGAATCTATTTTGTTCTGTCTTAGAAAAGCCATGATAGCCTCTTTGTCTGAAAAAGAAAAAAAAACAAAATAAATTGTTTTAACAATTCTTACTAAAGCTTAAGCCCCTTAACCTACAAACAACAAATATACGTTTAACATACAAATACTTATATAATCAAGAATGATGCTCTACTGACACAATGCATTTACTAAATTAGTTAAAGAGTATTCTGATGGCTCTGCAAGGACAGAGCTAATTATATATAAACAAGAGGGCCATGATGGCCCTGATTTGCTCATCAAAACATCCATTCTTACAAAGTTTCAACATGTTCAACTTAACAAATGGGCAAAAATGGCCCTAAATCGATCACCTTAATGATAGTATAGTAGCAAATGCTACTTCTAATAAAGGTGAAAACTTGATCGAGAATGGGAATGAACTGCAAATGAAACAGCTTATCAGTAAAGGACATTTGTAATAATGCTTTTAAATCTTTAAACAATTTTAAAGATGACCAACACAGGAACATTTCTTTTAAGTTTGGTTGATATTGGTCCATTAGTTCAAGGAAGATGTTGTCTGAAGGTAAAACTCCTTTAACCCCTTTTCTGATGCCATCTGGCAGCTATCTTTTTCAATCAATCAATATGGCTTGAACAATTTATGTTCAGTGTCACTAAAGGAACATTTTTGCTAAACTATCTTAAAATAAAACAAGAACTTTAATAAGAATGGAATCTTAAAGTTTTGCCATTTTGCCCCTTTTCTGATGCCATCAGGTGGCCATGTTTTTTAACCAATCAATTTGGCTTGATTTTTTTTTTGTAGAGGGTCACTCAAGGAACAGTTCTACCAAATTACAAATTATCTTGGAATCAGATACGCTGATTCAGAGAAGAAGAATTTTTAAAAAATGGCATTATTTTCCCTTTCTGATGCCGCAGCAATCAAAGTTCTTTATAGAATTTATATCTTTGAACAACTTTGAAAGAAGATTCCCAGAGTAACATTCCTATTAAGTTTGGCTGAAATTGGTCCAACGGACAAGGAGGAGATGTCATTTGAAGTTTAACGTTACTTTTACCCCTTTTCTGATGCCACCTGTATGTTATGTCTTTCAACCAAGCGGTACTGCTTGGAACAATTATGTAGAGGCTTACAAAAGGAACATTTTTTCACATTTATCTTGAAATCAGGCAAGCACTTTCATCAAAATCTGACTTAAAAACTAGAATGGAGTGCTCCGCGGAGCACGTGTGTCACCTGCACCTGCTCACTGACAGTGTGACGAAAAAGTGTGACGGACAGACAGACAGACAGACAGACAGACGGACGGACGGACAGACAGACGCCGGACAAAAAAAAAACAAGAGGGCCATGATGGCCCTTGAATCGCTCACCTGATATTTTTTTTTCACTTTAGCTATATAAGCCCCGCCCCCTGGCAGCCATAGTTTCCGACCAATCAACTTGGCTTGAAGGAATCTGATAGAGGGTCACCCTAGGAACATTTCTACAAAATTATTTGAAAATCGGCCAGACACTTTTGGAGGAGAAGATTTTTTAAGTTTTCACTATAGTCATATAATGCAAAATAGCCCTGCCCACTGGCGGCCATGTTTTTTGACCAATCAACATGGCTTGAAGGAATCTGAAAGTGGGTTATCTAAGGAACATTTCTACAAAATTATTTGAAAATCGGCTTAACCCTTTCGGAGAAGAAGATTTTTTAAGTTTTCACTATAGCCATATAAGGCAAAATAGCCCCACCCCCCTGGCGGCCATGTTTTTCGACCAATCAACTTGGCTTGAAGGAATCTGATAGAGGGTCATCCAAGGAACATTTCTACAAAATTATTTGAAAATCAGCCTGACACTTTCGGAGGAGAAGATTTTTTAAGTTTTCACTTTGGCCATGTAAGGCAAAATAGCCCCGCCCCCTGGCGGCCATGTTTTTCGACCAATCAACATGGCTTAAAGGAATCTGATAGAGGGTCACCCAAGGAACATTTCTACAAAATTATTTGAAAATCGGCCTGACACTTATGGAGGAGAAGATTTTTTAAGTTTTCACTATAGCCATAAAAGGCAAAATAGCCCCGCCCCCTGGCGGCCATGCTTTTTGACCAATCAACATGGCTTGAAGGAATCTGATAGAAGATCACCCAAGAAACATTTCTACAAAATTATTTGAAAATCGGCCTAACACTTTTGGAGGAGAAGATTTTTTAAGTTTGCACTATAGCCATATAAGGCAAAATAGCCCCGCCCCCCCTGGCGGCCATGTTTTTCGACCAATCAACATGGCTTGAAGGAATCTGATAGAGGGTCACCCAAGGAACATTTCTACAAAATTATTTGAAAATCGGCCAGACACTTTTGGAGGAGAAGATTTTTTAAGTTTTCACTATAGCCATATAAGGCAAAATAGCCCCGCCCCCCCCCCCCTGGCGGCCATGTTTTTTGACCAATCAACATGGCTTGAAGGAATCTGATAGAGGGTCATCTAAGGAACATTTCTACAAAATTATTTGAAAATCTGCCAACCAGTTTGGGAGAAGAAGAATTTTAAAGTTTTTTCGGTTTCGTTGCCATGGAAACCAGAATTTTGCATGGATCCCAAAAATTTGAAGGAATTCTGGTGAGGTCATTGAGAGGATGCTTTCTGTGAAGTTTCATCCAAATTGACCCGCTGGTTACTGAGGAGAAGAAGTTGACGCACGACGCACGACGGACGACGCACGACGGACGCCGGACAAAAGGCGATCACAATAACTCACCTTGAGCAAAGCTCAGGTGAGCTAAAAATCCCTAAGTGCCTACCATGCTACGCAGGGTTACACAAAAATTGTCATTTTGTCCCTCTTCTGATGACGCCTATCAGCCATGTTTTTTAACCAATCGATATGGCTTGAACAATTTGTGTAGAGGGTCGTTCACCCAAGGAACATTTCTGCCTAATTATATTGGAATCTGAAAGCAGATTCAGAAAAGAAGAATTTTAAAGTTCTCCATGGAATAAAAATCTTTGAGCAATTTTGAAAGTGGACCACCAAAGGAACATTCCTGTGCAGTTTGGTTGACATTGATCTTGTGGTTTAGGAGATGATGTTTAAAGCTAAAAGTTAGCGACAGACGAGGGACAGAGGGTGATCAGAATAGATGACCTTGAGCCTTTGGCTCAGGTGATCTAAAAATACATATTCCAGAATGTTGACAAATTTAAATTTGTCCTTGTGACCTAGTTTTTTACCCAACATGACCAATATAATATCAAGACAAACATTCTGACAATGTTTAAATGCTGCAGCAAAAAATGCAGTCACTAGAGTGTAAACAAGATTGTTCTCAAATTTGGCCTAGTGACCTGTTTTTTACCAGACATAACCTATATTTAAACTAAGTCTAGATAAAATCTAGACTAACATTCTGATATGTTTCAACATGCTCAAATTAAAAATGCGGTATTCAGAGTGTAAACAAGATTTTCCTTCAATTTGGTCTAGTGACCTAGCTTTAGACCTGACATGACCCATATTTGATCTTGGCCTATATATCACCAAGACAATTATTCTGACAAAGTTTCAACATACTAAGAACAAGAGGGCCATAATGGCCCTATATCGCTCACCTGATTTAATAGAACTTCAATAGTTTTCAAAGTTTTTACCTTACTATATAGATACATACAAGGAAAACAAGCAATCCCCCAGGTGGCCATGTTTTTCAACGGATCAAAATAAATTGAACAACCTTGGCAGAGGGTCATACAAGGAACATTTGTGCCAAATTATTTTCAAATCGGGCCAGTGATTTAGTACAAGTAGATTTCTTTAAGTTTTCACTATATTACATATATAAGGAAAACAAGCTCTGCCCCCTGATGGCCATGTTTTTCATCAGATCGGAATAATTTCAAAAATCTTGGTAGAGGGTCACCAAAGGAACATTTGTTTTTATTTTTTAAATCGAGCAGGTACTTTTGGACAAGAAGATTTTTAAAGTTTTTACAATGCACATATTAATAAGGAAAATAAGCCACACCCCTGGCCTGGCGGCCATGTTACAGATCGGATTAATTTAAACAACCTTGGTAGAAGGTCCCCCAAGGAACATTTGTGCCAAATTATCTTTAAATCTGGCAGGTACTTCTGGACAAGAAGATATTTAAAGATTTTACAATTCACATAAATATTAAGAGGAAAACAAGCTCAATCCCCTGGTGGTCATGTTTAACTTGGCGGTCCTGAATAACTTGAACAATCTTGTTAAAAGGTGCCCCAAGGATCATATGTGCAAAATAATTTTCAAATCGGGCCAGTTCTTTTGGACAAGAAGATTTTCAAAAGTTTGGAAATTTTCCCCTTTTCTGAATCCGCAGCAACCAAAGATCTACTTGGAGATTAAATTCTTTGAACAACTTTAAAAGGGGACCTCCTAAGAAACATTCCTGTTATTTTGAAACCCGTCCATTGGTTAGGTAGGAGAAGTTATTTATGGGAAATTGTTAACAGACGTTCGTGCAGATGACGACGACGCCTGATGGTGAGTGATCACAAAAGCTCACCTCGCACTTAGGCTCATATATAAAATATACACATATAACCCTGTACTCTGCATCAAGGGGATTGCATCATTTTTTAAAGCATTAAGGAGACCATTTGTATATTTGTTATTATTTAGGATTTTAACATTTTTAAGCACAGATGTGGACAGATAGTGTATATATGAGATTTTTTTTCCTAAAAACATAATACACACATTATATATATAAATTATTTTCTTGTTTTAATATAAAACCTACTTGAAGGAGACCAATGTATATATATTTACATAATCTGAAACACGGTTTATGGAGACCAGTGCATACATATACAACCCCACACTGCATAAAGGAGACCATTTGTATATGTGTTATTACTTGTTATCACATAAATACCCTTATTTTCAAGTTGAGAACAAATCACGGAACAACGATATCCAACATGTGTGATAACAAAAACACGTCATACACGCGACTACTGATGACGTCATTTTGACCTTTATCTTTATTATGTTTATTGTTAAGTTGTTAAATTTTACACATTGAAAAATGCAATAATACGTTATTTTGAATAAATAACGAGTCTTAATTGTTTAAAACATTGTTGGTTTTTTTCCTTCTTATTCAAAAATGATGAGGACTACTTTTTTATGCGGTGAATCACAAGTTCTTATGAAGAATATGTTATTCGGTCTTTGTTTTGATGTTGTCAATATTTTTCATTTAAAACACACTGTTTAGGTGATAAAAAGAATCCATCACTCGTTTTTCTTTGGAGAAGATTTCTTAAATTCGTCTCGAAAAAGAGAGTTATTAACCTCGCCAAGAGGCTCGGTTAATAACCGTCTTTTTCTAGACTCATTTAAGAAATCTTGATCTCCAAAGAAAACTCATGATGGATCCTTTATGTCTATCTTTGCGATTTTTAACATTTTTAAGCACATATGTAGACAGATAGTGTATAGGATCTATGAGATTTGTTTTACAAAAAAAAAAAATACACAAAATATATATATATATATTTCCTGGTCTCCTTAATATTTTTAATATAAAACCTACTTTAAGGAGACCAATGTATATATATTCCTATAATCTGAAACATGGTTTATGGAGACCAGTGCATACATATACAACCCTACACACTGCATAAAGGAGACCATTTGTATATGTGTTATTACTTGGTCTATCTTTGCGATTTTTAACATGTTTAAGCACATAATATTATGTAGACAGATAGTGTATAGGATCTGTGAGATTTGTTTTACAAAAAAAAAAATACACAAAATATATATATAAATTTTCCGGTCTCCTTAATATTTTTAATATAAAACCTACTTTAAGGAGACCAATGTATATATATTCCTATAATCTGAAACATGGTTTATGGAGACCAGTGCATACATATACAACCCTACACACTGCATAAAGGAGACCATTTGTATATGTGTTATTACTTGGTCTATCTTTGCGATTTTTAACATTTTTAAGCACATAATATTATGTAGACAGATAGTGTATAGGATCTGTGAGATTTGTTTTACAAAAAAAAAAATACACAAAATATATATATAAATTTTCTGGTCTCCTTAATATTTTTAATATAAAACCTACTTTAAGGAGACCAATGTATATATATTCCTATAATCTGAAACATGGTTTATGGAGACAAATATCACAAATCTGAAGACGACAACTTTGAAAACATATAGGCAAAAACATGAAAAATATCCATGAATACAGGTTTAAATATTAAATATGAAGAGTTGGAAACTTTGTGGTGAAAGGAGAAATAGATTATCATGAGCAATTTCTCCTACTGCCACAATGTTTCCAAAAGTAGTATGCTGCATGGGCATCAGGAAGTGTCTATATGTGGGAAAGGCATAATGCGACCAATGTGTATATATTCCTATAATATGAAACATGGTTTATGGAGACCAGGACATATACATAAATATAACCCTGGACTATGTATTAAGGAGACCGCATATTAATTTCTGTATTAAGGAGACCATTTGAAAACTAGTATATATTTGAGACAGTTGTCTACAGACATTCATTTTAGAGTCAACAAACTACACAATAAATAAATGGTTTCTCATGGTTACTAAGTTCCATACAAGAGGGCCATGATGGCCCTAGATCACTCGCCTTAATTATACAATGTACTGCAATGCAAAACACATCAAGACAATTATTCTGAATGCAACCTCCACAGTGTTAACAAGATTTTCCTTCATTTGCTCTAGTGATCTATATTTTTTTTTACCTGATATGACCCATATTCCAACATGGACTAGATATCATCAAGACAACATTCTGACAAAGTTTCAACTTGCTCAAAGTAAAAATGCGGCCTCCAGAGTTTGAACAATATTTTCCTGTATTGACCTTGTTTCTGACCCAATATCGCCCATATTCGAACTTGACCTAGATATAATTCAGACAAAAATTCTGACAAAATTTCAAGCTGCTGAAGCAAAAAATGCGGTATCCAAAGTCTTAACAAGATTTTCCTTCAATTTGGCCTAGTGACCTAGTTTTTGACCCATATTTGAACTTGGCTTAGATATCATTTAAATAAAACATTCTCATCAAATGTCAAGCTGCTGTATCAAAAAATGCGTCTTCTACAGAGTTACCTAGTTTCTGACCATTACTCGAACTTTAATTGATCTAGATATCTTTAAGACAACCATTCTGACAAAATTTCAAACTTGTGAAGCAAATAATGCGGCATCTAGAGTGTTAACAAGATTTTCCTTCAATTTGACCTTGTGACCTACTTTTTGACTCAACATGACCCATGTTCGAACTTGACTTACATATCATGAAGACAAACATTCTGATAAAGTTTCATCATGCTCAAGTTAAAAATGCAGTATCCAGAGTGTTAACAAGATTTCCCTTCAATTGTGCGTAGTGACCATGTTTTTAACCCTGCATGACCCATATTCAAACTTGGCCTAGATGTTATTTGATAAACATTCTGACCAAATTTCAAGCAGCTGTATCCAAAAAGGCGGCTTCTAAAGAGTTAACAAAATTTCCTTCAATTTGACCTAGTGACCTACTTTTTGACCCAACATGACCCATGTTCGAACTTGACCTACATATCATCAAGACAAACATTCTGATAAAGATTCAACATACTCAAGTTAAAATTTGGCCTCTAGAGGGTTAACAAGATAACCCTTCAATTTGGCCTAGTGACCTAGTTTTTGACCCGACATGATCTATATCCAAACTTGGCCTAGATATTATTCAGCTCAACATTCTGACTAAATTTCAAGCTGCTGAAGCAAACAATGCGGCTTCTACAGTGTTAACACGATTTCCCTTCAATTTGACCTAGTGACCTAGATACTGACCCAATATGACCCATATTCAAACTTGACCTAGAAATGTTTAAGACAAACATTCTGACAAAATTTCAAACTTCTGAAGCAAAGATTGCGGCCTTTGGAGTGTTAACAAGATTTTCCTTCAATTTGACCTAGTGACCTACTTTTTGACCCGACATAGCCCATGTTCAAACTTGACTTACATATCATCAAGACAAACATTCTGATAAAGTTTCAACATGCTCAAGTTGAAAATGTGGCCTCCACAGTGTTAACAAGATTTCCCTTCAATTTTACCTAGTGACCTAGTTTTTTACCTCACATGGCCCTGTTTCGCACTTGTCCAAGATTTGATGGAGATGAATGTTCTGATAAACTTTCATGAAGATCGGATGCAAAAATGTAGCCTCTAGAGTGTTAACAAGCTCAAATGTTGACGGACGCCGGACAAAATGTGATCACAATAGCTCACCTTGCACTACGTGCATAGGTGAGCTAAAAACACAGGCAGCTCCGCCGAAACAAATAGTTCTAAGCAGAGTAATTTTCACACCAAACTGATGATGTGATCAAAGAACTTAAAGCACTATTTGGACAGTTGTGTTGGTATTTGTAGTTACGGTCAGACAGGCGGTTGCATGTGCATATACACAAGAGATGTTTGTCAATATGAATGCCTTCATTTACCAATGAGGTTAGTCACTTTGAAAAAGCAGTTTAAATTTAGAATGCCCATGGGTTTTTGAATTGAATATGTCAATAACATTCAGACCAGATACCATTATAACCACTGCCAGGTTTACAATGCTCGTGTGAGGTTGATAATCACACACAGGAATTAGCCAGCATAATAATATAGATTTAAGTGTGAAAATCTGCAGGATGTAACATAACTGATGGTCATTAAAGGTAGTAAAAGACAATTTACAAAGTTTTCTTTGAAATTATTAATAAACACGATCCTTCAATTTGGCTTGTGACCTAGTTTTTGACCTCAAATGCATCAATTTCAAACTTGATCTAGCTTTCATCAAGACAAACATTCTGATTAAGTTTTAAGCTGCTGGAGCAAAAAATGCGGTCTGTAGAGTGTTGACAAGATTTTCATTCAATCTGGTCTACTGACCTAGTTTATGACCAGACATGACCCATCTTTAATTTTAGACTAGATACATCTTCTGACAAAGTTTCAACTACATGCATTGCTAAAGATGAAAGTGCTGCCTCCAACAAGATTTTCCTTCAAATTGACCTTGTGACCTTATGACCCAGTTTTGAACTTGGCCTAGAGATCATCAAGACAACCATTCTAACAGTTTCAAGCTGCCGGAGCAAAAAATTATGTCTCTAAAGTGTTAATAAGATTTTCCTTCAATTTGATCTTTTTTTTACCTATCATGACCCAGTTTCAAACTTAGTCAAGATTTGATTGAGATGTATGTTATGATAAACTTTCATGAAGATTTGATGTAAAATATAGCCTCTAGAGAGTTAACAAGGCAATTGTTGACGAGACTTGAAGCACAGACACAATGTGATCACAAAAGCTCACCTTGAGCACTTCCTGCATATGTGAGCTAAAAGTAGCAAACAAGAGTTATTTTCCTTGTATTGTACCATTCTCCTGATCAGTGCGTATAAATAGTTGAAATCAAAACCAAAACAAAGTTATTACTAATTGATGCATAGCATGAAGGTCAAATTGACAGATAGAGTTGTCTCTCTGCCTTACATTCCCAGCTACACACAAAAAATGTTGGATGTATCTTATGAAGCGAAAAAAGCATTAGATATCAAAAAGACTTCAAGTTGTACCTGGTACCTACTTGTCAAACAGCCGTTGTTTATTCCTCTTTACATTTATTGAAATGTCTTCTAAACAATTCTGTATCTTTGTCTGACCATTTAACTACAAAAGATTAAGTCAAATAAAATAACATTTTTACAGCCACAGAACTTGTACTGATGTATGTGTCGTGATTCTCCAAATATTATGGAAATGCAAAGCAAATAAAAACCATACTTTAACCCTTTCTCAAAAATCACAAATCTGAAGAAGACTAATTTGAAAACATATAGGCAAAAACATGAAAAATCTCAATGAAAAAGGGTTTAATTATTAAATATGAGGAGTTGAAAACTTTGTGGCGAAAGGTGAAATAGATTATAATTCATGAGCAATTTCTCCTATTGCCACAATGTTTCCAAAAGTAGTATGCTGCATGGGCATCAGAAAGTGTCTATATGTGGGAAAGGCATAAGGAGACCAATGTGTATATATTCCTATAATATGAAACATGGTTTATGGAGACCAGTACATATATAATATAACCCTGGACTATGTATTAAGGAGACCGCATAATTTTTTCTGTATTAAGGAGACCATTTGAAAACTAGTATATTTGAGACAGTTGTCGACAGACATTCGTTCCAGAGTCAACAAACTACACAAATAATAATGGTTTCTCACGGTTACTAAGTTCCATAAAACACAGGCAGCTCCGCCGAAACAAATAGTTCTAAGCAGAGTAATTTTCACAAATAAAAACCATACTTTAACCCTTTCTCAAATATCACAAATCTGAAGAAGACTAATTTGAAAACATATAGGCAAAAGCAGGAAAAATCTCAATGAAAAAGGGTTTAATTATTAAATATGAGGAGTTGAAAACATTGTGGCGAAAGGTGAAATAGATTATAATGAGCAATTTCTCCTATTGCCACAATGTTTCCAAAAGTAGTATGCTGCATGGGCATCAGAAAGTGTCTATACATGTGGGAAAGGCATAAGGAGACCAATGTGTATATATTCCTATAATATGAAACATGGTTTATGGAGACCAGTACATATATATAATGTAACCTTGGACTTGTATTAAGGAGACCGCATAATTTTTTCTGTATTAAGGAGACCATTTGAATACTAGTATATTTGAGACAGTTGTCGACAGACATTCGTTCCAGAGTCAACAAACTACACAATAAATAATGATTTCTCACGGTTACTAAGTTCCATAAAACACAGGCAGCTCCGCCGAAACAAATAGTTCTAAGCAGAGTAATTTTCACGCCAAACTGATGATGTGATCAAAGAACTTAAAGCACTATTTGGACAGTTGTGTTGGTATTTGTAGTTACGGTCAGACAGGCGGTTGCATGTGCATGTACACAAGAGATGTTTGTCAATATGAATGCCTTCATTTACTAATGAGGTTAAGTCACTTTGAAAAAGCAGTTTAATCTTAGAATGCCCATGGGTTTTTGAATTGAATATGTCAATAACATTCAGACCAGATACCATTATAACCACTGCCAGGTTTACAATGCTCGTGTGAGGTTGATAATCACACACAGGAATTAGCCAGCATAATAATATAGAATTAAGTGTGAAAATCTGCAGGATGTAACATAACTGCATGATGGTCATTAAAGGTAGTAAAAGACAATTTACAAAGTTTTCTTTGAAATTATTAATAAACACAATCCTTCAATTTGGCTTGTGACCTAGTTTTTGACCTCCAATGCATCAATTTCAAACTTGACCTAGCTCTTTCATCAAGACAAACATTCTGACTAAGTTTCAAGCTGCTGGAGCAAAGAATGCGGTCTGTAGAGTGTTAACAAGATTTTCATTCAATTTGGTCTACTGACCTAGTTTATGACCAGACATGACTTATATTTAATTTTAGCCTAGATACATCTTCTGACAAAGTTTCAACTACATGCTAAAGATAAAAGTGCTGCCTCCAACAATATTTTCCTTCAAATTGACCTTGTGACCTAGTTTTTGACCTCATATGACACAGTTTTGAACTTGGCCTAGAGATCATCAAGACAACCATTCTAACAGTTTCAAGCTGCCGGAGCAAAAAATTATGTCTCTAAAGTGTTAATAAGATTTTCCTTCAATTTGATCTTTTTTTTACCTATCATGACCCAGTTTCAAACTTAGTCAAGATTTGATTGAGATGTATGTTATGATAAACTTTCATGAAGATTTGATGTAAAATATAGCCTCTAGAGAGTTAACAAGGCAATTGTTGACGAGACTTGAAGCACAGACACAATGTGATCACAAAAGCTCACCTTGAGCACTTCCTGCATATGTGAGCTAAAAGTAGCAAACAAGAGTTATTTTCCTTGTATTGTACCATTCTCCTGATCAGTGCGTATAAATAGTTGAAATCAAAACCAAAACAAAGTTATTACTAATTGATGCATAGCATGAAGGTCAAATTGACAGATAGAGTTGTCTCTCTGCCTTACATTCCCAGCTACACACAAAAAATGTTGGATGTATCTTATGAAGCGAAAAAAGCATTAGATATCAAAAAGACTTCAAGTTGTACCTGGTACCTACTTGTCAAACAGCCGTTGTTTATTCCTCTTTACATTTATTGAAATGTCTTCTAAACAATTCTGTATCTTTGTCTGACCATTTAACTACAAAAGATTAAGTCAAATAAAATAACATTTTTACAGCCACAGAACTTGTACTGATGTATGTGTCGTGATTCTCCAAATATTATGGAAATGCAAAGCAAATAAAAACCATACTTTAACCCTTTCTCAAAAATCACAAATCTGAAGAAGACTAATTTGAAAACATATAGGCAAAAACATGAAAAATCTCAATGAAAAAGGGTTTAATTATTAAATATGAGGAGTTGAAAACTTTGTGGCGAAAGGTGAAATAGATTATAATTCATGAGCAATTTCTCCTATTGCCACAATGTTTCCAAAAGTAGTATGCTGCATGGGCATCAGAAAGTGTCTATATGTGGGAAAGGCATAAGGAGACCAATGTGTATATATTCCTATAATATGAAACATGGTTTATGGAGACCAGTACATATATAATATAACCCTGGACTATGTATTAAGGAGACCGCATAATTTTTTCTGTATTAAGGAGACCATTTGAAAACTAGTATATTTGAGACAGTTGTCGACAGACATTCGTTCCAGAGTCAACAAACTACACAAATAATAATGGTTTCTCACGGTTACTAAGTTCCATAAAACACAGGCAGCTCCGCCGAAACAAATAGTTCTAAGCAGAGTAATTTTCACAAATAAAAACCATACTTTAACCCTTTCTCAAATATCACAAATCTGAAGAAGACTAATTTGAAAACATATAGGCAAAAGCAGGAAAAATCTCAATGAAAAAGGGTTTAATTATTAAATATGAGGAGTTGAAAACATTGTGGCGAAAGGTGAAATAGATTATAATGAGCAATTTCTCCTATTGCCACAATGTTTCCAAAAGTAGTATGCTGCATGGGCATCAGAAAGTGTCTATACATGTGGGAAAGGCATAAGGAGACCAATGTGTATATATTCCTATAATATGAAACATGGTTTATGGAGACCAGTACATATATATAATGTAACCTTGGACTTGTATTAAGGAGACCGCATAATTTTTTCTGTATTAAGGAGACCATTTGAATACTAGTATATTTGAGACAGTTGTCGACAGACATTCGTTCCAGAGTCAACAAACTACACAATAAATAATGATTTCTCACGGTTACTAAGTTCCATAAAACACAGGCAGCTCCGCCGAAACAAATAGTTCTAAGCAGAGTAATTTTCACGCCAAACTGATGATGTGATCAAAGAACTTAAAGCACTATTTGGACAGTTGTGTTGGTATTTGTAGTTACGGTCAGACAGGCGGTTGCATGTGCATGTACACAAGAGATGTTTGTCAATATGAATGCCTTCATTTACTAATGAGGTTAAGTCACTTTGAAAAAGCAGTTTAATCTTAGAATGCCCATGGGTTTTTGAATTGAATATGTCAATAACATTCAGACCAGATACCATTATAACCACTGCCAGGTTTACAATGCTCGTGTGAGGTTGATAATCACACACAGGAATTAGCCAGCATAATAATATAGAATTAAGTGTGAAAATCTGCAGGATGTAACATAACTGCATGATGGTCATTAAAGGTAGTAAAAGACAATTTACAAAGTTTTCTTTGAAATTATTAATAAACACAATCCTTCAATTTGGCTTGTGACCTAGTTTTTGACCTCCAATGCATCAATTTCAAACTTGACCTAGCTCTTTCATCAAGACAAACATTCTGACTAAGTTTCAAGCTGCTGGAGCAAAGAATGCGGTCTGTAGAGTGTTAACAAGATTTTCATTCAATTTGGTCTACTGACCTAGTTTATGACCAGACATGACTTATATTTAATTTTAGCCTAGATACATCTTCTGACAAAGTTTCAACTACATGCTAAAGATAAAAGTGCTGCCTCCAACAATATTTTCCTTCAAATTGACCTTGTGACCTAGTTTTTGACCTCATATGACACAGTTTTGAACTTGGCCTAGAGATCATCAAGACAACCATTCTAACAGTTTCAAGCTGCCGGAGCAAAAAATTATGTCTCTAAAGTGTTAATAAGATTTTCCTTCAATTTGATCTTTTTTTTACCTATCATGACCCAGTTTCAAACTTAGTCAAGATTTGATTGAGATGTATGTTATGATAAACTTTCATGAAGATTTGATGTAAAATATAGCCTCTAGAGAGTTAACAAGGCAATTGTTGACGAGACTTGAAGCACAGACACAATGTGATCACAAAAGCTCACCTTGAGCACTTCCTGCATATGTGAGCTAAAAGTAGCAAACAAGAGTTATTTTCCTTGTATTGTACCATTCTCCTGATCAGTGCGTATAAATAGTTGAAATCAAAACCAAAACAAAGTTATTACTAATTGATGCATAGCATGAAGGTCAAATTGACAGATAGAGTTGTCTCTCTGCCTTACATTCCCAGCTACACACAAAAAATGTTGGATGTATCTTATGAAGCGAAAAAAGCATTAGATATCAAAAAGACTTCAAGTTGTACCTGGTACCTACTTGTCAAACAGCCGTTGTTTATTCCTCTTTACATTTATTGAAATGTCTTCTAAACAATTCTGTATCTTTGTCTGACCATTTAACTACAAAAGATTAAGTCAAATAAAATAACATTTTTACAGCCACAGAACTTGTACTGATGTATGTGTCGTGATTCTCCAAATATTATGGAAATGCAAAGCAAATAAAAACCATACTTTAACCCTTTCTCAAAAATCACAAATCTGAAGAAGACTAATTTGAAAACATATAGGCAAAAACATGAAAAATCTCAATGAAAAAGGGTTTAATTATTAAATATGAGGAGTTGAAAACTTTGTGGCGAAAGGTGAAATAGATTATAATTCATGAGCAATTTCTCCTATTGCCACAATGTTTCCAAAAGTAGTATGCTGCATGGGCATCAGAAAGTGTCTATATGTGGGAAAGGCATAAGGAGACCAATGTGTATATATTCCTATAATATGAAACATGGTTTATGGAGACCAGTACATATATAATATAACCCTGGACTATGTATTAAGGAGACCGCATAATTTTTTCTGTATTAAGGAGACCATTTGAAAACTAGTATATTTGAGACAGTTGTCGACAGACATTCGTTCCAGAGTCAACAACAGTCAAATGAAATAACATTTTTAACAGCCACAGAACTTGTATTGATGTTTGTGTCGTGATTCTCTAAATATTATGGAAATGCAAAGCAAATGATCTAAGTAAATTATTTTCTAGATCTCAATCTATCTAAAATTAGAATGAATTCAGTCTTTATTATAAACATTAGGGCAATGATGATCCTTAATAGCTCACATGAGTTATGCAAATCACATAGTCAATCAAAATATCTCATTTTGCAGTCAGGTAGGCTATGCCAGAAAGTTAACAAGATATCCCCTCAATTTTGCATAGTGACCTTGTTTTTGAAACAACATGACCCATGTTAAAACTTTGCCTAGATATCATCAAGACAATTATTTTGACAAAATTTCAACATGCTCACATTTAAAATACACTTCCAGAGTGACCTAGTTATTGACCCTACATTACCCATATTAAAACTTGGCATAGATATTACCAGGACAAACATTCTGACAAAGTTTCTAGCTGCTGAAGCAAAAAAGCACTATCTAGAGTGTTTAAAAGATTTTTTCTCAAATGTGGTCTAGTGACCTAGTATTTGACTGGAGATAATTTATATTCAAAACAAGAGATGTTTGTCAAACATTATACACCATATATACATTGAGCACCATGTTGTCAGGAATATTTGGACGATTTTTGACCCAATTACCTCAAAATCAATAGAGGTCATCTACTGGTCACCCTCAGCCTCCATGTCAAGTTTGAGGGCCATGGGTGCAGCCAATGTCAAGTTATCACTCAGACAAGCTTTTTGTGTTCCTTGACCTTGGACCCAATGACCATAACATCAATATATGGGGTCATCTACTGGTCAACACCATCTTCCATGTCAAATATGAGGGCCATGTTGTGCAGGCAATGTCGAGTTATCACTCGGAAAAGCTTTTCAGGTTCAAGGTCAGTGACCTTGACCTTTGACCCAATGACTTTAAAATCCATAGGGGTCATCTACTGGTCACCCCCAGCCTCCATGTCAAGTTTGAGGGCCATGGATGCAGGCAATGTTGAGTTATGACTCAGACAAGCTTTTCAGGTTCATGGTCACTGTAACCTTGACCTTTGACCCAATGACCTAAAAATCAATAGGGGTCATCTACTGGTCTGGCCAAGCCTCCATATCAAGTTTAAGGACCATGGGTGAAGGCAATGTTGAGTTATCACTCGGACAAGATTTTCGAGTTCAAGGTCGATGACCGAGACCTTGACCTTTGAAATGATGACCTCAAAATCAATGGGGTTCGTCTACTGGTCATCCCCAACCTCCAAGTAAAGTTTGAGGACTATAGGTCCAGGCATTGTTGAGTTATCACTCGGAAACTTTGGTCTACCGAAGGACCGACCGACATGTGCAAAGCAATGATACCCCTCTTCTTCGAAGGGGGCATAATTAGCATAGAATCTTCCAGACAATAATTATGACAAAGTCTCAATATGCTCAAATTAGAAATGTGGATTTTAGGGTGTTAAAAATATTTTCCTTCAATTTGACCTTGTGACCTAGGTTTTGACACAACAGTACACATATTCAAACTTGTTCTAGATATTATGAAGACAAACATTCTGACAAAATTTCAATATGCTGAAGCAAAAACTACAGTCTCTATATTGTTAACAAGATTGTTCTTCAATTTGGCCTTGTGACCTAATTTTTGACTGGACATGACCTATATATATATTCAATTTGACCTTGTGACCTAACTTTTGACCTCACATGATCCAGTTTCAAACTTTGCCAAGATTTGATGGTGATGTATGTTCTGAAACACTGTCATGAAGATTGGATGTAAAATGCTGTACTGTAGAGTGTTAACAAGGCAATTGTTGATTACAAAAAACAGACAAAATGTGATCACAACAGCTCACCTTGAGCACTTTTTGCACCTGTAGGTGAGCTAAAAAAAAAAAACTATTTTCAAAACGATTTCTTTAAGATTAACATGAAATAAAATGATTACATGTAGATGTTGTATCTGAAAATATTTGATGGTTCCACACATCGTTTTATTTTTAAAAACTTGATTAATATTCTAGCCTACTTGCATTATTTAAACATCTTTACAAATGTGCGAATTACACGAACAACAAACTATCAAATACAATATAAAATCCAAAATACCAAAACAGACATTTTCAACAATTATACACTAAAATACGTCATTTTATAATAATTTGGTTGCATAAATTAGTTGACATAAAAACAATGAATTACATATTTTGTAATCTTTGATGTATATGGGTGTTTCATGTAACCCAGGAATCATATTATCTACCATAAATAGTGATTGCCCCTCTTTTCACAATGTTTAGGATATACATCCAATGAAACAACATTAATCATTAGTTAAGTTTTGTTCTTGGACGAATGGGGTCATTTTAGTCTCGCCGCGACAAAGTATCGAAATAGAGACTTAGGTGTTATCAAAAGGTAAAATTATCAATTTGTTGAGGGCTGCAAGCAAAGAAGGTATAGCAAAGATAAAATTTGAGCAAATAAGGTTGCCTCATACCTTTATCTTGAGCATGTTAATCTCATCCAATGAACTTCAGTGGAATTAAAGGCACATTCTCATCTGAAATATGGTAAAATTGATAAATGCCGATACATCATCAATAGAAGTGAGCGAAAGTCAATAAGAATGGTTATGTAAACATGACACAATTGGGAATTCTGCATGATTTTAAAGACTTTTGCCATTGGAAATTGGTCAGGATATCTGACCCATAGGATGCGTAGATAAGGGCCTACCAGCACTGTTGAAAAGCTAATCAGAATAGCTCATACTATTCTGAAAATAGTTTTAAAGGTATCAGAAACTATTTGATGAGGACTGAGTTGAAAGAAAATCTAACAAGCAGTATAAGTTGAGTGAATAAGGTTACTTCATACACGTATATATCTTGAGTATCTAATAATCTTTTATGAACTGTGACAGGTCTAAAGACATGTTCTTCTCTGAAAAATGGTAAACGAATAGTGAACATGAACAAGAGGGCCAAGATGACCCTAAATCGATCACCTAAATGATAGTAAATTAGCAGCAAATATTTAACTGCAAATATCTGTGAAAATTTGATAAAGAGTTCAAATGAAACTGCAAGGAGTGGACACTTAATTAGGTAGAGAAATAGTTCATCAGTAAAAGCCATTTGTATCTTGAAATCTAACAAGAACTTTAATAAGAATGGAATTATAAAGTTTTGTCATTTTGCACCTTTCCTGATGCCGCTTTGCTGCCCTGTTTGTCAACGAAATCAATATGGCTTGAACAGTTTTTGTAGAGTCACTCAAAGAACATTTCTGCCAAATTATCTTGGAATCTGACAAATGGATTATGGAGAGAGATGTTTTTAAAGTTTGGGCATTTTTCTCAATTTCTGATGCCGCAGCAACCAAAGTTCTACACAGAATGTAAGTCTTTGAACAATTTTGAAAGAGGACCATCAAAAGAACATTCCTGTGAAGTTACGTTGAAATTGGTCGTGTGGAATGGTAGGAGTTGTCATTTGTAGCTAAAAGTTTAATTTATCCCTTTTGTGATGACGCGAGGTTGCTATGATTTTTTAACCAATCAATACGGCTTGAACAAATTAAGAAGAGGATCACTGAAGTAAGATTCCTATTCATTTTTCTTAATATCAGACAAGGAATTTAAACAAGAGGCCCATGAGGGCCTATGCTCTACTGGTATGGTTCTTTGGTCATTTTCAATCCAGAGCATGTATGTATGGTGAAGATCGGATAGTAAATGGAGGCTCTTTTGTGTTCACAAGCTGTATTATAGCAATTTTTACAATTTCATGGACCATAATCCAGTCTTGCATGGGCGGATCTGGCTGATTTTCAAAAGGAACCAAGCTCTCATCAATATATAACTACTATCTAAGTTTGGTGAAGATCAGATAGTAAATGGAGCCTCTATTGTGTTCACATGCTCAATTATAGCAATTTAGACAATTTCAAGGGCCATAATCCAGTCTTGCATGGGCGGATCTGGCTGGTTTACGAAAGGGACTGAGCTCTCATGGATATCTAACTACTGTATCAGTTTGGTTGAGATACAATCAAAAGTGAAGACTGTATCAAGTTAACAAGCTCTTTTATAGCAATTTTGACCATTTCAAGGGCCATAATCCAGTCATGCATGGGCAGATCTGGCTGGTTTTCGAAAGGAACCGAGCTCTCATGGATATCTAACTACTGTATCAGTTTGGTTGAGATACAATCAAAAGTGAAGACTATATCGTGTTAACAAGCTCTATTATAGCAATTTTGACCATTTCAAGGGCCATAATCCAGTCATGCATGGGCGGATCTCTTTGGTTTTCAAAAGGAACCGAGCTCTCATGGATATCTAACTACTGTATAAGTTTGGTTGAGATACAATCAAAAGTGAAGACTGTATCGTGTTAACAAGCTCTTTTATAGCAATTTTGACAATTTCAAGGGCCATAATCCAGTCATGCATGGGCGGATCTGGCTGGTTTTCGAAAGGAACCGAGCTCTCATGGATATCTAACTACTGTATAAGTTTGGTTGAGATACAATAAAACAAGAGGGCCAAGATGGCCCTAAATCGATCACCTAATTGATAGTAAATTAGTAGCAAATATTTAACTGCAAATATCTGGGAAAATTTGATCAAGGATTGCAAATGAAACTGCAAGGAGTGGACACTTCTCAAGAAACAGCTTATCAGTAAAGGCCATTTATATCTTGAAATCTAACAAGAACTTTAATAAGAATGGAATTATAAAGTTTTTGTCATTTTGCACCTTTCCTGATGCCGCCTTGCTGCCCTGTTTTTCAACGAAATCAATATGGCTTCAACAGTTTATTTAGAGTGTCACTTATATAAAGGAACATTTCTACCAAATTATCTTGCAATCGCACAAGCAGATTATGGAGGAAAAGGATTTTAAAATGTGGGTATTTTTCTCACTTTCTGATGCCGCAGCAACCAAAGTTCTCAATGGAATTTAAATCTTTGAACAATTTTGAAAGAGGACCACCAAAGGAACATTCCTGTGATGTTTTGTGGAAATTGGTCTATTGGAATGGTAGGAGTTGGTTGTCATTTGTAGCTAAAAGTTCAATTTACCCCTTTCGTGATGACGCCTGGTTGATATGATTGTGTAACCAATCAAAACGGCTTAAACAAATTAAATAAAGGATCAATACAGTAAGATTCGTATTATATTTTCTTAAAATCAGACAAACACTTTCATAAAAATGTAATTTTCAAATTTTGTCATTTTGCCCCTTTTCTGATGCCGCCTGACTGCCATGTTTTTTTACCAATCAGTATGGCTTGAACAATTTTTATAGAGGGTCACCCAAGAAACATTTCTACCAAATTAAATTTGAATCTGACAGGCAGATTCGGAGGAGAAGATTTTTAAAGTTTGGACATTTTGTCCCCTTTCTGATGCCGCAGCAACCAAAGTTCTCCATGGAATTTAAATCTTTGAACAAATTTGTAAGAGGACCACCAAAGGAACATTCCTGTGATGTTTTGTGGAAATTGGTCTATTGGAATGGTAGAAGTTGGTTGTCATTTGTAGCTAAAAGTTCAATTTACCCCTTTTGTGATGACGCCTGGTTGCTATGACTGTGTAACCAATCAAAACGGCTTTAACAAATTAAATAGAGGATCATTAAAGTAAGATTCGTATTATATTTTCTTAAAATCAGACGAACACTTTCATAAAAATGTAATTTTCAAATTTTGTCATTTTGCCCCTTTTCTGATGCCGCCTGACTGCCATGTTTTTCGACCAATCAGTATGGCTTGAACAATTTTTATGGAGGATCACCCGAGGAACATTTCTACCAAATTATATTTGAATCTGACAGGCAGATTCGGAGGAGAAGATTTTTAAAGTTTGGACATTTTGTCCCCTTTCTGATGCCGCAGCAACCAAAGTTCTCAATGGAATTTAAATCTTTGAACAATTTTGAAAGAGGACCACCAAAGGAACATTCCTGTGATGTTTTGTGGAAATTGGTCTATTGGAATGGTAGAAGTTGGTTGTCATTTGTAGCTAAAAGTTCAATTTACCCCTTTTGTGATGACGCCTGGTTGCTATGACTGTGTAACCAATCAAAACGGCTTTAACAAATTAAATAGAGGATCATTAAAGTAAGATTCGTATTATATTTTCTTAAAATCAGACGAACACTTTCATAAAAATGTAATTTTCAAATTTTGTCATTTTGCCCCTTTTCTGATGCCGCCTGACTGCCATGTTTTTCGACCAATCAGTATGGCTTGAACAATTTTTATGGAGGATCACCCGAGGAACATTTCTACCAAATTATATTTGAATCTGACAGGCAGATTCGGAGGAGAAGATTTTTAAAGTTTGGACATTTTGTCCCCTTTCTGATGCCGCAGCAACCAAAGTTCTCAATGGAATTTAAATCTTTGAACAATTTTGAAAGAGGACCACCAAAGGAACATTTCTGTGATGTTTGGTGGAAATTGTTCTTGCGGTTCAGGAGGAGATGATGTTTAAAGCTAAAAGTTAACGCCGGACGGACGGACGGACGGACCCACAAATGATACACTGCAAGTCTTATATTTTGTGGGACTTTCAAAATCGCATTGTGGGTCTTTTCATTTGTTTTCTAACGAACGACACATTGTGTGTTTTTCACACTTGCGTGTCTTTTTTTACACAAATGATACACTGCGAGTCTTATATTTTGTGGGACTTTCAAATATATGCATTGTGGGTTTTTACATTTGTTTTCTAACGAACGACATATTGTGCGTTTTTCACACTTGTCTTTTTTTACATTGTGTGTCCTTTTTTCTAAATAAATACCCAGTCCTATAATATTCTTTTCATGATATACTGAAGATTTCCCATTTAGGGTCTATAATCCTTACACAATCCTTGATATAGTTGCCTCCACTTGTCAACAGACTGGAGTCATGATAATAAATACGGACCCACAAATGATACACTGCGAGACTTATATTATGTGGGACTTTCAAAATTGCATTGTGGGTATTTTCATTTGTCTTCTAACGAACGACACATTGTGTGTCTTTTTTTACACAAATGATACACTGCGAGTCTTATATTTTGTGGGACTTTCAAAATTGCATTGTGGGTATTTTCATTTGTTTTCTAACGAACGACACATTGTGTGTTTTTCACACTTGTGTGTCTTTTTTTACATTGTGTCTTTTTTTCCAAATTAATACCCAGTCCTATAATATTTGCATCTTTTCATGATATACTGAAGATTTCCCATTTAGGGTCTATAATCCTTACAAAATCCTTGATATAGTTGCCTCCACTTGTCAACAGACTGGAGTCATGATAATAAATACGGACCCACAAATGATACACTGCGAGACTTATATTATGTGGGACTTTCAAAATTGCATTGTGGGTATTTTCATTTGTCTTCTAACCAACGACACATTGTGTGTCTTTTTTTAAACAAATGATACACTGCGAGTCTTATATTTTGTGGGACTTTCAAAATTGCATTGTGGGTATTTTCATTTGTTTTCTAACGAACGACACATTGTGTGTTTTTCACACTTGTGTGTCTTTTTTTACATTGTGTGTCTTTTTTTCCAAATAAATACCCAGTCCTATAATATTTGCATCTTTTCATGATATACTGACGATTTCCCATTTAGGGTCTATAATCCTTACAAAATCCTTGATATAGTTGCCTCCACTTGTCAACAGACTGGAGTCATGATAATAAATAAGTTTTGTTAGCATTAAAGCAACATTTCAAAAGGTAAACTTTAACAAAAATTTTTAGTCGAAAGAGCCATATTTCTGACAAAACCCTTCATAGAGTTACCTCCTCGTGCTAACAGACTTTGGTACTGATGGTTTACTCTTCAATCAATACCTGAAAGGGAGAGTAATGCTTCCTGCATGACCAACAACAAATATTGGGCGAGTATAATAGCTCTCATTGCTCTTCGAATAGTCGAGCTTGAAATGCATCATTTTTGGTAATTGGTTAAATATTGACTAAATGACAGATAAACTATTTTATTCAAAAGTAATACACATAAAAATTCTTAAACCAAACATGTAAACCTGATGGAATATTGCTTTTGAAAACCATTTAGATTGTAACAAAATATAGGACCTTATTCACAAAATCGAACAAGAGGGCCATGATGGCCCTAGTTCGCTCACCTTAACTATACAATGTACTGCAATGCGAAACACATCAAGACAATTATTCTGAATGCAACCGCCAGTGTTAACAAGAATTTCCTTCATTTGGCCTAGTGATCGATATTTTTTTTACCTGATATGACCCATATTTCAACATGGACTAGATATCATCAAGACAACATTCTGTCAAAGTTTCAACTTACTCAAAGTAAAAATGCGGCCTCCGGAGTTTGAACAATATTTTCCTTTATTGAACTTGTTTCTGACCCAATATGACCCACATTCGAACTAGACCTAGATATAGTTCAGACAAACATTCTGACCAAATTTCAAGCTGCTGAAGCCAAAAATGCCGCATCCAAAGTGTTAAAAAGATTTTTCTTCAATTTGGCCTAGTGACCTAGTTTTTGAACCTACATGACCCATATTCAAACTTGGCTGAAATATCATTTAGATAAACATTCTCATCAAATGTCAAGCTGCTGTAGCAAAAAATGCGTCTTCTACAGAGTTAACGAGATTTTCCTTCAATTTGGCCTAGGGACCTAGTTTCTGACCCAATATGACCCATATTCGAACTTGACTTAGATATCTTTAAGACAAACATTCTGACAAAATTTCAAACATCTGAAGCCATAAATGCGGCCTCTAGAGTGTTAACAAGATTTTCCTCCAATTTGACCTAGTGACCAAATTTTGACCCAACATTATCCATGTTCGAACTTGACTTACATATCACCAAGACAAACATTCGGATAAAGTTTCATCATGCTCAAATTAAAAATGCAATATCCAGAGTGTTAACAAGATTTCCATTCAATTTGGCCTAGTGATCTACTTTTTGACCCGACATGACCCATGTTCCAAATTGACTTACATATCATCAAGACAAACATTCTGATATAGTTTCAACATGCTCAAGTTGAAAATGTGGCCTCCAGAGTGTTAACAAGATTTCCTTTCAATTTGACCTAGTGACCTAGTTTTTGACCTCATATGGCCCAGTTTCGAACTTGTCCAAGATTTGATGGAGATGAATGTTCTGATAAACTTTCATGAAGATTGGATGCAAAATGTAGCCTGTAGAGTGTTAACAAGCTCAAATGTTGACGACGCACGACGGATGGACGCCGGACAAAATGTGATCACAATAGCTCACCTTGCACTTCGTGCATAGGTGAGCTAAAAACATGATCAAACAATTTTAGTATAAACTTGTTCACAAAATAATACCCTTCAAACAAATGTCAAAGAAAGAAACTTTGTTTTAATCCGTTTGTGACCAGACTGAGACACTGGATTCGTTAACAAGGAGTATAATCTAAATATTTCACATAATACAAGATTCATAGGTTTTTAAAATTTCAGTTAATCAAAACTTAACGTCAAATGATTTTTGTGAAAACACGATTTGCACGTGCATGATGTTATGCAATACAGATACCAATAAAGAATTCACTATAATGTAATGTACAAACATTCAAAAGCAAGAAAAACACATTTGTTGAAAATTATGTTCATTTGCAAATCAATTACACGTTTCTGAATATTTGAAACTTTAAGTGTTTTATACGTAAAACGCTTACGACGTCAGAAAGAACTTTATTGAATCAGTGCAAGATTAAAGAAGTCCAATTGTTAAATTAAGATTAATTAAAATAATTTTGTTTTCAAACTAGTGTACAGTATTGTGAAAACGTCATAAAACGAGAAATTAACGTAAAGTTTATGTAACGTTAACGTAAAAAATATTTTTGGCAATATAAACTTAGTTATCATAACACTTCAGTCTTATAACCTTTACACTTCATGCTAATCTTTAAAATTTGGTTAAATTCATTTTTCGATATTAATGGAATGCTAAAATTTTACCTTTTGCAACTTTTGATTTTGGCCTTTATCAACGTCAGTAAAAGTTATAGCTCAATTGATGAATCAAAAAGTGTGATAAGTTATTCAAACATAATTATGTTTTAAAGAATATAGAATTACTAATAATTTGACATGAAATGAAATATATTGAGACTTTGGTGAATATGAATATTAGCAATGTCAAAAGTGGATACTTTTTACTTTTGCAGAGTATAGAATAATGTGAGCATTCATTTTTGCTTGTGGTTCATGGCACTTATTTTTTTAATTATTTTGTCGCATGATCGTTTCCAAATTTCCCCATTTTTTTTATGACTTTTTCGTTTGGCTTCTTCAACCGTCTTCGTGCGTGGGCAAATTCCACTTTTAAGGTATTCTTCAAAATAATTGTTTATTTCTTCTGTTTCCACTTGGGAAAATTTTTGACGCTTTGGAGCCTTTTTGGGGGCCGCCCTCTTTCTCTTTCCGCCAAAATCCTCTTCCTCACTCGATTCAGCATCCAACATCATATAATCGTCATCGCCCATATTCCTAAAAAGTTTAAATCATTCAAATTGAAGCAAGCTTGACTATATGTGGACTTTGGTAATACAACAAAATATATTGACAAAAATTATATAATGATAAAGGATCATATAATGAATGAAGAGGGCCATGATGGCTCTGGATCGCTCACCTAATTATACAATGTACTGTAATGCAAAACACATCAAGACAATTATTCTGAATGCAACCTCCACAGTGTTAACAATATTTTCCTTCATTTGGCCTAGTGATCTATATTTTTTTATCCGATATAACCCATATTTCAACATGGACTAGATATCATCAAGACAACATTCTGACAAAGTTTGAACTTGCTCAAAGTAAAAATGCGGCCTCCAGAGTTTGAAAAATATTTTCCTTCATTGACCTTGTTTCTGACCCAATATGACCCATATTCGAACTTGACCTAGATATAATTCAGACAAACATTCTGACCAAATTTCAAGCTGCTGAAGCAAAAAATGCGGCATCCAAAGTGTTAACAATATTTTCCTTCAATTTGGGCTAGTGACCTAGTTTTTGACCCTACATGATCCATATTCGAACTAGGCTTAGATATCATTTAGATAAACATTCTCATTAAATGTCAAGCTGCGGTAGCAAACAATGCGTCTTCCACACAGTTAACAAGATGTTCCTTCAATTTGGCCTAGTGACCTAGTTTCTGACCCAATATGACCCATATTCAAACTTGACCTAGATATCTTTAAGACAAACATTCTGACAAAATTTCAAACTTCTGAAGCAAAAAATGCGGCCTCTAGAGTGTTAACAAGATTTTACTTCAATTTGACCTAGTGACCTATTTTTTTACCCAACATAATCCTTGATCGAACTTGACTTACATATCATCAAGAAAAACATTCTGATGAAAGTTTCATCATGCTCAAGTTAAAAATGCAGTATGAAGAGTGTTAACAAGATTACACTTTAATTTGGCCTAGTGACCTGGTTTTAACCCGCATGACCCATATTCGAACTCGGCCTAGATATCATTTAGACAAACATTCTGACCAAATTTCAAGCTGCTGAAGCAAAAAATGCTGCATCCAAAGTGTTAACAAGATTTTCCTTCAATTTGGCCTAGTGACCTAGTTTTTGACCCTGCATGACCCATAATCGAACTTGGCCTAGATATCATTTAGCTCAACTTTCTGACCAAATTTCAAGCTGCTGAAGCAAAACATGCGGCTTCTACATAGTTAACAAGATTTTGCCTCAATTTGGCCGAGTGACCTAGTTTATGACCCAATATGACCCATATTTAAACTTGACCTAGATATCTTTAAGACAAACATTCTGACAAAATTTCAAACTGCTGAAGCAAAAATTGCGGCCTCTGGAGTGTTAACAAGATTTTCCTTCAATTTGACCTAGTGACCTACTTTTTGAACCGACTTGACACATGTTCGAACTTGACCTTCATATCATCAAGACAAACATTCTGATAAAGTTTCAACATGCTCAAGTTGAAAATGTGGCCTCCATAGTGTAAACAAGATTTCGCTTAAATTTGACCTAGTGACCTTGTTTTTGACCTCATATGGCCCAGTTTCGAACTTGTTCAAGATTTGATAGAGATGAATGTTCTGATACACTTTCATGAAGATTGGATGCAAAATGTAGCCTGTAGAGTGTTAACAAGCTGAAATGTTGACGACGCACGACGGACGGACGCCGGACAAAATGTGATCAAAATAGCTCACCTTGCACTTCGTGCATAGGTGAGCTAAAAACTCAACTTGCAAATACTATAATCCTTAAAGACATTTTGGTGTGCACACAATTATTGTTTCACTTATTTGTGTAAAAAGATACATATAGGATCCATCATGAGTTTTCTTTGGAGATCAAGATTTCTTAAATGAGTCTAGAAAAAGACGGTTATTAACCGAGCCTCTTGGCGAGGTTAATAACTCTCTTTTTCGAGACGAATTTAAGAAATCTTCTCCAAAGTAAAACGAGTGATGGATTCTTTTTATCACCTTAACAGTGTGTTTTAATGAAAAATATTGACAACATCAAAACAAAGACCGAATAACATATTCTTCATGAGAACTTGTGATTCACCGCATAAAAAAGTAGTCCTCATCATTTTTGAATAAGAAGAAAAAAAACAACAATGTTTTAATCAATTAAGACTCGTTATTTATTCAAAATAACGTATTATTGCATTTTTCAATGTGTAAAATTTAACAACTTAACAATAAACATAATAAAGATAAAGGTAAAAATGACGTCATCAGTAGTCGCGTGTATGACATGTATTTGATATCACACATGTTGGATATCGTTGTTCCGTGATTTGTTCTCAACTTGAAAATAAGGGTATTTATGTGATAAATCTGTTTCTCATTCATCCCTAAAGATATTAACATAAAAATAAAACTATCCAAAAAATAATAAACAGAAAAATACAAGAGATCTGTTCTCAGTACGACACAACAACCATCATCTTAAACAAACTTATTTAAGTCCATGGTAACATGTATGGCTTTTTTACTTACACATATTCTTCTTCTGGGGGATGAAGTGCCTCACGTCCAGCTCTCGATTCACCCTTATTAGCTTCTACAATTTCTGCATTATCACCGGCTCCATGGTCTGCCTTATCGTCTGGACCAGTTTTCAAGATGTCTGAAATATATATCAACTGTTTATACGCAACAACTTACTGTAATAAGAAATGTATCTATTCTCACCGCCAAAGTCAATATTAGGGAGCCAGTAACTATTTACTATTAATAAAAATCAAGCAAAACTAAAAAAAAAGATGGAATTACTTTTACGAAAAGAAAATCCCATTATTCAATTTGGTTTTTAAATAAATAAAAATAAAAATAAACTGGAACTATCACTTAAGGTGATTAATACCCCCGCCCCACCCCTGACACATATTATATCTCACAGTATTATCTTTGACTCAGACAATTTGAATATCAGTATCAAAAAGAAATACCAAGATAATATCAAAAAGCAATAGACAAATCTCATTTTAAAGAAATTTTGTCAAGAACATTTTCTAATGCATAAAATACAATCCGCATAAAGTACTATTTCCTCATGAAATAAGTTTTTATTTAGTTTTCTAGTTTCAGAAAACAAACAAACAAGAAGAAAATGAACCACATTCTTTATTCAAAGAGTAACAAGGTTTTTACTGTAAACTACTGAATATTCACGAGGACCTATTTTCGATATTTTTCATGATTTTGATATTTTGATATTTTAATCTTGAGAATTAGTAGCAGAAGTTTAAATTTCACTTCTGATCGATATATTTTTCGCGAGGAGGTCAGCTTGCGAATATTAGGGAATATAAAATCCTTACGTAATTTAGGTAGTTTACAGTAGCTATAATGTAATATAATATCATGTTATACCTCTTGACATTTTGCCATGTTTCAAGTAAATCCGGTTGAAATTGAAGGAGGAGTATGTCGCACCAGATTAGATTTTAACAAAAAAAATCCTATTTCAAGGTCAGAGGTCAAGGTCACAGGGACATGAAATTTGCGTGTTGCACATCTACTACTCCTGATTAACATTATGCCAAGTATGAAGTAAATCAGGTTGAAACTGAAGGAGGAGTACAACGGATTAGATTTTAACAAAACAAATTCCTATTTCAAGGTCAGAGGTCAAGGTGAAGGTCACCGGGACATGAAATTTGCGTCTTGCACATCTACTACTCCTGATTAACATTTATGCCAAGTATCAAGTCAATCAGGTAGAAACTGAAGGAGGAGTACAACGGAACAGATTTTGCGGACAGACAGGCTGATTCCAGTATACCCCCTTCAAACTATGTTTGCGTTGGTATAATAAATCAACATATTTGAACATTTGAAACAGCTGTATTCATATGGGATTTTTTATATTCTTTTAATATAATTCAAATACTGCAAAACCTTTTCCTTTCCTTTGTGTTTTTTAAGTTAATCATTATTATAGAATATCTCTTTTAAATAATGATTATTAAACTAAAATGATCCTCTGATGTTAAGCACTGTAAAAAGGTTTTATGCAGAGTTGGATTACTTTTTAACAAAATAAAACTACCTTCTAAAGGAATCTCGTCAATTTCACTGAGGCTCTTTCCCACAAACTTCCTCGACAAGTTCATATCTTGGATCAGCAACAATTTGCTAATACTGACCCTTTCTATAAATCCAGACATTTGTCTGTAGTGTTCTAGGTGTACTCTAGTGGTGTGACCTAAGTGGCTACACAGCCATTGTAGCTCATTTGGTTTTAGGTTTAATACCTGAAAAAAAATTGTACTTATATTGTAGGACATTCACCATCAAGTATTTTTACATCATTAAAGATATAACTGTTCAGAAATGAAAACATAACGTAATTGACAGTTCATGCAAATGTTTACACCAATGGAAAGAAATTGGTTTAGAAAAGACAAATACCATCTAAATTTACTTATATCTTGATCGATTTCGCAGATGTCAACAGATATAAAATTGCCTATTTTCGTTTTTTACAATACCGCCGCCATTACTCGGGTTTGTCCGTAGATGTCGTACTAAATCGGAAGACGGTAATTTTTATACTTAACATCGTAAGCGGTATTTTTAATAAACACAGAATCAGTCATTTCTTTCGCACTCGTTTCACACTCCGCCATTGTCGTGTGTGTCCTTGTAACGACAACTTACGGAAATGTACATAAATTACCAACTGCCTTCGGCGAAATTTAAATATTGTTTGACTATCCTAGTCACATAAGAAATATAATTAGGAAGTGAAAAAAAAAATTGAATGAAAGAACATATCGACTGGAATAAAGACGCTCGGCTAGTCTTTTAAGGAGTATAAATAGAAAATAAACGTTTTGGTGATGTCTGAAAAAGGTCATTTAGAACAGTATTATAACTTTAAAAACTTACTTTCAGCGATAACGTTATCATATATGTAAGCTGAAATTTGCCGCGTTCCTGTTTCTTAAGACATATTTTTTTCTCACTTATTCATTACAATACATATACAAACTTTACTGTAACTGTTACAATTAGTTGACTATAGCCTACATTACCTATCACGAAACAACACTGTTCCAGATATGGCCAGATGTTAAAAATGTCAGTCAAGGTAAAATTAACATATTGCGCAGTTATGACATAAAACAAGTCAAGCTGTACTGAGTTCAACTAAACAAAAATCAGCCATCAAACAAAACAAATATACGTTTCCTTACCTGACTTAAAGTTGCTGTGTATTTTCTTAGGTTTACACTTGTTATTCTGTCTGGGTAGTTTAGATTTAGCTCGCTGCAAGTCGCCTTCAGGGAATCGTATGCTCGTACATTATACTGTCCTGCAATCAAAATGTATATCATCTATCTATGAACTGCAAAACGGTCAAACTGGTAACTCATTTACATTGACCTATTTTATCTTAAGAAAGGTAAAAAAAAAAATCATAATTGTTATTGTCAATTTAATGCAAATTGATTTGTTTGTTTGGAGTTTAACCCCACTTTCAACAGCTTTGGTCATATCACGGCGGTCAGTGCACCTACCCATGTTTTCCTGGCTTTCCCACACCAGTACTTACACAACATTCTTTCGAAGCCACTGACTACTTTCTCACATAGATCAGAGGTGAGAGGCAATGGAAAAAATTGCCCGAAAGAATGTCGCTGCAACCGGTTATTGAACCCGTGACCTCCAGATCACGAGTCAGATACGCTACCAATTGAGCTACACGGCCGGGCTAATGCAAATTGAAACATTTTTTAATAACTGTGTACAGGGTTCAGTGCAATATCACAATTCATTTTAAATTGACAAACTTAAAACAGAATACCTGAACTTGCAAACAAGTATGTGTTGTTCTTATTGATTCCAACAGCTGCCCTGACCTCTGCATTGCTAATGAAACTCAGACACCGAATAGCATCTGACGGGATGATACAAGGCACTGGTCTGTTACGCTGGAAATGTACAATACCTTCATTTAAATATACAAAAAAGACATTAATTACTCCTGTTAATTGATGCCTGAAATAAGGAACAGCCAGTAAAACATTTTATCAAAATAAAATTGGTAATAACCAAAAAAGGTACATTTGTGGGCATCAAAAAATTAAACAAGAAAATGTGTCCATGTAACACAGATGCCGAGGTGGGCAGACAGACATTTGGATGAACAGGCGGATAGATGAAAAGATGGGCAATAGAAGGTCAAATCATTTTTAACAATGATATATTCATTTGTCTCAAGTTTCACCATAATAATCCAAAAGTACCAGATATTTAAGTTATACATTACCCAATAACACATTTGCCAATAATAGATTTATGTATTGGGGTTTTACGCCGCTTTCAACATTATTTGCCAATAAAAGAATACTTATGCATAAAATATTACTCAATCTTTCATACCTTTCCTCTCAGAGTCATGAGTTCTTGAGACGTAAGCAGATATTTCTCCAACTCGGATAGTTCACCAACAAGGCTCTGGTCTACTTCATTGAGGTTGATACTACGTTTGGCATAATCCCGTAAACTGAAATAATAGTTTACACTTCTAAACAAGATTTTTCAAGATAATTCTGAAGTAAATAACTTGTTTTACATCACTGCTGAAATAAGTCCATATCATGTATAGTTGTCATCATAATTTGTTCATTAATTGTTTTCAACTTAGCACATATTAAGTTCTTAAACATCAGTAATAGCAAGATGCTTTATGACATACAGTATCAAATCATTTAAGAAAATTGAGCATTATTGATCTTGTAGAACATTTTACATATAGGGTTTGGAAAATTTAAATAAATAGAAGAAAGTGATAGTACCTGACAGCATCTATTTCCCCGGACCTACGCTTGTTGTACAACAAGAGCTTTGTCTGGACCAATTTAACAACTCTCTGGAAGTCTGGGAGTTGTTTCCTCATGGCTGTTGTCTTCAATTCCGCTGACAAATGTTCATTGAGTAGTTTGATGTCATCTGGAGCCGGGATGTGTCGTGTAACCTCTCTCTGTCTTTGTGCTAAGACCATTCTAGCGAATCTTGTCACTTTTTCAGGCCATTCAGTGCCAATCAGTTTCATTAGTCCTTTACAATCACTAATGGCATGTTTGCTCAGCTCGTTATTTTCTTTCAGGGATAAGCACCACTTTGCATTTACAAGTCTTATAACATCATATTTTAACTTAATGGCATTAGAAGGTGATCTCAAGTCTTCTTCATCCTCCATTGTTGGAATTGCTATAGTGATAGCTGCCTTAGCAATAGAATCAAACATTTGTGGTACAAGAAACTCCCACATTGATTTTGCATCACTTGTAGTGTCTTCCTCACGCAAAGCACTTAGAAGTCTAGCATTTAGACGCATTCTCTGTGACGCGTAATATTTTCTTTTCAGCTTGTTATCAATGTTTCTTCTAAGCCAGGATTCACCAAGTGCAACTATCAGATGATCTTTCTGAGCAATCTCTGAAATTGTATCTCGTGTCATAATAGTAAAAACCTCTTTCTGAAGAAGAGAAGACGCTTTGGTTTCCAGACGGCCAGACAGTATGTCTGATTGCATTATTAAATTTCGTTTACTTAAAGGCGATACATCCATAACACGCTGTGCAATACACTTTGATTGATGTCGTTTTAGTGTTGATTTAATCATCCACTCTCTGCAATGTATGCATGGCCCATACTGTTCACTATCCAACTCTTTCGTAGGTCTTCTTGATATCAATAGCAATCCATGGCCCTCAGCAATTACCTTGTTGTTATGTTTATCATTTCCTTTAGACCGTAGGAGAGACATAAATGCACCTGTCTTGTCTTTCAGGGCAGTCTGAACTAACTCTTCTTGCTTATGTCTACTGGTCAAATGCGCTCTTATGTGAAGAACTAGTTTGTCACAAAAAAAACATGAATGTTTGGAATTATAAACACGATCTTTTGTCTTTTTTTGCTTTGATTTGTTCACAGCTGATTTCAAAACCTTAAGGACATATATTTCAGGTTTCTTCTTGTCTCTCAGCTTTTCAGCTTCATTAGTGTCATAATCCTTCATCTCTTCATCATCTCTCGCCACTGTTTCACTTTCATCCTCGGTCTCCATTGCTACAAGTTCATCTGTGTGCTCCAATAATGGAACTTCAATGGAACAGGTACTTTCGTTCTCACTAACATCTGCATTTTCATCTAACAATATACCGTCGTTATAAATTAAATCTATAATGTCAGTCATATGAACATTTTCATAGTCCTCATCTAAACCGTCAAAGTTTTCACCAGGGTCACTTGAGTACACAATGTGTTCACTAGAGCTGATTTCGGGACTGAACAGAATATCTTCAAACATATTGTCACAAGCATCTTGACTTGCTGAAGGAGATGTATCTTGGCCTACTGAGGGTGATGTATCCTGGCCTACTGAGGGTGATGTATCCTGACCTGCTGAGGGCGTTGTATCCTGACCTGCTGAGGGCGATGAATCTTGACTTGAGGGCAATGTATCTTGACCTGAGGAGGGCCATGAAACTTGGCCTACAGTCGGAGATGTATCTTGACCTGCAGATGGAGGTGTATCTTGGCCTGCTGATGAAGATATATCCTGACTGGCTGAGGGCGATGTATCTTGGGTTGTTGAAGGCGATGAATATTGGCCTACGAAAGGCAATGTATCCTGACCTGCTGAGGGCAATGTATCTTGACCTGCTGAGAGAGATGTATCCTGACCAGCTGAGGACGATGTATCTTGACCTGCTGAGAGAGATGTATCCTGACCTACTGAGGACAATGTATCTTGGCCTGCTGAGAGAGATGTATCCTGACCTGCTGAGGACGATGTATCTTGACCTACTGAGAGAGATGTATCCTGACCTACTGAGGACGATGTATCTTGGCCTGCTGAGAGAGGTGTATCCTGACCTACTGAGGACGATGTATCTTGGCCTGCTGAGAGAGGTGTATCCTGACCTGCTTTGGGCGATGTATCTTGGGTTGTTGAAGGCGATGAATATTGGCCTACGAAAGGCAATGTATCCTGACCTGCTGAGGGCAATGTATCTTGACCTGCTGAGAGAGATGTATCCTGACCAGCTGAGGACGATGTATCTTGACCTGCTGAGAGAGATGTATCCTGACCTACTGAGGACGATGTATCTTGGCCTGCTGAGAGAGATGTATCCTGACCTGCTTTGGGCGATGTATCTTGGCCTGCTGAGAGAGGTGTATCCTGACCATCTGAGGATGATGTATCTTGGCCTGCTGAGAGAGGTGTATCCTGACCTGCTTTGGGCGATGTATCTTGGCCTGCAGAGGGTGATGAAGTTTGACCTGTTGAGGGCGATGTATCTTTACCTGCTGAGGGGGATGTATATTGACCTGTTAAGGGTGATGTATCTTTACCTGCTGAGGAGGATGTATATTGATCTGTTAAGGGCGATGTATCCTGACCTGCTGAGGGCGATGTATCTTGACCTGCTGAGAGCAATATATCTTGGCCTACAGATGGAGCTGTATCCTGACCTGTTGAGGGCGATGTATCTTGACCTGCTGAGGGCGTAGTATCCCGACCGGCTAAGGGCGATATATCCTGACCTGCTAATTGCGATGTATCCTGACCTGCTGAGGGGGATGTATCTTGGCCTGCTGAGGGCAATGTATCTTGACCTATCGAGGGCGATGTATCTTGGCCTGCTGACGGCGATGTAACTTGACCTGCGGATGGAGATGTATCCTGACCGGCTGTGGGCGATATATCTTGGTCTACATATGGAGATGTATCCTGACCGGCTGAGGGCAATGTATCCTGACCTGCTGACAGCGATGTATCTTGGCCTGCCAAGGGTGATGTAACTTGACCTGCTGTGGGTGTTTCATCTCGACTATGCTCTAATGCGAAATCAATATCACCAAGGAAGGCCTTTAAGGTTTTGGGTTGTTTCGTTAGAGCAGCTAAAATGAATAAAGATTAATGAGATCAAGCAAATTCAGAGAATTTGGGTCTTATGGGGGTCTTACTTAGGTCAAAGGTCATGGTCACTAGGCAAAATGTTGGTACTAATGGAAAGGTCAAAAGGAATACACATGTGAAATATGAAAACTCTACCTGTAAGAGTTCAAATGTTATGATGAATGTTAAAATTTGGTAAATGAAGGTCAAAGGTTATGGTGAAGGTCGCAAGGTAAACAAGAGGACCATGATGGTCCTATATCACTCACCTGATTTAATCAAACTAAAAAAGTTTTCAGTGTTTTTCCCCTATATGAGTCTATGAAAAACAAGTGACCCCCGGGGAGGGGTCATTTTTGACCCCAGGGCTAAAATTTGAACAATCTTGGTAGAGGTTCACTAGATGTTGATACATACCAAATCTCAAAGGCCAGGGGCCTCTACTTTTAGACAAGAAGATTTTTAAGTTTTTCCCTTATATGAGTCTATGTTAAACAAGTGACCCCCGGGGGAAGGGTCATTTTTGATGCCAGGGCTAAAATTTGAACAATCTTGGTAGAGGTTCACTAGATGATGCTACATACCAAATATCAAAGGCATGGCCCTTCTACTTTTAGACAAGAAGATTTTTAAAGTTTTTTCCCTATATGAGTCATGTTAAACAAGTGACCCCCGGGGAAGGGTAATTTTTGACCCCAGGGCTACAATTTGAACACTTTTGGTAGAGGTTCATTAGATGATGCTACATACCAAATATCAAAGGCATGGGCCTTATACTTTTAGACAAGAAGATTTTTAAAGTTTTTCCCCTATATGAGTCTATGTTAAACAAGTGACCCCCGGGGAGGGGTCATTTTTGACCCCAGGGCTATAATTTGAACAATCTTGGTAGAGGTTCACTAGATGATGCTACATACCAAATATCAAAGGCATGGCCCTTCTACTTTTAGACAAGAAGATTTTTAAAGTTTTTTCCCTATATGAGTCATGTTAAACAAGTGACCCCCGGGGAAGGGTAATTTTTGACCCCAGGGCTACAATTTGAACAATCTTGGTAGAGGTTCACTAGATGATGCTACATACCAAATATCAAAGGCATGGGCCTTATACTTTTAGACAAGAAGATTTTTAAAGTTTTTCCCCTATATGAGTCATGTTAAACAAGTGACCCCCGGGCTACAATTTGAACAATCTCGGTAGAGGTTCACTAGATGATGCTACATACCAAATATCAAAGGCATGGGCCTTCTACTTATAGACAAGAAGATTTTTAAAGTTTTTCCACTATATGAGTCTATGTTAAACAAGTGACCCCCGGGAGGGGTCATTTTTGACCCCAGGGCTATAATTTGAACATTCTTGGTAGAGGTTCACTAAACGATAATACATACCAAATATCAAAGGCATGGGTCTTCTACTTTCAGACAAGAAGATTTTTTAAGTTTTGTTAATTTCCCCTTTTTTGTTGCCGTGGCAGCCAAAGTTCTGCATGGAATAGAATTCTTTGAACAAGTTTGAAAGAGATCCATCCAAGGAACATTCCCGTAAAATTATTTTGAATTTGGTTAAATGGTGTAGGAGGAGAAGTCGTTTGTAGGAAAATGTGAACGCAGGGCTGTACAAATCCCATAGCCCGACGCCCGGGACAAGTCATAAATCGCATCGGGCAAGTCGCTAATTGCAGCATCTCAGTCCCGGACAAGTGGCATTTTCCAAAAATCCACGTCCCATTATATCAACCCATTTACGTAACAGTGAATGTAAATTACTGTGTCTGGTAGCCCGGCTTAATTACTAACACACATGTCTGTCGTGTATAAATTTGACTGTATGTTACATGGGAAAAACCACTCGCGCGTGACCATAACAAATCAATAACTATAGGCGGAGTTACCCACCTGTCATATCGAGTGATTTCAGCCAACCGAATCGCGTCAGTAATAGTCGATTAACGTGGTATATATATATCCAATAAGGCGGTCCAATCATAAGTGACAATTGTTCCTTGGGGCTGTGTTATTTCATAAAAGCTAGGGAATTACCTATGGATCGGTCTCATTAAAATATTCCCTTAAATGTATTTTGATCCATATTTCTACTTTCGGTATGCGATGTTTGCAAACTGGTGCAAACCGGTTCAGAAAGACTTGTAAGAAATTTTCGCCATGCAGAAGTTAATAAAATAAATTCGATCCAAATTAAAGACAATACGACAACTGCTAAAAATTATCTTGCCGTTTATCAATTTGAAATACCTTCAAGATCAACATAATATTCGTAATATCAGGGACACAAAGAAAATTGTTTGGAATGAAATATATAAATGATTCCCCCCGAGTATGATAATTGCCCAATCACGGCTTTGTTTACCAAAATTAATTAGCATAAATGGCGGGAAAAAAATCATATGACTTAATAGTTGCGATTTCATTGGGTGAATGACATTCGCGACCTGACGACCCCGATGTTTACATTTAACGCTGTTTACCGATTTCTAATTCTCAAAGTAGGTAACCATGATTAACATTGCACAATCATCAAAATGGCGGCTATGCTGCGAATAATACCGCAACACCAATCTGACTAAAGTACACGATCTGACTAAATGTAAATGCGTAGCGTTAATAGGAGATGATTTTAATTAGATTGACACATGAAACAAATTTAACGTTTTGTTGTCTTTCATTTTTGTTGACAATATTTTTTGATTTAATAACTACATAGATCCTGAATAAAATTGAATTTATCAATGTATTTCTTTGTAAAACTGACCCTGGTATCGAACACTGCCCTGTTTCGGTGAGGGACCTAAATCGGTGACCATATTATTTTGTTATCTTCAATTTGAAGTGCTATTGCATCATTTGACTATGTTGTCTCAAGTTTAACATTTATGTCAATAGCTTTTGAATCTTTTGTAAATATGGATAAAATACATACATTTTATGCAGAATATTTCAAATAACCTAGTGAAAAATAATCTCTTTTTCAAATTTCATTTTTTTTAACTGAATGCTGCACTACAGGTCTTTTGCAATAATGTTATTTGAATTGGTCACTACCCTTAAATCATGTACAGTGTGTGCTCTTAATGTTATCTTTATACAGAACTAGAAAATAACCCACTAAAAAACAAATACAACACTCAAGAAACCGCGATCCGGGCTACCACACAATTCTTAAATTTGTCGCATGTTAAACTTGGTTTGCAGAAAAGTGGGACAAGTGAGAATCTTAGCAGGACAAGTGGCATTCTGAAAGTCACTTGTCCTGGACAAGTGGCTGATTTTTTTTTTTGTACAGCCCTGGAACGGCGTAGGACTACGACGACGGACGATGAGCGATCACAAAAGCTCACCTTGCACTTTGTGCATAGGTGAGCTAAAAATATTTGAAACTGATGGAAAGGTCTCGTCACAAGGAATATGAATGTTAAATATATGAAAGCTGTACCTGATACGGTTCAAATATTATGATGAATGTTAAAATTTTTGGGAAAAAAGAAAGAATATGTAGGTCAAAGGTCATGGTGAAGGCCATAAGGTCAAACAAATTGGTACTGATGCAAAGGTCTTGTCACAAGAAATACATATGTGAAATATAACAGCACTCCCTCTTATGGTTCAGAAGTTATGACCAAGGTTAAAGTTTTTGTGACAGACAGAGAGGGACAGACGGACAAATGAGTTTTAATGACCCCCGACACTTTCTTGAAAGTCGGGGGACAACAAGAGGGCCAATATAAAGGGGGTTCATGATTTACATGTGTTTCATGTTAATGGCCAGGGTTTTCTATTATGTCCATAACCTGTGTGTCTATAATGTCCATAACCTGTGTGTCTTTTAAGTCCATAACCTGTGGGTCTTTCATGTCCATAACCTGTGGGTCTTTCATATCCATAACCAGTGTGTCTATCATGTCCATAATCTGTGGGTCTTTCATATCCATAAAGACCCACATGTTATGGACAAAAAGTCCCACAGGTTATGGACATGATATACCTAAAGGTTATGGATATGAAAGACACACAGGTTATGGATATGAAAGACCCACAGGTTATGGACATGAAAGACCCAAAGGTTATGGACATGAAAGTCCCACAGGTTATGGACATGAAATACCTATATTATGTTATTATTAATTCTAACATGACGTTGTTTTTCTTGCCTATAGAGAGCGAAGAAAATAACCGTTGATTATTCGTCAATAACCAATGGAAATGCACTACTTTTCACATTGGCTATTCCAGTTATCCCCCGTGTATAAGCATGTCATTCAGCGTCACATGATGTAAAGAAACATACATGTGTATACTACGTCGTCTGCAATGGCTGACTCGATATTTTATTTATTTTATTTCTTAATCTTTATTCATTTCAGAGCATAATGTCCATAACCTGTGGGTCTTTCATATCCATAACCTAACGGTATTTCATGTCCATAACCTGTGGGTCTTTCATGTCCATAACCTGTGTGTCTATCATATCATGGCTTGTGTGTCTTTTATTGCATATGGTAATGCTTTGATGTCAATAATCCTGGTTTTTATTTTCTCCTTAATCTGTTTTTCTGTTAAATTATCATATTCAAAAAAGACACACAAGCCATGATTTGAAAGTCACACAAGTTATGGACATGATAAACCCACAGGTTACGGACATTATGCTCTGAAATGAATAAAGATTAATAATAACAACAGGGCCATGATCAAGGGTTTTCATGTTCTGCGTGGTGTCTTACATGGTAATGTCCATAACCTGTGTGACTTTCATGTCCTGGCTTGTGTGTCTTTTATTTCATTTACATAAATATCCTTTGTGTCTTTTATGTCCATGATCTCTGTGTCTTTTAAACACATGATATATGATTTTAGTCTATAAGTTGATTGTCAATAATGTGATCCTATCGCTCAACATTATAATTAATGATTGATTGATTGATTGGGGTTTAACGCCGTTTTCAACAATTTCTCAGTTATATCACGGCGGCCAGTTCACCTACTCATGCATTTCCTGGTTTTTCTCACACCAGTACTCCACACAACAATCTTCCCAAGCAACTGGCTGCTTTTCCACATAGACTTAGCCCATTGGTGGAAGACGAATGACGCATGTTGCATTGACTTTTGTCAATCGTCAGAAAGAAAGCTGGCCGGGCCGGGATTCGAACTCACAACCCCTGGATTGACAGCCCGCGTCGCTACTGACTAAGCTATAATTAATGAAAGTGTTGGTATTTGGAGGGGGACAAATTAATGAATATATGTGTTTGTGTTATCAATTAAAAGAAAAAAACAACATCAGAACAGCGTAAATAACAACATGATTATACAAAATTCAACACTAGACCGGAAAATTTTAGCGATCCGCAAAATAATCCTGTTCGTTAAATCATCAACAAATCAAAATATTTGCGTTCCATTTCCGATGTATTTGAAAGAAAACTAAAATAAAAACGTTTGATATTTAGCTTTTGTTGGCTTATAAATGATTTTAAAACACTTGTTAAAATGCAACACAAAAATCCATCAGGATAACAAGTAAATACCTTGTCAAGAGAAAAGAAAATTCTTTCTGTTAGATTTAAAGGAGCTGAACTCCAGATGGTGATCAAAATTTTGAAATGTTGAAACTTCTGCAAATATTGCTAAACATGACAACAGAATTAGTTAAAAGTAGTTCAAAACTATCTTGTTTAAAAAACATGTTGAAAACTGTCAATTGAAAGTCATGAAAATGTTCACAATTTGGCTTACTGGGTATAAGTATGACTACCCAGTAATAGTACTGGAAAGAAGGTAACATTATTAAGCTCAATTGAAGTTTTCACATGAAATGATGATAGAATATTTTCAATAATAACTGTTTGTAAGTAGTTTTTAAAACTTTGACATTTAAGTATCTTATTTCCATCTGGAGTTCAGCACCTTTAAATTCACGCAGCCATTTGGACCAAGAGGATTGGACCGAGACGAAAATCTACCGAGATGGTCCGACACCTTTCGCGAAGTCAGAGGCCTATGATAACTTAAACTAAACAACAAAACATTTTAAAACAAATAAACAGACCAAAAACCATTTTTAAAAAACTTAATTTTGTACCAATGCATTTTTGTTTCAGCTTGTCCAACTGTCCCAGGAAATGGTTCTAATTGTGCATGGTCTACACTAAAACTGCAAGCACAACAGTGCATATTCTATATATCAATTGTCAGTAAAAATACACAGCAAATAAATAACTTCTAGTCAATAATGTAGAAAAGCTGTATTGCATTGTTCAATCTAGGACTTCATCCATGGTGGCCTGATAGACCAATGCAACAGAAAATAAGGTGACATAAATAAATAAAAGGGTGCACCTCATACACACTTCATGACATTTTTTAAATGAAAGACTGGGAGCCATTTTGTTTGAAATTATAGTTGATATAGGAATTTAGTCGACAAAATAAGCTAAGTTTCGGCTTTCTTGGATGAGTTTGTCAACAGTCATTTTTATTCTTTTTTATGCTGATGGAAGCAGAGAAATCGGAAATTATTTTCATTTTCTTTTACCACTGACGCAATGGCTCTGGGCATAAGGTCAATTTATATTAGTGTGATGTAAAAGCATTATCATGCATATATTTCCATTTTTCTTTTCTGAGTATCTGTTTCGGGCAATGGTCTCAAAAATGCTAGGTAGGGTCAGGACAAATTTGTTTTAGTCTCAAGAAATGTGCAGATTATAAACTAAAATTGAGTAAGTTTAAGTGAATTTTTTTATTTTTTTTTTAATTTCCCAAAAAAACTCGAGGGGTTTTGCTAGGTAGGTTCAGGTTGCCCAAACACAGATTTTTTTTTTGGCCTAGGTTGCATACTTCAAAATCTTTATTGTATAATTTGTAATTGCCTTTACAATGATTTTGCTCAAACTCACAGCTGGCATTAAAGCAGACCTTATTTTTTAATGTATGTATCATTTTCGACATAAAAAAGCAAACAAAAAATACAGTAAACATAATAATTTTACATACTAAGCCTGGTCTGCTTGGCAGAAAACAGTCACTTTCTCTGACTCCCCATCCAACATCTGGACTGGCCACTTCACCTTTCTATTCAGTCCTGGCAGTCTACTCCAGAACCAATTGTCTGTCATCGTCAGGATGCTGAGAGAAAATACACTTTTCAATACTGTATCATGACAAAAGAAACACAATTTTTTTTTTTGCTGCTGAGCACCGTACAAGGTCAAACATACATTTAAACTAAATCAGACTGTGATACAAGGATCTTGCCATTCGTAGGGAATGTGTGGGCCAGTGGTTACGGTGTTAGGCTACTAATCGGTGGGTTGTTGTTTCGATCTTGCTTTGAACTCATACTGTGATGGCCCTTGAGCAAGGACTTCATCCCACATTGCTTAGTACTTGTTCAACCAGAGAACGTATGCGTCAACAATACAATACTAAAAAGAAGGCGACGCAGTATAAATAGATAAGATTCCATATTGCTAATTTTATGATATGATAATGGTGTTAACTTCATTAGGTACAATTTCAAAATAATGAACATGGTCTTAAAAAATATTTTTAAATAATCAGATGGTGTTATAAAGTTCTAGCAAGTCCATATTACTTTAGTTTCATTCCTCGAGAAAAAGTTCCATACAGTCAAACTTGTATTAAGCGCCCACCCAAGGGAAATGCTGAAAGTGGTCTCTTAATGGGGTAAAATATATGTTTCAATTTGTGTGTGTCTTATGCATACTGCATTATACATGTCTAAATTAGTATAAATAACAATATTTTTTTTTGTTCTTTTAATTCTATATTTTATTTCATTATTAGTCATATTCATTTGCAAATATATAACATATATACAATGAAATCATAAACTTGATGCTTTCTTTCATGATGTTTATTTTTAACTTAATGCACATTTTGTACATGTATAAAATGAAACAAGGGGGCCATGATGGCCCTAGTTCACTCACCTTAATTATACAATGTACTGCAATGTAAAACACATCAAGACAATTATTCTGAATGCAACCTCCAGTGTTAACAAGATTTCCCTTCATTTGGCCAAGTGATCTATATTTGTTTACCTGATATGACCCATATTCCAACTTGACCTAGATATAATTCAGACAAACATGCTGACCAAATTTCAAGCTGCTGAAGCAAAAAATGCGGCTTCTACAGTGTTAACAAGATTTCCCTTTAGTGTCACCTAGTGACCTAGTTTTTGACCCTACATGACATATATTCGAACTTGCCTTGGATATCATTTAGATAAACATTCTTATCAAATGTCAAGCTGCTGTAGCAAAAAATGCGTCTTCTACAGAGGTAACAACATTTTCCTTCAATTTGGTCTAGTGACCTAGTTTCTGACCCAATATGACCCATATTAGTACTTGGCCTAGATATTATTTAGATAAAGATTCTGACCAAGTTACAAGCCGCTGTAGCCAACAAAGCGGCTTCAACAGAGTTAACAACGTTTTCCTTCAATTTGACCTAGTGACCTACTTTTTGACCCAAAATAATCCAGGTTCGAACTTGACCTACATATGATCACAACAAACATTCTGACCAAATTTCAACATGCTCAAGTTGAAAATGTGACCTAGTTTTGAAACCGACATGACCCATATTCGAACTTGTCCAAGATATTTTTAAGACAAACATTCTGACAAAATTTCAAACTGCTGAAGCAAAAATTGCGACTTCTGGAGTGTTAACAAGATTTCCCTTCAATTTGACCTAGTGACCTACTTTTTGACCCGACATGACCCATGTTCGAACTTGACCTAGATATTTTTAAGACAAACATTCCGACAAAATTTCAAACTGCTAAAGCAAAAATTGCGGCCTCTGGAGTGTTAACAATATTTACCTTCAATTTGACCTAGTGACCTACTTTTAGACCCGGCTTGACCCATGTTCAAACTTTACTTACATATCATCAAGACAAACATTCTGATAAAGTTTCAAAATGCTCAAGTTGAAAATGTGGCTTCAAGAGTGTTAACAAGATTTCCCTTCAATTTGACCTAGTGACCTAGTTTTTGACCTCATATAGCCCAGTTTCAAACTTGTCCAAGATTAGATGGAGGTGAATGTTCTGATAAACTTTCATAAAGATTGGATGCAAAATGTAGCCTATAGAGTGTTAACAAGCTCAAATGTTGACGACGCACGACGGACTGACGCCGAACAAAATGTGATCACAATAGCTCACCTTGCACTTCGTGCATTTATAGGTGAGCTAAAAACAAAAGCTGATCCAATTAAACAGATCAAAAAGTCAGAACAAATAAAAGTGTGATCACCATTACAAAGCAAAAAAAAACCAACAAAGATCTAATTAAACAGATCAAACAGTCTGACCAAAGTTATCATAAATAAACCACAAACCCACCCCAAATTATCCATTGATGAATTCCAATATGTGGTGATTTAACTATCCTTTAATCCTATTGAAAAGACAAGGAAGAATCATAACACAAACAATAATTGATTTTAAAGTGTATTAAATACCATGTACAAACTGCTAACAAGGCAATTATTGATTCTTTTTCCACTGTAGTACACACAGGTCTGCAGTATTTGACCTCAGGGTAATTTTAGCACCTTTACATGTTTGCCATTTAAACTTTGCATTACACATACACCACTGCTATGTGGTTATCAAATGAGAGAGGTATTAGGATTACACATAACATTTAATTTAATTCTTTTTTTTAAACCAACATTGATCATTTCAATAACTTTTAATTCAAAGCTTCATGTACTGTATTATTGATCAGTTATATTTCTCTTAAAGTGAAAACATATATGATGCTTTCAATTTCTGCATCAACTGTCCATGATGCATACAGATTCTTAAAGTTAAAAGGGAATCTAGTGAAGCATGGAAATACCGGTTTTCGAACCTCTTAACGTTTATCAGGGCTCATAAAAAAACTCAGAACTGACAAATAAATTCAACTATTTATGTGCAAGTAAACAAAGGACCGGCTAACATATAATTTATCACGTATAATGCGTTTCGTAAATATATAAACAGTCATTGAACAAAAGGTTCGAGAATAGGGACCTGTACTATACATTACGAAAGTGAAAGCCGATTTCTGGAAATCCCTGCAAGCTAAACCAAAACGAAGTCAGTTTATAACTAGTTTAAATCATTAAGAAAAGACTACTTCCTATTTTTTAACTGTTTTTCATATTATAACCGATGTCTAAAAATATGAAGCTCAATTAACTCTTTACCACTTGAATGCATCGAGAAAATCGAATTCACATCAGCGAAACATTTGGAGACGATCGTCCGCCATTTTTGCTTCAAGATTTAATGTAATTATCAAGAATCGAATAATCTTCTTCGCGTAAAACAAAAATAAATGGATATGATGAAATATGTACATGACAAAAAACACACGTTGTTTAAACATCAAAATAATAAAATAACTTACATTGTACGCTGTGTGTGTTGTTGGAAAGTCGCTGAAAAATGTCCTTCCGTTTTTCGTTCGAAATATTTTGCGCATGCGCCAATCAGAAACTGAAGGTTTCATTGGCTTGTCGTTTTTATAAGCAGACTTTCAATTGGACCAGAAGAAGTCGCACACAGTTTGGGAAACACAAACATAAAAGACGTTTATGGTCTCGTCCATACGATGGACAATTTTGTATGGACAAAAACATGGACTAAAATTTGTGCGACTTCTCCAGATAGCATTAAAGTTGCACAAAACACATTTTGGCGAACTATCTTTGATAGTTTTGTGGGACTAGTCGCACAAGGAAATTCAGTCCCACAATGTATATCTGGGCACAAAAAAGGTTGCACAATGTATCTTTCGTGAGAACGGACGGACGGACAGACGGACGACGGACGACGGACAAAAAGTGATCAGAATAGCTCACCTTGAGCAAGGCTCAAGGTGATCTAAAAAGAAGACTGTATCGTGTTAACAAGCTCTTTTATAGCAATTTTGACCATTTCAAGGGCCATAATCCAGTCATGCATGGGCGGATCTGGCTGGTTTTCGAAAGGAACCGAGCTCTCATGGATATCTAACTACTGTATAAGTTTAGTTGAGATACAATCAAAAGTGAAGACTGCATCGTGTTAACAAGAAATTGTTTACGGACGCACGGACGCACGCACGGACGGACAAATCGCCACGACATAAGCCCTTCTGGCCTTTGGCCAGTAGAGCTAAAAAATTGGAATTTCCAAATTTTGTCATTTTGCCCCTTTTCTGATGCCTCCTGATTGCCATGTTTTCAAGCAAACAGTATGCCTTGAACAGTCTTTGTAGAGGGTCACCCAAGGAACATTTCTACCAAACTATATTGGAATCTGACATGCAGATTCAGAGGAGAAGACTTTTAAAGTTAGGACATTTTGCCCCCTTTCTGATGCCGCAGCAACCAAAGTTCTTAATGGAATTTAAATCTTTGAACAATTTTGAAAGAGGGCCACCAAAGGAACATTCCTGTGAAGTTTGGATGAAATTAGTCCTGTGGTGTAGGAGGAGATGATGTTTAAAGCTAAAAGTTAACGCCGGACGCCGGACGAAAAGTGATCAGAATAGCTCACCTTGAGCCTTTGGCTCTAGGTGATCTAAAAATATACTCAACTTGACATCAATGTTTTTTTCAATAAGCCTTTTTTTTTCTAACCAAATTATTAGCATCAGTCATTTTGTTGTTAACAAGATACTGAAATCATTTTTAAAATCTAAAAATAGCATTTGACTATATATTGACATTAAGGTACATTTCCTATTTTACAGCCCGAGACATCACTGAGATGACATTTGGTTTTTAATTATTCAACATATTTTGCTGTATAAATTAATGACAAAGTGCCTTATGCGTACAAGAGAGAGAAAAAAAAAATTCCTTTCGAAAAAAGCGTAGTTTTGTGTTTTTACGTCATGGTAAGGCATTCGGAACAAAACATGGCACACCAAGCCGACCGATCGTAGAAAATAGCTGGAGATAAAAAACAAGAGGCCCAAGAGGGCCAGTATCGCTCCACGGCCATTAGGCAAAAATTAAATCTCCAAGCAGCCCCACCCCCTGATGGCCATGTTTTTGACCAATCAACATGGCTTGAAGGAATCTGATAGAGGGTCACCCTTGGAACATTTCTACAAAATTATTTCAAAATCAGCCTGAAACTTTCGGAGGAGAAGATTTTTTAAGTTTTAACTAAAGCCATATAAGGCAAAATAGCCCCGCCCCCTGGCGGCCATAGTTTTTGACCAATCAACATGGCTTGAAGAAATCTGATAGAGGGTCTTCCAAGGAACATTTCCACAAAATTATTTGACAATTGGCCAAACACTTTTGAAGGAGAAGATTTTTTAAGTTTTCACTATAGCCATATAAGGCAAAATAGCCCCGCCCCCTGGCGGCCATGTTTTTCGACTAATCAACTTGGCTTGTAGGAATCTGATAGAGGGTCACCCAAGGAACATTTCTACAAAATTATTTGAAAATCAGCCTGACATTTTCGGAGTAGAAGATTTTCACTTTAGCCATATAAGGCAAAATAGCCCCGCCCTCTGGCGGCCATGTTTTTTGGCCAATCAACATGGCTTGAAGGAATCTGATAGAGGGTCTCCCAAGGAACATTTCTACAAAAAAATTTGAAAATTGGCCAAACACTTTCGGAGGAGAAGATTTTTTAAGTTTTCACTATAGCCATATAAGGCAAAATAACCCCACCCCCTGGCAGCCATAGTTTTCGACCAATCAACATGGCTTGAAGGAATCTGATAGAGGGTCTTCCAGGGAACATTTCCACAACATTATTTGACAATTGGCCAAACTCTTTTGAAGGAGAAGATTTTTTAAGTTTTCACTATAGCCATATAAGGCAAAATAGCCCCGCCCCGCCCCCTGGCGGCCATGTTTTTCAACTAATCAACTTGGCTTGTATGAATCTGATAGAGGGTCACCCAAGGAACATTTCTACAAAATTATTTGAAAATCAGCCTGAAACTTTCGGAGGAGAAGATTTTTTAAGTTTTAACTAAAGCCATATAAGGCAAAATAGCCCCGCCCCCTGGCGGCCATTGTTTTTGACCAATCAACATGGCTTGAAGGAATCTGATAGAGGGTCTTCCAAGGAACATTTCCACAAAATTATTTGACAATTGGCCAAACACTTTTGAAGGAGAAGATTTTTTAAGTTTTCACTATAGCCATATAAGGCAAAATAGCCCCGCCCCCTGGCGGCCATGTTTTTCGACTAATCAACTTGGCTTGTAGGAATCTGATAGAGGGTCACCCAAGGAACATTTCTACAAAATTATTTGAAAATCAGCCTGACATTTTCGGAGTAGCAGATTTTCACTTTAGCCATATAAAGCAAAATAGCCCCGCCCTCTGGCGGCCATGTTTTTTTCGACCAATCAACATGGCTTGAAGGAATCTGATAGAGGGTCTCCCAAGGAACATTTCTACAAAAAAAATTGAAAATTGGCCAAACACTTTCGGAGGAGAAGATTTTTTAAGTTTTCACTATAGCCATATAAGGCAAAATAACCCCGCCCCCTGGCAGCCATAGTTTTCGACCAATCAACATGGCTTGAAGGAATCTGATAGAGGGTCTTCCAGGGAACATTTCCACAACATTATTTGACAATTGGCCAAACTCTTTTGAAGGAGAAGATTTTTTAAGTTTTCACTATAGCCATATAAGGCAAAATAGCCCCGCCCCGCCCCCTGGCGGCCATGTTTTTCAACTAATCAACTTGGCTTGTATGAATCTGATAGAGGGTCACCCAAGGAACATTTCTACAAAATTATTTGAAAATTGGCTTAACATTTTCAGAGTAGAAGATTTTTTTAAGTTTTCACTTTAGCCATATAAGGCAAAATAGCCCCGCCCTCTGGCGGCCATGTTTTTTTCGACCAATCAACATGGCTTGAAGGAATCTGATAGAGGGTCTCCCAAGGAACATTTCTACAAAAAAAATTGAAAATTGGCCAAACACTTTCGGAGGAGAAGATTTTTTAAGTTTTCACTATAGCCATATAAGGCAAAATAACCCCGACCCCTGGCAGCCATGTTTTTCGACCAATCAACATTTCTTGAAGGAATCTGATAGAGGGTCACCCAAGGAATATTTCTACAAAATTATTTGAAAATCGGCCCGACACTTTCGGAGAAGAAGATTTTTTAAGTTTTCACTATTTTTTTCTTTTGGTTGCCATGGAAACCAGAATTCTGGATGGATAAAAAAAAATTGAAGGAATTTAGGAAAGGACATTGAGAGGATGCTTCCTATGAAGTTTCAACCAAATTGGCCAAGTGGTTAGGGAGGAGAAGTCGTTTAAAGGAAAAGTTAACGCATGCACGCACGACGGACAATTCGCCATGACATTTATAAGCTCGCCAGTGGAGCTAAAAATCATCGCGCAAATCCTGAATACAGAATACTTACCATGTTTTATAGCTGTAAAATAAGTAATATATAATTGCCCTATGATAATAGTGCATTCAAATGATATGACACTTCTTAAAAATGGAAAAAACATCTGATTTACGAGTTTTTACTCAGCCCTATATCTCGCTAATAATTCCATTAACTCTAATGCAATTTGGTACATAAATTGCTTTGATAACCTTCATTTAACTTGCCCCCAGTCACTGCGTTACGGTCATGGTCGAGTGCTCTTAGGCAAGGCACATTTCCTAGCCTGGTTTATTTACCCAGGGATCATGAATAAGAGAACTTTTGCAGTGATATAACTGAAATAATGTTGAAATGGCAAAAAAACACACTTAAATTCCCCTAAGCACCAGCAATGCTGAAAAAAGTAAATGATTTTATCAATTGCTCACCAAATGCAATGTCCTATTCTCATCAGGTTCTGTCACTTCAAGACACCAAGTTGAAACTATTTTGTCAATAAGGCCATTTTTGTTCAAAACCAGCTTTGTAAAAAACTCAGCCCTTCATCTGGCATAAATTTCATTATCTAGAAAGAAACATTATACAAATAATAATGAAAGCTCATAATACAATGTTACTGACTTAGAACTGTCTTGGTTACAAAAGATATATGCTAAAAACAATAGATGTATGATAATTAACCCTTAACCCTTTCCCTCATGCAGAGGCCTCTGCAGCAAACGACTTTTGAAAATGAAAAATTTCTCCTTTTGCCACAATGTTTTCAGCTTTAAATATTCAATAGAAATACCAGCATTGAAAAAGATTTATTTAAATTTTCCCTAATTTTCTTTTTAAATTGACTCATATATTTGTTAATAATTTTAACATTGTGTTTATAACATAACTTACTGGGGTTCGAAATGATTTTGGGGTTTAATGTTGTTATCAACAATTTTTCAGTCATATCAACATGGCCAGTTCACCTACACATGTGTTTCTTGGCTTTCTCATATCAGAACTCCATAACTCTTTTGAAGCAACAGGTTGCTTTTCCATATAGACCGAGATCATTAGTTGAAGACAAATGATGCATGTCACATTGACTTTTGTAAAATGTCAGAAAGAATGTTGGCCAAGCTAGGGTTCAAACTCAGAACCCCTGCATTGCTAGCCTGCATAGCTACCGGGGCTCAGCTGTGTTTCAAATGAAAGCACTGAAAGAAAGTTTGATAGGTAGCCAGGCCATTTCAATGACTTTTGTTGGTGGCTGATAAAAATGACTTTTGTAACGTTAAAGTAAATGAAGCAATATTCAACGTCAATAAGTTCTCCTTTTTACCATTATATTTTCAACTTTATTCAAAAATAATCATTCACTTACAGAGATTTTCCATATATTTGCGTCCATATTTTTTTAGCTGCAATTTTTGTTGTAATTGTGGAAAAAGGTTTTAATTTTATAATGTGGTAAATGCACATGATTAATGACAGAAGACCAAGCAATCTATTTGAGATATAAGGAGGGGGATTGTGCTTATTCTCACACACTGTTTTGAATATTCCCCTCTAAATGTATATGGAAGGGGGATTTTTTTTACAAAGACAAAGAAGAAAAAATGCTTCAATTTGTTAATAAAATCAATTTCCAAATATAATTCCCCCCTTGTTTTCCAATCCTTGATTGGACACTGAGCCCAAATAAAAGAATCTAGCAACTTATTTATTTTATTTGACCCCTTTACGACATCTAGACACTTTCTGATGCGACTGCAGCAGATGATTTTGAAAACATTGTGGCAAAAAGAGGAATTGCTCATAATGAGCAATTTATCCTTTTGCCACATTATTTTCAACTCTTTTAAATTATCATAGCCTCAGGTTTACCATATTCTTAACCAGAATGATGTTTTCTAAGCCGTCTGCTGCGGATTAGTCATTATGTGGGAAAGGGTTAAAAGTGTTAGGTAGAAACTGAAAACTGAAAGAATTATATTATTGATAAAGGAGCAATCTCTTCTTTTTGTAAGGGTTTGCTTCTTTTGCTGCAATGTTTTTAACAGACAAAATTATGAACAGGACAGAAATTCAAACACAGCTAGGACTTCCTGTTTCAAACAGCACGTACTGCAACCAAGACTTAGTGTAAACAAGACATTTCACAACACAAGTAGATTTTTGTCAAACATCATTAACATAAATTTATAGAGCCTTGAAAGCATTGAGTTTTGTTAAATACAATACTGTTACTGTATGTCTGAACTGATAATATAACCGATGTCAAATCGTTGAGGCAAAGCGATTGTAACAGATAATCCATTGGTAAAACTGGTATTGATTGCCCATCAATAGAATTTAGGTGATTTTATTATTGGTAAATATAAACATGCGAGTCTTTGGAAACTGAATAGAACATGCTCACTGTCAAACACCTTCTCCAGATGAACAATTTGAAGCTTGAGAAGTTCAGTCCCTGCAGTCTTGTTGCAGTGTAAAAGGCTTGCACCTTCCTTATGACGCTGGATGATTATTTTGGCAGTAAATTTAACTAGAAATATCACTGAAGATGATAAATACCCCCAAAACAGCACCTTGACTCAAAATATGGTTTACGACCGACCAACAAAAGGGCCATAACTCTGTAAACAAGAAAAAGTAACAAAGGGCAATAACTCTGTATTTAGATTAAATAGAGTTATGGTTTCTGTACACTGCACTTTCTCTCAATGTGTTGTATCATCCTATGAAGTTTTATTAAATTCCAACAATTAGTTTTAAAGTTATGCTCCGGACAAGACTCTACGAATATGAAAAAGTAACAAACGGCAATAACTCTGTCATTATGTAAAGTAGAGTTATGTTTCTTGTACACTGCACTTCCTCTGATTATGCTCTACCATTATATGTAGTTTTATTAGATTCCATCTATTAGTTATTAAGTAATTCTACGGACAAGAAAAAGTAACAAAGGGCAATAACTCTGTATTTAGATAAAATAGAGTTATGGTTCCTGTACACCGCACTTCCTCTCAATGTGTTGTATCATCCTATGAAGTTTAATTAAATTCCAACAATTTGTTTTAAAGTTATGCTCTGGACAAGACTCTACGAATAAGAAAAAGTAACAAAGGGCAATAACTCTGTAATTATGTAAATTAGAGTTATGGTTCTTGTACACTGCACTTCCTCTGATTATGCTCTACCATTGTATGCAGTTTTATTAGATTCCATCTGTTAGTTATTAAGTAATTCTCCGGACAAGAAAAAGTAACAAAGGGCAATAACTCGGTATTTAGATTAAATAGAGTTATGGTTCCTGTACACTGCACTTCCTCTCAATGTGTGGTATCATCCTATGAAGTTTTAATAAATTCCAAGAATCAGTTTTAAAGTTATGCTCTGGACAAGACTCTACGAATAAGAAAAAGTAACAAAGGGCAATAACTCTGTAATTATGTAAATTAGAGTTATGGTTCTTGTACACTGCACTTCCTCTGATTATGCTCTACCATTGTATGCAGTTTTATTAGATTCCATCTGTTAGTTATTAAGTAATTCTCCGGACAAGGAAAAGTAACAAAGGGCAATAACTCTTTATTTAGATTAAATAGAGTTATGGTTCCTATACACTGCACTTCCTCTCAATGTGTTGTATCATCCTATGAAGTTTTATTAAATTCCAACAATTAGTTTTAAAGTTATGCTCCGGACAAGACTCTACGAATAAGAAAAAGTAACAAAGGGCAATAACTTTGTATTTAGATAAAATAGAGTTATGGTTCCTGTACACCGCACTTCCTCTCAATGTGTTGTATCATCCTATGAAGTTTCGTTCAAATCCTATGTTGCATTGTTAAGATATGGTCCGGACAAAATATGGCTTCCGACCGACCGACCGACCGACACAGTGACTCCTATATACCCCCCCAAAACTTTGTTTTTTGGGGGTATAAATACAGGCATGCTGACGAGAACCTAAAGCACCAAGTAAATGGTCAGGTTAAGCTTTAGATTGACTGATTGAGATTTAACGCCGTTTGCCAAATAATTTCAGTTATCACAGGGGTAAGTTGACCTCTCCATGTATTTCCTAACCTTTTCACACCAATCTTTCCAAATAACTGACTGCTTTTCCACATAAACTGTCAGTCTACTGGTGGAAGAAGGATGATGCTTGTAGCATTGACTTTGATCAAAGGCAGGCAAAAATACTGGTCAAGCTTGGCTTCGAGGTCACTACAGCCTACTGGAATCAGTCAACTTCGTATTCATTTAAAATCAACTGTATATAATATTTTTGCATGCCCTATTCCCATCTATCTTTGTGCTTCTTATTCGCATTTTCGGCTTTAAAATCAGGAAAAAAGTCAGGACCAGAACAAAGAAAATGATCAACTATGAGATAAATATCTTACCTTTGATTTTTAAAATATCCAGAGATTCATAAACACTTCCCAAACTCTCCAAATATTTTGTTGACTACTGTACAAAACAGTGAAAAGTGTAGTCGCCATTTTCCTATGAAATGTGCTTTTTTTCAATTTGGGCCAGGTCGCTTATATCCTAGCTAAAAATAAATGCAATGAATAATACGTCACACATGATCATGTGACTGTCTCAGTGAAGAAATGGGGGAAAAGTGAATAGTTAATCTTTCAAAGGAATCAGACAATTAAATGTTAATTTTGAAACAAGTATTTGTGATAACACGATATTTGTAGAACTGTTTATACACAAAATATCATTGCATGAATACATGTATCAAAATAATTGCAAGTTTATGTCTAAATATCTGTTTTTGCCCAATATTGTGTTGCAACATTGACTTTCTTCATAATGTTTATTCTTCTGGCTCATGTTTTTATAGAAAAATAATTTTGATCATAATTTTGCTGCCAGATTGCAGACGATGTAAGTTATATTTGAACCACAACATACTCGCCTATTGAAGACTTGATTGTTTTTAGTCCTACATTAAAAGACATCACATTATATGCGCTCATTTTGTTTATATTCTGCAGAATAAGGTTGCCAAATAAATGACAGATGATAAAATGAGCAAGCCAAAGTCTAAATTATTTGGACTAGATTTTGTGTTTATGCTGCTTTCAACAAATTTCCAGTTAAATATCACGGAGTTGCCTGGGTTAGGTACCAGTACATCTTGTACATTTATCCAGACCTAAATATAATCATTTGTAATGCTAAGCGTCAAGGAGGGCAGCCATTACCATGTTTAAATTCAAGACTATTGAAAGAAGCAGGCTTGTTTGATAGTCCTTCAAAGAAAGAAGTGGCATATGTTTTTTTTCATTTTTTATTATCCAGCATATGCCTGCCATATAAATAACAGATGATAAAACGAGCAAGCGAAAGTCTAAATTATCAAGATTTCCGAATCATGGAATGACTGCATTTTCAATTAGAATAGTGGCAGTTGAATGCACTTTAAATTGCTCTAAATTCAATTATGTTTGGATGATTAGGAAATTCATCACATGAATATTCGTTTAATGTGTGCTAAAATAATATATTAATAATATAATAAATAAAAGTCGGTCCATACCTTTTAAGCTTTACGTTGAAACGGCCGCCATCTTGGACAAGTATAAAACCACCGTTATTTCAAATTCGAATTCTAGACGTTGCGTCAGAAATGAAGATCTACGTTCTCGGTTTGGCATAGAGTGAAAATATGCGAATTCTTTATTTATCGACAAAAAAGAATGAATTTATCAGGATTTATTCAAATGAAATAAATTAAGTTGATAATGTTACAAAAGTAGTTATATATAGTCATTTTTATGAAATAAATCCAATTTAAGGTGGTCTCCTTAATGCCTATTTTTATACCTATTGAAATATACAGTACTCATTTTATAAAGTCATTTTTTTTATCACAATAGTATGTGATGTAGTAATTTAATGTTAGTAACTTAGAAAATCGTTAATGTACTTCACATTGAAAGTAATTTTGAAATGTGAAATTTATCTGTTGTTTGATTTTTGTCCTTGTAAAATATTAAGGAGACCGGGTTTGGTCTCCTTAATCCACCGGTCTCCTTAATGCCTATTTTTAGATACGCATGGTCTCCTTAATGCATATTCCATATATATATATATATATATATATATATATTAAATTTAGATGTGTTTGAAAAGGCCCTACAAAAGGCAAAAGAGACCGAGGATGAGTCCGACATCCAGACAGATATTGAGGCAGTCAAACCTGTCCAAGAAAAACGGAAAAAACGGTATGTACCTTAATGTTGATTTTGTTTGATTTACCTATATATATATTGTGACATAGTGTGAAAGACCTCGAATAAAGAGGCACTGGGTTCTATCCTCAGTTGTAGAGTTACTGTGGTATACCAGGTTATCCTGTGGTAAGACATTATTTCTCCTCACTCAATAGAGAGTTATCAGTTACTTGATGAGATAGTCTGTCGGTTCCAGTTCTGGTCATCAGCCAAGAAAGAGATCTTCTCGTTTGTTAGCCTTTGTTAAAAATGACGTTTAAGCCCATTAAACAAAAGACGTTGGATTGACGTTGTATAGACGTTAGACCCCGACGTTGGATTTTGGTTGGTTTTGCAAAGTGCCTAGACGTCAGAATCCCGACGTTTATCCAACTTCAGAATTCCGACATCTATCCAACGTCATAATCCCGACGTCTATCCAACGTCTGAATCCCGACGTCTATCAAACGTCTGAATATGACCATGCACGACGTTGGATTTTGGTTGGTTTTGCAAACTGCCTAGACGTCAGAATCCCGACGTCTATCCAACCACACAATATATAACATTCACGACAAATATCCAACCATTGCACAGCGTAATGTGACCATAATCCAACTACATTGCAACCATGTTTAACCCTTTCCCACATCCCACTAGCCTAGTGATAAAGGCATCCACTTTTGGAGCAGGTCTAAGGTTCGAATGCCAGTGATGAACCTCATTTAATCCCTTTTCCAATATGGCCGGTTGGCTAGCAGCCTGTCTGACCGGTGCCTGGCAAAAGGATAGGACTCGGGAAGTAAACATGTGTTCATGACAAAGGTGTCTCATAAGTCAAAACTTAACTTATACAACAATCTGCAGCAGACGACTTTGAAAAAATAGACAAAAAATGGAAAATGAATTATTGAATAGAGCTGAAAATAATGTGGCAAATGGAGACATTGCTTATTGTGAGCTATTTCTCAATTAACCAGTGTTTTTCAAGTATCGTTTGATGCATGCGTCCAACAGCATCTTTTGTGGGAACAATAAACATAACTTTTCATCCCATTAATCATGCTGCAGGGATTCTGAAATAATAAGTACACAAATAAATAAATTTTAGCTTTATTTTAAGTAGAGTTCTACACTAACAAGAGGGCCAAGATGGCCCATCTTGGCCCTAAAGCGATCACCAGAGTGATGGTATAGTAGCAAATGGTAAACTGCTAATATCGGGAAAATTTCGATCAAACGTTGGAATGACATTGCAAGGAGTGGATACTGTAAATGAAACAGCTTATTAATAAAGGACATGTGAAAGAAGACATTTAGAAAGAAGACCACCAAATAAACTTTCCTGTGAAGATTGAAAACATTGTGACAAAAGGAGAAATTGCTCAAAACAAGTAATTTATCCCCTTGCCACAATGTTTTCAACTCTTTTCATTTTCAATTTCAACAATTGCACTTTCATTTATAAAGATTTTCAACATTTTAATCAAGATTAATTTATTTTCAGACCAAATCCACGATTTGTTTCCTCAGATTCAAGTGATATTGATAGTGATAGTGAATCTGAAGTAGATGCGTGTCCAGTGCCACCCCCTAAAATTCGTCTTCCAACTGTCTCAACACCTTCCAGCTGTGATCAATCTGGTGCACCTATTCCTTCAAGCCCGGTTCAGTTCACCTTCAAGCCTTTTTCCATCAGCCTTACCTACCTCTTCAAGCCATGTATCTGTTCCATCCGCCTTACCTACCTCTTCAAGAATTGTTCAATCCGCCTCACCTACCTCTTCACGATGTGTTCCAATTTTTACTACACCCTCAAGTGATGTAGTGATGAGAATTACAAGTTACCACGTATTCATGATAATGACATGTTACCACGTAGTGATCATGGGAATGACATGTTACCACGTAGTGATGAGAATGACATGTTACCACGTAGTGATGAGAATGACATGTTACCACGTAGTGATGAGAATGACATGTTACCACGTAGTGATCATGGGAATGACATGTTACAAAGTAGTGATCATGGGAATGACATGTTACCACGTAGTGATCATGGGAATGACATGTTACCACGTAGTGATCATGGAAATGATATGTTACCACGTAGTGATCATGGGAATGACATTTTACCACATAGTGATGAGAATGATTTTGTGGTATAAAAGTGTATACTGATGGAACCCATAGTCAGAGTCGATATGCTGTGCTCTCAATAAGCGTTGCTGAACTGCATGTTTAACATGAAAGCGGCCTGGTTGCTGATTCTGTTGGAGGTTTTCCTGGATAAAAGTTAAGCTTCAACCATGATTCGTTTTCACAGCAACGTAAACATTCCCGATCGAGGTGTGAATAATTAACTTCTGTTCAGATACGTGTGACAAATTGAAAAGAACAAAAGGTGAAATACAACTGTGTATATATTTTATCTATTTACTTGAATTACTTTGGCCAGTAGAGCTAAAAACCAAAGCTGGCACTTCAATCTCTTGGCCAGAACTTAATTTATGCAGCATGCTGCTCAAACATGATAAATCCTTGCTTGGAATAAACTTTCGGGAGTACTTTATGTGTAACTGGTATTAAGAGTTAACAAGAGGGCCATGATGGCCCTGGATCGCTCACCTTAATTATACAATGTACTGCAATGCAAAACACATCAAGACAATTATTCTGAATGCAACCTCCACAGTGTTAACAATGCTTTCCTTCATTTGGCCTAGTGATCTATATTTTTTACCTGATATGACCCATATTCCAACATGGACTAGATATCATCAAGACAACATTCTGACTAAGTTTCAACTTGCTCAAAGTAAAAATGCGGCCTCCGGAGTTTGAACAATATTTTCCTTTATTGACCTAGTTTCTGATCCAATATGACCCATATTTGAACTTGACCTAGATATAATTCAGACAAACATTCTGACCAAATTTCAAGCTGCTGAAGCAAACAATGCGGCATCCAAAGTGTTCACAAGATTTTCATTCAATTTGATCTAGTGACCTAGTTTTTGATCCAGCATGACCCATATTCAAACTTGGCCTACATATCATCAAGAAAAACATTCTGATAAAGTTTTATCATGCTGAAATTAAAAATGCAGTATCCAGAGCGTTAACATGATTACCCTTCAATTTGGTCTAGTGACCTAGTTTTTAACCCGGCATGACCCATATCCAAACTTGGCCTAGATATCATTTATACAAACATTCTGACCAAATTTCAAATTGCTGAAGCAAAAAATGCAGCTTTTACAGAGTTAACAAGATTTTCCCTCAATTTGGCCTAGTGACCTAGTTTCTGATCCAATATGACCCATATTTGAACTTGAACTAGATATCTTTAAGACAAACATTCTGACAAAATTTCAAGCTGCTGAAGCAAAAAATGCGGCATCCAAAGTGTAAAAAAGATTTTCTTTCAATTTGGGCTAGTGACCTAGTTTTTGACCCGACATGACCCATATTCGAACTTGGCCTAGATATCATTCAGCATAATATTCTGAACAAATTTCAAGCCGCTGAAGCAAAACATGCGGCTTCTACAGAGTTAACAAGATTTTCCCTCAATTTGGCCTGGTGACCTAGTTTCTGACCCAATATGACCCATATTTGAACTTGACCTAGATATATTTAAGACAAACATTCTGACCAAATTTCAAGCTGCTGCAGCAAAAAATGCGGCATCAAAAGTGTTAACAAGATTTTCTTTCAATTTGACCTAGTGACCTAGTTTTTGACCCGGCATAACCCATATTCGAACTTGACCTAGATATTTTTAAGACAAACATTTTGACAAAATTTCAAACTGCTGAAGCAAAAATTGCGGCCTCTGGAGTGTTAACAAGATTTTCCTTCAATTTGACCTAGTGACCTACTTTTTGACCCAACGTGACCCATGTTCGAACTTGACCTACATATCATCAAGACAAACATTCTGATAAAGTTTCAATATGCTCAAGTTGAAAATGTGGCCTCCAGAGTGTTAACAAGATTTTCCTTCAATTCGACCTAGTGACCTAGTTTTTGACCTCATATCGCCCAGTTTCGAACTTGTCCAAGATTTTATGGAGATGAACGTTCTGATAAACTTTCATGAAGATTGGATGCAAAATGTAGCCCGTAGAGTGTTAACAAGCTCAAATGTTGACGATGGACGACGCACGACGCACGCCGGACAAAATGTGATCACAATAGCTCACCTTGCACTTCGTGCATAGGTGAGCTAAAAATTAAGACTGTATTGTAAAGCTAACACAATTTTGTTTATGGACAGACAAATGGACAAATCCCTTACCATAAGCTTTTTGGCCTTTGGCCAGTAGAGATACAAAAAAAAAAAAATACAGTCATGGACGCGGTTTTGATTGCATCTATTGTTGCATCTGTTGACTCATGCAACCCTTTTGAATTAATGTTGAAGTTTAGTCGTCTTTGACACACTTCTAGAGAACCAAATCTCGGTACGACGATTTCCTTTTTCCCCATCTTCGGCGTGATTTTTGCATTGCTAATGGTTACTGGAGACTTCATGGCATGAGCGGTGGTGAAACTGTCAAGCTTTTCAGGTGAAAAGCTGACGAATCTGTGAATAGACAAAAACATTTTAATATTGTGTAACTATAAGAAACATAAATAATCTTGAACATAATGATGGAACTATAATGGTCATCACAAGATTTTAAAAGGTATTTTTATTACCACTATTTTGTTTATTTCACATACTTCATATATGCAGCAAGTCAAGCATGAAAATAACCAGAAGCCAAACTGATCTTGTATATACTTTTTGAACTTAACCTTTTTCCACATACAACAAATTTGCATCAGATAACTGTTATACCACTAAATAACACATCAAAAACATTTTAAAACAAAATGAAAGAATAAATATTGAAAAGAAATTGTTCATAAAAAGTAATATGACCCTTTAAAGACAGTGGTAAAAAAATATCATGTTTTTGAGTGTGGAAAAGGGTTTTATAATGTATAATACACAGCTTTGTAATCTGACATAACACATTAACTGATTGTTTAAGGATGTCAAGTAATTGCCAGTCATATCCATAATGTCAACAAGGGAAAAGATCTGTGTTTGTAACATTGTAATGTTGAACAGGAGATTATAATGTAAAAAAGAAAAGTTCAATTTAATTTGGAATACAGCATAAGAAAGAGTTTCTGCTCATTGCACCCAATAGATTTTTTTTAAATCCAATTACCTTTAATTAGTAAAATTTTTTATTGAATAAACTTATTTGTTCTGTTACAGCTAAAGTTAAAAGACAAGAGGCCCATGAGGGCCTATGCTCTACTGGTATGGTTCTTTGGTCATTTTCAATCCAGAGCATGTATGTATGGTGAAGATCGGATAGTAAATGGAGGCTCTTTTGTGTTCACAAGCTGTATTATAGCAATTTTTACAATTTCATGGACCATAATCCAATCTTGGATGGGCGGATCTGGCTGATTTTCAAAAGGAACCAAGCTCTCATCAATATTTAACTACTATCTAAGTTTGGTGAAGATCAGATAGTAAATGGAGCCTCTATTGTGTTCACATGCTCAATTATAGCAATTTGGACAATTTCAAGGGCAATAATCCAGTCATGCATGGGCGGATCTGGCTGGTTTACGAAAGGAACTGAGCTCTCATGGATATCTAACTACTGTATAAGTTTGGTTGAGATACAATCAAAAGTGAAGACTGTATCTTGTTAACAAGCTCTTTTATAGCAATTTTGACCATTTCAAGGGCCATTATCCAGTCATGCATGGGCGGATCTGGCTGGTTTTCGAAAGGAACCGAGCTCACATGGATATCTAACTACTGTATAAGTTTGGTTGAGATACAATCAAAAGTGAAGACTATCGTGTTAACAAGCTCTTTTATAGCAATTTTGACCATTTCAAGGGCCATAATCCAGTCATGCATGGGCGGATCTGGCTGGTTTTCGAAAGGAACCGAGCTCTTATGGATATCTAACTACTGTATAAGTTAAGTTGAGATACAATAAAAAAAGAAGACTGTATCGTGTTAACAAGTTCTTTTATAGCAATTTTGACCATTTCAAGGGCCATAATCCAGTCATGCATAGGCGGATCTGGCTGGTTTTCGAAAGGAACCGAGCTCTCATGGATATCTAACTACTGTATAAGTTTAGTTGAGATACAATCAAAAGTGAAGACTGTATCGTGTTAACAAGAAATTGTTTACGGACGCACGCACGCACGGACGACGGACAAATCGCCACGACATAAGCCCTTCTGGCCTTTGGCCAGTAGAGCTAAAAAACGATATTAAATCTTTCAACTGAAAAGTGTTTATAGAACTAAAAAGTGACTAAACAACACTGCACAGCGAAATTTCTACGCAATTGAGCGATCTACGGTTTTAAAAGCGAAATGTTTTACCTGTTTATTTCGTCTTTGTTTGTTTGAACAAAACCGTCGAAATACTTCACACCAGAAGCAGACGTCTTCACTATTGATACGTCTAAAAATGTATCCGGAAACGGATGCACTATCATCTGCTTTTCGTTTCATTCTTCTTTTTTTTTTTTGGTCAAAAATGAATAGAGATAAAGATTACGCGGGAAAGCGGCAGGAAGTAAACACTCAGGGCGGAAATGCGCGCAATTGAATGATTGTACTTATTTATAATAATAACAATATTATGATATCCCGTAGACTCGTAGAAATAAATATCAGAACAAAAGATCATACAAACCCCGTTTTTATTAGAGACAAAAGAATTCTATCTTAACTATTTTACACAAAAAAAATATAACAAATCTTAACTAACTATCGATGCATTAGGGTTAAACCAAGAGTAAATAAGTGATGTAACCGTCATTTCGTACTATAAATAGTTCGTACTCAATGAATATCAAAGGGTGTCAAGATGGCAATTTCGTGTAGAAAGGCACTTTCTCAATATATATGAGAATGGCCACTAGCTATCTCAACACATATTTGAAATGAAGTTCGAGGAGCACAATGCTAACATAATTACTTTTATGATATTAGATCTATATGGTACAAATGGTAAAATAGTTATGTTCTTTTTTATGACAAGTTTCATTCATATTATTTTATGAACGTTAACATGGCTACATAAGACTTTTTTTTTATATGTGTTGACATAAAAAATAATTCAACACCGTGCAAATTAACAGCTAAACACAATTTATTGAGGAACTGTATAACGCAGCTTTTATCTTTGGTTCCATTCCTTTTCTCACTATGATTTGAAAGTAGATCTGGTGAATTTTATTTATCAATGCAGCAGTACACAATTTTGTGATCTGACCAGTATGTTTCTACGACTCCTGTAGAAACCGGAATGTTTGCAAAAACAAGATCAATCATTGTTCCATAATCTATGGTATGTTCTGACAATCTTTGAGAACAAAAGCAATGGTCATTCATGAAATACAGGAATTGTTTATTTCCATTTTTGCCATCAGTGTTGAAATCTCCAATAATTATTGTTTTCAAATTTTTCAATAAAAGCGGTACTAAATATTTATTCAAACATGATATTAATTTTCTAACTTGAAACTTGGGTGATTTATATAAGACAATAAGCTGATATTCTTTATTACTGTTTGATTCTGTGATTCTCAGATAAATGAATTCTAACTCATCAGTACTGTATTTCTTTTGTTGAACAATATTTAAATTTTGCTTGAGGTACAATACTAAACCATGATATGGTCGTGTTAGAAGTGTGTTTTGGTCATTTATTAGGGTAAAAAACCCAGGTATGCTATAATCTATCTCTAAGTCTAAAGTCTAGATTCAGCTATTCCTATTACATCTGCAGACAATAAATTTGGTTCACATCTGACATCTTTGTAATTTTTATGCAATTGATCTACAATTATTGAATGCAACTTCGAAAAAGGAATCCATTTCATATAGTGGTTTGTAACACAAATCTAATCTAGCTGTATCTCGTAGCCGTGCCATCTCAACTGTAACTTGCTCATCAACTGTGAGTGCCTCAGGATTAAAGTTCAATATATGAAGGTTTTCTAAAGTACGTACTCTGCTCAAAGCAACATAATGAATATGAGGAATTTTTCTTATCCTGGTCTGCGATAGGTCAACAACAAGTTCATCAACAGTGCATCCTTGTGCTTTATGAATGGTCTTGCCTGCTGAAGGTTTAAGAGGAAACTGTATTCTTTGAAATGTTTTGAAGTTGTACAAGAATGTTCTCTCAATGTCAAATATAGGTGTCCATGTTGTTTGTATAACTCCTTTTTAATAGCCTCTTTCAGAAAACGTTTTTCTGGTAGCCACACCAATTTTCGAATCATGAAATTGAACACATATTATACTTGGGAGAATTGTTTCCTGCATCTTGTATTCAATATGTTTAACTTCACATGTTGATCCATTTGCCAAACCATCCTCAACATTTACATTTAGTGTGATGGCATAGATCATCCCTACAGCAACTGTGAGATTTTTCATCAAGTTTGCAGTTTTACTTGCATCATCCGGAATAGCTGTTACAAGCTTTTTATACGACCGTTTCTTAAAAACGGTACGTATTATGGTATGGTCATGTCCGTTCGGGTTTTCCGCAGTTTTTTCTTACATACATTGAGCTGAAATTTTGTATATGGCTTTGTAATCATGTGTCACAGATCAAGTTCATATTTCCTGGGATTTCGTCAATTTTTGAATGAGTTATGCCCCTTTTTGGACTTAGAATATTTGTTTTCCCCACTTTTTTTCTACATGCTTTGTTGTATTGAGCTGAAATCATGTATATGGCTTTGTAATCAAGTCTCACAGGTCAAGTTCACATTTCCTGGGATTTTGTCAATTTTTGAATGAGTTATGCCCCTTTTTGGACTTAGAATATTTGTTTTCCGCACTTTTTTTCTACATGCTTTGATATATTGAGCTGAAATTATGTATAAGGCTTTGTAATCAAGTGTCACAGATCAAGTTCACATTTCCTTGCATTTCGTCAATTTTTGAATGAGTTATGCCCCTTTTTGGACTTAGAATATTTGTCAATTTCTGCATGACTTATGCATTTTTCATAGTTTCCTATTATTGTTTAACAACTTATTCCTGAACGACTTTATTAACTTTTTACAAACAAACAATATATCAAAACAAAGAGGAAACTTTCAAAGAAGTTCCTGACGGGCGTACTATGTACCGTTTGCGGTACTCTTGTTTCGTTTTTCATTGGAAATATTTGTTGAAACAAGTGTATCATTGCATGGTACTGTAACCTTTTGTCCTGTTAGTTTTTCCATGAAAACTGTATTGTAATTGTCTACAAATTTATTTTCTGTGAAGAGATGTGGGGCATTTGATGGATATGAAGAATTATTCAATTTTATTTCATGCCTTTTTAACTCTTTTCTATCCTGATCTGTCAATGTATTATGTGGAAGTCTGTTAAGAAGTTGTGCGAAATACATGTCATCCTTTTGTCGCATTATTTCATCAAGCTCGAATATTTGAGGAATCCGCTGTGGTCGAGTGGTTAGCGTCGGGGATTTCGAAACCGGGTGTCCCGGGTTCGATCCCCAGTCGCGGCAATTCGGTCATGGTGGAGTGCCCTTGGGCAAGGCACATTTTCTAGCCTAGTACTGGTTTGTTCACCCAGGGAACATGAATAATAACATTTAAATGCGCGCTAAATGACCTTAGCTGTCGATGCGCCATAAAACAATATACATTCATTCATTCGAATATTTGAAGAAAAAAAAATCCATAGATTTGGTGCTAAGGCTGATGATCCATGTTTAAGATCATTGAAAATCCATGAGTCTCCAACAGGCACAAGTTGGTAAAGGTCTCCAACAGCAACAATGCTAACACCACCAAATGTACGTTTTGTACCTGTCAACTCTTGTAAACGTTGGTCTACGAAGTAATTTATTACCAACCATGGAAATTTCATCAATTATAACAACAGAAAGGTTTCTATATTTCATGCTGAATGTGTTCAGTTCATCACAACTCAAATTGTGGTTGCTCTGCATGTACTTTTTACGGAAATCCGACGCGATAATGACACCATTTATGTTGAAAGCTGCTTAACCAGTAAATGTACACAAGATATTTCTTATTTCATCTGGGTTTTGACCTTCCTTTAAATTCAAAAGTCTGTACAATGTTTGATATAAAGCTTTTATCAAGACTGATTTGCCAACCCCAGCACCACCTGACAAAAATGTGAATGAGGGGTCAGTCTTTGTTTTTATCCAATGAAAAAAAAATGTGATTGTGAAATTCACGCTGTTTGAAATTCAAGTTTCTAATAAGTTCTCGATAACTTTCATTTGATAACATGACTCCACTTTCATCTACATTAGGAAGTGCACAAGATATTCCTAGTTCAATACCAATATCGTAATTCCTGTGTTCTATGACTCGATCGGGATTGAAATAATGAAAGGTTTCAGATTCAAGAGAGCCTTCATCTTCAGCATCTGCATTTTCTTGTTGTGCACTTGGTGCTATTTCATCAAACGCATCATGATGATCATCCATTGCTTGTTGCATTGCAGTTTCAAGTTCTTCAACATTATGTTCATATTCTTTGCATTTGTGTTCAACTAAATGCTTCATTTTAAGATAACGTTCTCTGAATGTATGAAGATTATCACTCAGTTTTTTTTTCATCTCTCCGTGGCAAAAAAAGAAGCAGTTTTTCTCTGTAATAGTTTTCTTCATCCTTCTTAAAATTAAACCGAACATATCTGATGATCCTTTTATTTTGCCGTCTCCTGATTTTAATGCCATTTTTTAGTATGACCTCTGTATCCTCCTGTCCAAATTCATGTTCTTGTATTTCTGCAATACCATCATCATTTATTTCTTCTTCTATATTGGTTGTAACAGATTGTTTTGGATATACCACTTCTAGCTGTGAAACATAGTCAGCCAAACACCAGTTTTCTAACTGCTTTGGTCTTCTTGAATATCTTTGTATGACATTGTCAAGAGATGATATCGGTTGAATCTGCTGGCAGTTCATCCATAAATATCCTTGGATTTAATAAGTCTAATACGTTCTTCTGCTTGTGAAGTATTGATGAAGATAACCTCTCGAGAACTTTTTGTAAGTGGTATTTGAAGGACAAGGTATACAGCTTCTTGAGCACCAACCTCAACTAGAAAACGCATTTCCAATATGTCGTACTTGTCTTTTGAGGTCTAAATTCCCATTTCTAGCTTCCTTGGCTGCAGAATTTAACAATGAACTCATGCCTCTTTGGGATTTACTGATGTATGACACAATGAACATAGAACAGGCATACGGATCTAATACAAACTGTATATCAAGGTTAGCTTTCCAAGCATGTAAAACTGTTTGATTGTACAAATTCACACTCATTTGTTTTGGTTTCCTTTTTAAAAAGACTTTGGGACCATTCAGTGAGCTACGAATGCATAATTGTTTGTGGAGCATTTTCTATCCAAACTAACATATGTATGTGGGGTGAGCACCTTTGCTGAAATTCAACTCGATAAAAGAGATCAACAACTTTTCCAATAGGCTCATGCCAACTTTTGAGCACAGTCCCTATAAATTGCTGAACTCTATGGTCAAAATACCGAGTACATGTAACAGGGTCTTTTTGCACTAACTTCACTTTTTGTATCCAAGTCATTTCAGAGATCTGTTCATCTGTATACTCAATATTGTGATTCAACTTTCCTAAAATTTTCAACAAATCAGTCCATCTTGTGTCAGCAGACGACAAGGACATAAACCATGTTGGTAACCCTAGTTGTCGAATCATTGCAAAGACATCTTTTTTTCTTGATTCTAAATATGCTGGCGAGTTTCTTAGTTGCTTTAATATAAAGTAACCTTCGTCTTTTCTAACAAATTGTTCTGTAATATTCGAATCACTAGCTTCAGCTGCTGTAATTGTTTTTGCTTGTGTTTGACATTTTCGGAGAGCTAATTGAACTTTTTCATTTATTTGTTTTAATTGTATTTTTTTTAATTTGAAAAATATGTTTGGAACACTTTGGGCAGCTCGTGTATCTAAGCCTCTTAATTCCCATTTTGCAACGTCACTGTAATAAACAGGTACCTGTCTCTCATTGTCCTTAGGTCTACTTTGTCCACAACAGATAGTTGGAAAACAAAGATATTCTGAATCAACATCTTGATAAAGGCTGAGTGGATGCTGACCTTCACCAGGTGCAAATGTGTATGTTTGATTGTACTTGCTTTGTTCATTTTCATCATTTAAAAATGTATCTATATTGTCAACATTTTCAATTGCAGCATCTTCAGTATCATAATCTACTTCCAATGATGATGATTGGTTCAAGACATTCAACAATTCAGATTCATTGCCAACATTTTCAACTGGTTGAACTTTAGTACTTGATTCTAGTTTCAATGATGATCAATTCTTCAATTTGGTCATCAAATATAAGGGCTTTAATACATTCTTGTATTTCAACTTGTTCATGTACATATGCAGTAGCCACGTCTAAATCATTATATATGTCAGACGCTAATGTCTGGTTAACTGGTCCACCTAAATTACCCAGTAGGCTATTCAGTTCTTCGTTTACAAAAACGTCATCATATTGAGGATAACGTATTTGAAATAACCTCAAATGTACCATCGGTGATTCTTGTATACCCCAAGTCGCAGCAAAATTCATTAAATCTTCTTCGTTTGTGTATGAATTAATCATCGCTTCGAATGTCGAGCTTATTACGTCCATGACTGAAACTGTAAAATGATTTGTTAACGATTAGAGTTTACCCTTATATACTATAACACTGTCATGATGTAATGTCTATGAATGGTAACACGTCTATATTTAGTATTATTTTAAGAGCGCTGAAATATTTATGATGGGCCAATCAAAATGAGACATGAATAACGAACAGTCATTTAATAAGGTTTCTTTTCAGTATGTATTCGATGACTTTCCTATTTTTTAATCTTAACATTATTTAAAGGGGAATAATTAATGATTTACTTAATAACAGAACTTAGTTTATCTCCCTTTACACATAAAATTAAATGAGTGGGTTGAAACACTTTTCAATCAATAATTATTATACACAATATAGTTCAGATTGTAACGACTTGTGCAATCTGATTTGATTGATTGTTTGGGGGTTTACAACCGTTTTCAACAACATTTCTCATGTATTTCACGATGATCAGTTCACCTAAAACATGATTTCTTACACAAGACACCGAGCTTCGGTAACTATGTCAGTAGCGACGAGGTCTGTCAATCCAGGGGTTGTGAGTTCAAATCCCGACTCAGTCAACATTGTTTACAGCGTTTGACAAAAGTCACTGTGACCTGCGTCATTCGTCTAACACCAATGAGCTATAGTCTATGTGGAAAAAGTAGTTAGTTGTTTGGAAAATATGGGATATGTAGTACTGATGTAAGAAAACTAGGAAACATATTTCGGTAGGTGAACTGAGTATCGTGAAATACATGAGAAAATGTTGAAAACGTCGTAAAACCACAATCAAAACGAACAAGAGTCATAGATGTTATTGCAAATAGAGTTTACAGCGTATTAAAACAGTACATAATGTGAAATTAACGGGTTTATTGTGGATTTTTACAAGTATCTACACAGCTCAATTTAAAACAATGGCTCGCTAAGTTGCCATATGTTTTGGTATTTTTCAAACCCTTACGAAGTTTAAAGTTAGACCCCTTTTGTTAGATGTTGTATAGTTACGGTTTTAGGGAGTTTATCTGAGTTGAAATCAAAGCCCTGTATTCAGGTCTTTGTTGACCCCGGTCTTGCCTGGTGAACCTAGCTGAATTATTTCAAAATTAGAAACAGGGGGTCGTTCATAAAACTCGTGGTTGATTGATTGGTGTGTTTTGTCGTTTTCAACATTTTTTAATCTATATTACGGTGTTTCCTAGATAAATTATTATTACCACTGATTCTTTTTACTGACATCAGGCAGTCATTCACGATGCTAATTATAATATGTTGATAAAAACGAGTGGTTGGTTGTTGGGTGTTTATCACCGTTTTCAACAATTTCCATTTATATATCACGTTGTTTCCTATGTAAGTACAAGTATTACTGGTTCTTTTATTCTGACATCAGACAGTCATTCGCAATGCTAATCCTATGGTGTTGATAAAAACGTGTGGTTGGTTGTTTTGTGTTTTATGTCGTTTTCAACATTTCTTCATTTATATATCAGTGTTTCCTAGATTAAGTTACTAGTATTACTGGTTCTTTTATCCTGACATCAGGCAGTCATTCGCGATGATAATCCCAACGTGTTGATAAAATGCGTGGTTGGTTGTTTGGTGTTTTATGACATTTTCAACATTTCTTTATTTATATATCAGTGTTTCCTAGGTTAAGTTACTAGTATTACTGGTTCTTTTATCCTGACATCAGGCAGTCATTCGCGATGCTAACTCCTTAATCCTGAGCACTTAGGAGTACAGTCATTACTACCATTTTTAAACAGAATGTGGTATGACCCTGTCGGGTATCGATTCCGTGACCTCCTGCTCCCGATTCTGAACTTTAGACCACGCATTTTGAAGTAACTCTTTTAACACATTTGGTATTATCAAAATACTTTTTGAATACCCCTCTTGTACCCGGGTGTACTGGCCTCATGTTCGAACTTGATCAGTTACATGGCAAGACTTGCTGTGACAAGACGTTATATTTTTTAGAATTTAAAAGAACAGCAACAACAACAACACAAAATATGAATTGTTTCACTGTTATTTTAAATATGTTAGTAAATAACATATTCGCTCTACTGTTGAACCTGGATGACGTTATTACGTGTTTAAGATCTACAGGATCTGGAACCAAATTATTTGGTAAGTGTTTGTACCCTTCTGTTTGTTCGTGTTTGGTTGGTGTTCTTTTTTCTTGTTGTTTTTAAGACATGTACACATTAATTTAATTAAATGATGTTACTTTACTATAGTATTTAAGTACCGGATAGTCCAACATGTTGTTTTACGAACATGTTATTTTTACGAACAATTCTTGTTAGTTGACCCCTGGAAACAAATCTGCATATCTATATTTTTTAGGTGACTCAAACATCCAGGTTATTGCTAGTGGATACAGAACGGCGGAGGTTACATATAGATTCACCCAGACTATACCTAGCACCCAGATGGTCCAAGTGGCATTCATGAAGAGGGACAACTTCAGAACAGACAGCCCTTCAGATGATGTCAGCTTGGACCGCGCTCTACGAATAACACACGTGGTAAGTTTAATATATATGTTGTGTTTTATAATGAAATTAACTGTTGAGTATTAATGTGTGCGACCAATTGTACGAGCGTGAGTGTTTTTTACCTGGAAGCCAATATGCATCTGAATGTTAAACACTCTATTACGTGCGTACTTGTGTGTACATGCATGTAATTACGTACGTGTGCGTGAATGTGGGCGTGCGTGTATATTTGTGTGTGCCTGTACGTGCATGTACATGCGTGTATGTTCTTGTTTGTATGTACGTGCGTGTATGTACGTGCGTGTATGTACTTGCGTTTAAAACAGCGTTTGTGGTTTACATGCGTGTTTTCTCGAGTCGTCGTGGCGCGTACGTACGGGTGTACACGTGTATGTACGTACGTGTATGTACTTACGGGCGTATATGTACTTGTGTATGTACGTGCGTGTATGTACTTGCGTTTATAACAGCGTTTGTGGTTTACATGTGTGTTTTCTTGAGACACCTGTTTCCGTTGTATGACCGTTTGATCACATGACACTGCAGTTATTTGTAGGTGTAATTTCAAAGTTTAAAATCATAGGTTTTGGGACCACCCAGATACGTTTCTGTATATTTTGTATACTCTAAAATGCGTTTCTTTTTTCTTTATTACCTCTGGAAAACATTGGATTCGTTTTCAGGCGTCACATGTTGTAAATTATTTTAAATTCTCATTGATGTTTTTTTTTTCTTTTCAGATAATTGGTTGCCTTAAATCAGTATTAAGAACCCGGCATGTCAACTTCAACACATTAAGCATTTTTATTCACGAACATGATTTTAACAGAAGTTACGCATACACTCAATTTGATTGCAGCAGTAATGCAGCTCATTCTATTCACATAAGTACATGCAATATAGGTGAAATGCAATTTGTGTCAACACTTTTGCATGAAATAGCACATGCGTTGCTGCCATCAGTTCACCACGGTCCGTTATGGTTACAAACGTGTGGATATTTGAATGGTTTAATATCTCATTTGTTAGAGAACCTTTACGGCTACACCGATTTTACATTGTGTGCAGCAGCTAGAGGTGCTAACATAACACGACATTCAAGTGTTACACATTTATATGACCTTACTTAATAGAATGAATTGTGATACTGCAATTTTCATATTTAATCCACACACGAACGTACGTGCACGCACGCACACACACACATAACAACATATCATTTATTTATATAAAAAAAAAAAAATCTTAAAAGAGACTTACTTGTTCTTTATGTACTTTTCGCCCCTTTCCACACAATTCTCGTTGTGTATATGGAACATGATGAGCTATGATTCACAGCAGTCATTTATATACTCATTAGGTTTGCCGAGCCATTGCTTATATGTCCGGTGGGATAACAAAGACTATTGTTCGAAATAGTTCCGCCATGTTTTGTTACTCAGAGAGCCTGTCTCCAATAGTGCCGATTCAACGCATTTCAATTGATCACCAGCACCGAGTTAACAAAGCCTATTATTTAAAATAGTTCCGCCATGTTTTGTTACTCAGAGAGCCTGTCTCCAATAGTGCCGCCTCACCGCAGATCAATATGACATCTCGTGGGGGTAAACAAAGCCTATTGTTTGAAATAGTTCCACTACGCTTTTGTTACTCAGAGAGTCTGTCGTAAATAGTCCCGTCTCAACGCATATCAACAGATCACAAACGATGGGTTAACAAAGCCTATTATTTAAAATAGTTCCGCCATGTTTTGTTACTCAGAGAGCCTGTCTCCAATAGTGCCGCCTCACCGCAAATCAATATGACATCTCGGGGGTAAACAAAGCCTATTGCTTGAAATAGTTCCACTACGCTTTTGTTACTCAGAGAGTCTGTCGTAAATAGTCCCGTCTCAACGCATATCAACAGATCACAAACGATGAGTTAACAAAGACTATAGTTCAAAATAGTGCCGCCATGTTTTGTTACTCAGACAGCCTGTCGTAAAATAGTGTCGCCTCCGTGAACAACGCAAAAAGTTCACACACACCTGGTGCACAACTTGACGTTTCTGATGAAATAGCTGATGGTTATTGTGAAATAGTCACCAGGGTCGTATGTGAAAACATCACGTGACATGCGCATTGTATAATATGTCATTTGAGCTCGCAACATTATGGAGTCAACATCGTCAAGTCCAGTTCGGTTTTGAATTTTTTAACGATTCCTAAATAACTTTATATATAATACCGAAGTTGATCTTACTTTATTCCATATGTAAAATGCTACGCTTTATGAATTCAAAACAAGAAATACAGAGGTATCCGTCCGAAATACACAAATCCAAGAAAAACATATAACATAATTCGATTTCGTTACATTTAAAACAACACTTTTTATAAACAGTTTTCTGTTTAAACATCTTTGTGTCTCAAAACTATTCGTGTAAGCCAAAGCACTAGTATGTATACATCAGTAACTAAAAATTCAAACAATGGGATCATTCTTAATATAGCCCTATGTCATTCTAAATATAAAAATCCAAGATGGACGACGTGATGCCTAAAATGGCCGCCGCGCATGCGTCATGGTCATATATCGCTTATATGCAAATGAGTTACTATAAATAGTAACTAGGTCATCACCGCTTGTTTGGGGCTAAAGTGACGCATATGCTGATATATGATGTTTTACACTAAGAACAAACAAATAACATGAAATACACAATGAATATATGATTGTATTGAAGAACAATTTATTGTTACCAACAAAATCGCTGTTGTGAAAATGTAAACGAATCGGGAGTACGTATGTAGAGTTAAGGAATAATACTCGTATACAATGTGTAGAAGAAGTATTGAAGAAGTGAACTGTTAACCCTATACATAGCTTGGAACTTTCTATGAGGTTTTTTGAAAAAATATGTGAATACTATTTGAATGTAATTAAAAAAAATGTCACCTGTGTCGCCTAAGCTCTGTCCTGTCCTGGAAACCATGCCCGCAACATCTAAATGGAAGAGCTCTTTCATGGATGGCACTTATGTGAACTTTCAGTGCCTGTCGTGTAGTGACTGAGGTTCCGCAGTGGTCACATATGTTACTCATTATCTGAAACGGAAAACCCCAAATATGGTTATTGGTACATTTCTACTTGATTATAATGGCATTTGGCGCCTTTATTCCAATTGAATCACATAATTATTAAAAAAGTATAGTATATGGTGTATGAAACAAAATTGACAAACCGCATGTTCATCTTGTATGTATATAAAATGTGTAAAACATAGATACAAGCAGCTAAAAGGTAATTTAAGCAGAAAAGTGAACATTAAACTACATTTAAACAGTAAGAGACATTAAATGTCAATATGTCTTCTAGACAGTAGCTGGACCACCACCAAACTACCACAATATAACTATTGAGCGCGATCCGACGTTGGTAGTGTGCCGATGGCCAATTGAACAAAGAAGAGTTCCGGTGCAAAATGTTTCTTCTAGTAAATATATGTGCAAATAATAACTTAAAATGCGAAATGAATGACAGTTTCCCGACGAGTGATGTTGTTTTCCTTAAATAATGCTCGTCCTGGCAGTCTATAAGACGACGACAATGTCATTTGGTATATTGGGAAAAAAATAAACTGCACCGTATCTTTCATTTTCTACAACTGCACCGCACCAAAAAGGACAAACGACCATTTTACCATGAAATACTGTTTTGTTTGAACCAAGCCTTCGTCTTGAAACATTTTATGCAAAAGGGAAGTATATGTTTGGTGAGTTTACAGCGAAAACTACATTTCTAGGACAAAAACGCTTAAAACAGTAAATTTCACTGCACCGCACCCTATAAATCTCGGATATTTTACGTCGACTCGATTTTCAAGTCCCAGGTAACTTTTGTCATACAAGGAGTTAGAACTACATGTAGGTACCACACGATTCGAAAAAATGAGAAGCTTGTTCGTAGCTATAACACAATTTTTAATTGTTTCAATAAACATATGAATATTAAACAACTTACAATTTCTCTTCCAAGATGGCTGACTTTTGTTTACAAAATGAATGGTACGGTGCAGATTGATTACCCGCCCTGAATTATAAAGGAGAAATTAAATAAAAGGAATAAACAAGAACACATCAATGAATGATTAACTTTTAATTTTAGTTATAAAGCCGATTAAAGTAATGACGCCTTCTTAATATTTTCAAAGCTGCAACAAACATTAGACATTTTTAATAATCGGTACGACAATATAAAGAACCATGCACTTATTACACATATAATATTCATAATTGCCACAGCAATTTATTTTTTAAAACTGCAACAAACAAATTCATTATGCCATCGCTTTATTCTTTTTATTTATTTACACAACTCTTATTGAATAGATCTATCACAATTAACTACAAACTGTTTATTTTACGGCATAGTATAAAGACAATATATTTTCCTTTTGACTATATATATATTCTCATTTTCGACGTTTTGACTCCCATTTTGTTCTTGTTTCTTAACTCGACGTTTTGACCGTCACCCTCTTATAATTATGGAGTACGAAGTAGACGAGATTATCGCATATAATTTTGAACCAGAGTATTCAGACATCGAACTTTTGGAAATGGAAAGGAATAATGTATATCAAGAAGTGGAGATCGCACAAGTCCCGACTTCTAAGGAGGAGTTTTGTCCATGCTATAATTGCATCGTAATGCCGTTACCAGACGAAAATGTATGTTGCAAGGAGAGCAATTTAACCATCGGGAGTATTGATGATCATCTTTGCATAACAGAGATGCCTAACATTCAGCCTGTTGTCTTGAACAGATACGTTCTAGAGGTTGCCTTCATTCAGATTATGGCCTTTAGGAGAAGCAATGCACGAGCACCAGATCAACTGTCGAACACGTAGGTGTAAACTTTATATGTGTGGCCGATACATTATTATATCATTCCTTTTTTCAGTCCATATCTGTGTGTGAATCATATAATGTTGTATAAATTTATAACTACTGCATGCATAATATAAACGTATTATAGATATGCTTGTAGTAGTAATAATATTACCATAATATTTCGAAAGGTTTTTTTATGATAATCATAATGTACAATTTATTGAACTTTAATCAAAGGACTTAAAATAATGAAACAAAGAGCATTGAACATAATAATAATATATTATTCTTTTATAAAGCATATTATTTACGAAAACAAACATACAAATTAATGCATTTATATTTGAAGTCAATAATTATGGTTCTCCTTTTTTGAGATTTCAGATATACATGGTGCATTTGACCAGGTTTATGTGACAATAAAAAGAGGACAAAATGTGAAAAAATTACCAAAATAATGTTCTAGTCCGAGATTGACCCTAAGACAGTAAGAGATCCCAGTCAGCTAACCCTTTTCCACATACAAAACATTTGCAGTATACAAGTATGAAAACAAAGCCGCATAAATATTGAAAACCTCTTAAACCCTTTCCCTAATATGATTTTGTCCAAACATAGAAAATGTCTAAAATGATATGGATAACCTATGACTAAAAGTGGAAAACATGGTGGCAAAAGGAGAAATTTCATGTTTTGTTCAATTTCTTCTTTTGTCACTATGTTTTCAAAAAGCTGTCTGCTACAGAGGTGTCAGAAAGATTCTTTATGAGGGAAAGGGTTAAATGAAGGTGTCTTTTTTTAATAGGGTTGAACATATTGTGGCAAATACCACAAGTTCTGCATGAAAAAGTATGACAATCGATTTAACAGTGAACAAATATATCCAAGCATTGCAAATGTATACTAGTTTTCTCTGTATTTCAGGCAATACAGACTGAGTGCATACAGACAGTTTGTCGGATTGATGTTGAGGGGCGAACGACTAGGAAAGGGAAACAGAGTAGTCATACCAGCATGTGTCGTATCCATGATCCGGGAAGCTTTCCCATCACCCACATACTCTGGATTTAAAACCAGTTTGAACAGTGTGCATGAACTGTTTTAGGAAACACTTTGAATTCTTTTCAGAGTCTGATACAATGTATTCAATATTATTATACTTCATGTGGCTTTGTAATGTTAAATTCTTATATACCCATCATGGGCAATTTCTTACGGTCTTATGCTAGCAGTACGTTTTTGACCGGTTAACATTATACTGTTACATGGCATGCACGTGTATGACATCTTTTCAAACAATAACGTCACGATTCAGACAATTATTTTTATTCAACTCTTGCCATGCAGTTAGTAAATAAAGTTGATAAAAATCAATTCTTGTTCAACTGAACCTATCTAGTTATGTATTATATTATATCTATATTTCCTCCGATCATCGAAGATAGTACAAAGTACAAAGAAACAAAACAAAGGTTAACAGAGAAGGTTGACATAAACATTGAACAAAAAGTGACAAACATTGAATATTAAACAGATTTAAACGGACATTATTCATTTCGTAAAATTGATTGAAATTCACCTATACATCACATGAGTAGGTGAACTGGCCGCCATGATATGGCTGAGAAATTGTTAAAAACGGCGTTAAACCCCAATCAATCCCAAATACAGATGCTTTCTGATGCCTCTGCAGCAGACTGCTTTTTGAAAACATGGTGACAAAATATGAAATTGCTCAAACATGGCAATTTCTCCTTTTGCAATCATGTTATCTATTATTAGTCATAGGTTTTCCATGCAATTATTGAGAATTTCTGCAACAGACACTTTTTGCCAAAACGTTTTCAACTCTTTACATATATTATATCCTTCAACCCTTTCCCTAATATAGACAATTTCTGATGCCTCTGCAGCAGATGGCTTTATGAAAACATAGTGACAAAAGAATAAATTAAACAAAACATGCAATTACTCCTTTTGCCACAATATTTTCCACTTTTAGTCATACGTTATACATTTAATTATAAAGATTTTCCATTTTTTTACAAAATATTACACAATCTGTTCAAAGTCGTCTGCTGCAGAATTGTAGTATGAGGAAAAAGGTTATTACAGGTTTACCCAAAATTTGCTTAGATGTTTTCAAAGTGGTCTCCTTGAATTAAAATGGGGATATGCATGAATGATTTTGATATTTATATGACTGTAAAAAAGAATGAAAATCAGGAGAAAGTAAAATATAACATTTATTGTTATTATCAACTGATTTATTTTTAATAAATTTTCTTGCTTATAAATGGCATTTCTTTTAATTACAAAAAAAACTACAAAAATGTATGACCCATGCTGTGCAGAGGGTGGTGTGCTTGGACTGACCCTTGCATAACAAAAGAATACTATCATTGATTGACAGTACTTTATGGTTGGTCCCCTGCTGTGTGACCATCTGGCTGTGATGTACAGGCACACTAGTGTGTTTTATGACACTTTGATGTAATCTTATCAGCTTGTAAGTTACTAGATGATGATGATTTTGATTTGACAATTTTTATAATTTTGAAGAAAACAAATGATTTATAAATAATAGTGATTCTCTATTCCAGTAAAACAGTGTTTCTTAACTGAAACTGTCCATATAATGGAATAATAATTATTGATAAAAATATCCTTTATTGAGAGTTTCTGTATTTTGGATTTTATAATTTCAAAGTCATATATGCTGTAGATTATAAAGAATTATATTTTAATTTATGCTAATTGTTCTGTAGAACTAACCTTTTCTGTGATGATGCAGACTTCAAGATACAAATAACAATGGTGACAAAAGAAGAAACTTCACTTGAATCTTCTATATATATATATATTATGATTTATGTTACAAGTTGCACACAGGGGATCAGGGTTTAAGTAAATGTATTGTAATTATATAAATTCAGATAAATCCTTTTAATTTTACTTTCTCATACTAGTTGTAAATAAATGATATAATAAGTATTAGTTTGGTCCTGTTTAGAAATTACCCTTTTTGACCAGTTTTATATTGATCACTGACAATTTCACAACCTACCTTCTGGCCGGCTATTGTAAGTCATGGCAAAGTATTCTTAATGTTACTGAAGTACATGCAATGAGACAGCATCGGGTAAATAACAGAATTGCCCCCGGGGGCAAATCGAGGGAAGCAGGTCAACTCGCCCCTAAACCAAGGCGTTCTTTTCCGATGGTACCAACTCGTTCCTTTCTGTACCAACTCATTCTTTTCACTACCAACTCCAATTTTTCAAGATAGGATATACAGAAAAAACAGAAAAGAATGACTTTGTAGGGAAAAGAACGAGTTGGTAGGGAAAAGAACGAGTTGGTCAAAGGACGACTTGACCTGGAATCAGTTTTTTGGAAAAAAATTGTATGTCGCCCAAATGTGTGAAAATAAATTGTTTGTTTCTTGACCTGTGAGAACAAAAAAGTTTGTTAACAAATTCAAAAGAATTTTTTTTTTTTGATTCACATGGTTAAAATATCCTTGAGTTACCTAGTATTTCCGTGACCTTAAGCATTCATCTCCCAATAAAAACAAAACAAATGTAAAACTTCCAATAATTTATAGTCAGTATACATTTGTCCTCATACTTTAATCTATTGCAGAGGTTTTCCATGTTTTAGATTTTGCCTTACATGTGTATTAAATATTTCAGTCCAAAAATGCCAAAAGCATTTATTTTAATTGCTAAAAAAGAGTGACACCTAAATCTGTGACTTCACAATTCAAAACACTATTATTCATAAAATATGTTGATACAAGGACTGTTTTTTTGTTAATTATTAATTAAGGTACTCTTAACAATACAAACAGAAGTTTGAAGAATCAAAAATAAAATTATTTCAAAGTCAAAATGGCAATTGAAATAAGGTATGCTATATTTCTTTTATCAAATGGTAAAAAGGGGTCCAAAAACACAATTTCTTAGATAAACTCATAATAATGTGTTCATGGTACAAAGATTTCATTATCACAAAGCCAAATAGGCCTACTATCTGTTCATTATATGAATTTATTTGAAATTGAAGCATTGAAGGAGATCCAGTAGAGTCACAAATTTAGGTACCTCACAAAAATAGGTGCCTCGGGGATAACATGTTTTCTATGAAAAATATTGTTTTGCGATACATATTTTGCACGTATTATTTTCATCGAAAATCTGTGAAAATTTATTTGGTAATATAACCTAAGCGATACTGACGAGTTTCGTTATCTTTTCAGTGTAGAAAGCAGAAAGGGGACATGTATGTGGTGCAGATAATATACGGAGAGACACTCCAAGAAGCAGCAGAGGTGCCTGCAGAAAACCTCCGAAAGTTGATACCAAAGGCATCTGCACCTAAAAAGAACAGGGCACTGTGGTGCAGGTCGCACAAATGTGCAACATCAATGGCGGAAGTCCCTTCCAAGTGTCACAAGGTATTATATGATTTGGTGCATACCCGGCCGTCTATTAAGCCTACTTAGACTACAGTAGACTAACCTAATGTTAGACTATCATGACCTGTATGCTAGGCTAACTTGGTCATTTTATTTTCAGAAGGCACAAAGCAAGAAAAGGAAGCCTGGCCCTTCGAAGCGTCACAAGGTCCCAAACGAAAATAAAATCTAACAAACCACTTCCAAACCACTATCGGAACACTAATAAACCACTGTTTTGTGGTCCATTACAGTATTCCATTGATGGTCCATTAAATGGACCACTAACAAACCACTCGCAGTGGCTCTGTGCAATTGCAGTACAGTAATTTGTTAATGGTCCATTAGACTTAGAATTTCTTCAGGAATGGTTTGATAGTGATCCATTAACTCAGTTTATTTTAAATGATGGTTTGTTAGTGGTCCATTAGACTTAGACTCTCTGCAAGAATGGTTTGATAGTGGTCCATTAGACTTAGACTCTCTGCAAGAATGGTTTGATAGTGGTCCATTAGACTTAGACTCTCTGCAAGAATGGTTTGATAGTGGTCCATTAGACTTAGACTCTCTGCGAGAATGATTTGATAGCGGGCTGTTAACTCAGTTAATTTTAAATGATGGTTTGTTAGTGGTCCATTAGACTTAGTCACTTCCCAAATGACCTTATACTGACCTTGCTCACAGAGCACTGCATGTCTCTTCTGATTGGATAATTTCAAATGTATTTGACCAGTACACTTTGGAGTCATGCAGCATGCAAACAAAGGGTGGTTGTTTTTATTGAAAATAAGTTTTGTTGTTTACATTTGAAGATATTTGGAGATTGACATCTAATTCTTGATAGTAAAGTTGAACAGCAATACATAAAGTTCAAGTGTTACTAGGGTTTATGGATTTTGAGCCCAGAATGTGTATGACAAAGGATTATGAAGTCAGAACGTTCATGCAAATTGTGAGTCAATGGGGAAACTCGACAGAAAATGTAAGTTAAAATTTTAATAATGTTTGTATGTACTATCTATCAACATACCAAATGGTAATTGACAACATAATTATGATGATAATTAAACTATATAAGTATATAGCTCCTGGTAACTACAATTTTCAACACATGCTTCTACTGGATCTCATCTGATAATATGACAATTTACTTTAAAGTTAATAAACATATGAGAAAGCAGTAATTGTACAATTTAAAACAGACAGAGATACCCCTGACCAACATTAAGAATCCATGCATATAATCTATAAATAGATGTGTGTGTGTAGTGGTTTGTTAGTGGTTTGTTATAGTGGTTTGTTAGTGGGTCATTACAGTGGTTTGTTAGTGGACCATTACAGTGGTTTGTTAGTGGGCCATTACAGTGGTTTGTTAGTGGACCATTACAGTGGTTTGTTAGTGGGCCATTACAGTGGTTTGTTAGTGGGCCATTACAGTGGTCTGTTACCGTGGTCCATTAGCATGTCAAAATGCGAACAGTGGTTTGTTACAATGGTTTGTTTGTGGTTTGTTACAGTGGTTTGTTAGTGGGCCATTACAGTGGTCCATTAGCTCATTTGCATGTCAAATTGCTCGCTAACAAACCACTAATGGCGCATATGCGCTGTTAGTGGTTTGTTACAGTGGTCCATTCCTTCTTTTTTTTTGTTTGGGGTATTACTGTAAATTCATTTATGAATAGTCTCTGTAATTGGGTGTAGTGCCATACTAGCCAATCATGACTAGACTATCATGACCTGTATGCTAGGCTAACTTGGTCATTTTATTTTCAGAAGTCACAAGTGGAGGCACAAGAAGAAGATGAGGCAGAAGAAGAAGATGAGGCAGAAGAAGATGAGGCAGCACCTGGCCCTTCGAAGCGTCACAAGGTATTACTGTAAATTCATTTATGAATAGTCTCTGTAATTGGGTGTAGTGCCATACTAGCCAATCATGACTAGACTATCATGACCTGTATGCTAGGCTAACTTGGTCATTTTATTTTCAGAAGGCACAAAGCAAGAAAAGGAAGCCTGGCCCTTCGAAGCGTCACAAGGTCCCAAACGAAAATTTTGTGGAGGCAGAAGAAGAAGATGAGGCAGAAGAAGATGAGGCAGCACCTGGCCCTTCGAAGCGTCACAAGGTATTACTGTAAATTCATTTATGAATAGTCTCTGTAATTGGGTGTAGTGCCATACTAGCCAATCATGACTAGACTATCATGACCTGTATGCTAGGCTAACTTGGTCATTTTATTTTCAGAAGTCACAAGTGGAGGCAGAAGAAGAAGATGAGGCAGAAGAAGAAGATGAGGCAGCACCTGGCCCTTCGAAGCGTCACAAGGTATTACTGTAAATTCATTTATGAATAGTCTCTGTAATTGGGTGTAGTGCCATACTAGCCAATCATGACTAGACTATCATGACCTGTATGCTAGGCTAACTTGGTCATTTTATTTTCAGAAGTCACAAGTGGAGGCAGAAGAAGAAGATGAGGCAGAAGAAGAAGATGAGGCAGCACCTGGCCCTTCGAAGCGTCACAAGGTATTACTGTAAATTCATTTATGAATAGTCTCTGTAATTGGGTGTAGTGCCATACTAGCCAATCATGACCAGTCCTACCCAAATCTCTGGAGGTATTACTGGACACAATGTCCGGTAAAAAAATTTATTTACCAGACACACCAAGGTTTTACTGGACACCATATGTCTGGTAATTTTTTATATTTTACTGGACAAAAAGATGTTTTACTTGACAAATGAAATTAGACACCTCTTCTCGGAACATCAGGTCTAAAATAACTTTATTACTCAGTTTCTTTTCTCCTTTTTTTGTTTTTGTTTTCTTTTTTGTGTGTTTTTTGCTGCTTTCACATTATAATGTGTCTTTTGAAAACCAGGCGGTCACCAATCCAAGTACTAACCCTTGTCAATGGTGCTTAACCCAGCTTACACCAGCTGCATCCAGCATTATGATGCAACATGACATGGAGCTATCAATCCCACACACTTTGCATGGGCCTGACCGCATTATGATGAATTCAATATAAAACTTAATTTCTGTCATTTTGAAGGGAAAAAGGGAAAAGAAAACAACACATAAAAACAAAATAATAAAAAATACTTAGAATATGATTGATCAAATTAATTTCCCCTTATTTTAAAGCATTTATATTTTGTGTTGTAGTGTCTTCAAAAACACCATTATCTAAGCAAAGGAGTTTTTACAAACTTGTCCAACTATTGATTAGTGGTCCGTGATGACTAGACTATCATGACCTGTATGCTAACTAGGTCATTTTATTTTCAGAAGTCACAAGAAGATGACTCTGAAGCCGCGTGGGAGGCACAAGAAGAAGATGAGGCAGAAGAAGATGAGGCAGATAGGATTGAAGTGCTGAATAAGATTTTCCAAGTGGCCCTAACAAAGCCTCCTGGCATGAGAGGTTCCACGAGCCATAGGGGCATTTCAACATTCCAGCAGAGGCCAGACTCAGAGGTTGCGTGGACCACCCTTTTAAGGAGGCATTTAGTTTCGGAAGGACTAACAATGTTATGTTGTGGCAAAATTTTCAAAAGTGCAACAGCTGCCAAAGATCATATACGGGGCACTCATCCATCGAGCACAGGAGTGGGGTATTCTGCCCCAGCAAAATTTGTTGACACTACATTCACATGACAATGTTGACCTTTGCTCAAAACTATTGCAACATGGTGCTCAAACTTCGTTTGATGTAGGTTTGGATAGCAGGTACCATGCATGGACAGCTGCCTTTCAACGCAAGAGCCGAGAGATTTACAAGTTGTTGCTGCACCACACACAGGATGATGGCTTTGTATTTCTCATTTACATGACAACTTGCATGAACGCAGTCTGTGATGTGCAATCAGTGTACAATGTTTATGAGGTGTTCCCATTGGATGTCCTCAAAATGATTCTACAATATAGTCCTATATCAGAATCAACATGGCTGTTCATGTTTATGGAAGTTACAAGCTATTCACGTCCAGGTTCGTGAGGAAGGTAAAACGAATGCTTCTGCAGCTGCTGTTTAATTTCCAGCCAGGGATTTCTAGAAACTTAAGGGCTGGTTGGAGGCGTTTCTGTGAGAGAGGTGGGAGACTCCCACCAGATACTGAAGACACTGCTGTTGAGGATTGGTTCACAGAATACAGTCTCAAGTGTCCCTCACTGCAGAGTCTGTGTCGCTCGGTGATTCGGAACACATGCGTGTCATGTGAGCCAGAAGCAATTCACTCCCTCGGGCTACCGATCACGTTAGAAGAGTATATGCAGCTACCCCCTAGTCTCGATGATCCAGATCACCCCTTGGAGATCTGACCATGTTAATTCATTTGAGCAATAAACCCCTCTACAGCATACATACACCTTTATATATCTTCATAGCCTCATTGAAAATCATATAAAATTTAAAGCAGTGCACTGCTTTGTTAAGTTTTTAATGCTTTCTTTGCATGCAAATGATACTGATGAGTAGCAAACAGCACATTAAACCTAACCAGCAAGTTGCTCACAGGCTGGTTTATTTTATGCAGTAAATATAAAGTTTTATGCTGTAAAGGATTAATGAATATCTCTGATGATAACATATTGGAATATGGCAAGAAGCCAGGTTTCTTTTTCTTTTTCTAATTTGTTATGTAGCATTTCAATCCATTGATGCCTAATATTGTAAATTTAATGCTGTCCAGTTTCACACTGTTGTCACTGGTTTTAAGTAAAACAGTGTTTCTTAACTGAAACTGTCCATATAATGGAATAATAATTATTGATAAAAATATCCTTTATTGAGAGTTTCTGTATTTTGGATTTTATAATTTCAAAGTCATATATGCTGTAGATTATAAAGAATTATATTTTAATTTATGCTAATTGTTCTGTAGAACTAACCTTTTCTGTGATGATGCAGACTTCAAGATACAAATAACAATGGTGACAAAAGAAGAAACTTCACTTGAATTCTCTATATATATATATATTATGATTTATGTTACAAGTTGCACACAGGGGATCAGGGTTTAAGTAAATGTATTGTAATTATATAAATTCAGATAAATCCTTTTAATTTTACTTTCTCATACTAGTTGTAAATAAATGATATAATAAGTATTAGTTTGGTCCTGTTTAGAAATTACCCTTTTTGACCAGTTTTATATTGATCACTGTCTGTAAATAACGGTGTAATATGCTAGCATATAAAACCTTTAACAGCGTTATGATTATACCAGGTACAAATTACTTTTGTCAAACATTGGAAAGAATTAATAACTGAACCTGGAGTTGGAACTGGTTGATTCACCACAGTATATTACAAAACAATACAATTATAATTTATATGTAATAGAGTGTCCCTGATTACTTGATCAATCACACGAGTTCAGGTTTGAAAAAATCCCTACAATTTTTTGTGGTCACAATGTGGATATGTTTATATATTTATATAATTACTTGCATGCATGTATTTTTTAACTGAATATTGGTTATAACACCTTATTAACAAATAAAGGCATGATGTTTTCGGTATATTAATTGTTGATGCAAACAATGTGATGACAACTTTTGACAATAACAAGTTTTATAACACCAGTAGGTGTTAAAATGGTTATGGTCAAAAGTTGTCAAGTACAGAACATTAAAATATGATTATCAATGTCAAAATCTATAAATATTTTAAAGGGTAGAAAAACAATATAATTTGACAAACCTGTGCCTTTTTTCGTTTGAAGTTTAAGCTATCCGCTGATTTTCGAGCTGACACAATTCCGAAACTATTTGAACTTCCTGGTTTACTCCCAATCACATTCGGTACGGAACCTTTCTTCAAAGTTTTTCTTTTATGTCCAAAATTCAGAGAAGCTGCCACTGTACTACTGAAGCTACCCGAAAAACAGTCTTCCGTAAAATGATCTTCACACACTACCATATGTTTATAGTCACGAAATGTTTCAATCCGAAGTTTTCCATTTTTCAAATTGTCAATCCATTTTTTGCACTATTTTCTCTCTTCAATTCCCTTTTCAGGTTTCGGAAACCGAAAGAAGCTTTTCTTGCCATTTCCCTGTCTGTTTGTGCAGTGAATTGCCTGGCACTGAGGCATTGTTCATTCGCTTGTACTAATTCCAGTAACAAAACTGTATGGTTTTCGTAACACTACCCCACCCACAATATCCTTCACGAAGGGGTCATGATTTAGTCGATTTAGTACACTACAGAAACAAATATATGCACCAAGAACTCTTATTGGAGCAAGTAATTTTACGTTAAAGTATTTCACAAACTATTGTAAATTCTTTTTATAGTTACGATGTTTAATTTTTAATTTCGACCACCGGCTATGTGTATACTTTACTGTGTGATAAATGAACCGATGAGGGGTTATGACGTCACGATTCTTATAAGAATGTCTCGCGATCGACTGATAAGCAAACAATGGCCGCGCCCATTACCGGAACCGAAAAGCACTTTTAGTCGTCTTAAAATTGCAATTTCTTGATTATAAGGTGTTTGTTAATGAAATGCATCTAAAATAAATTTAGTTGAGATCGATATCTTTCATATCAAAGCGGGTTGTTTTCAGCCGAGCGTTGTCCTAATTAATGACTCCAAAGTGACGCCACTGTAGTTATGCTTGGTAACCTTCACAGAAACAGGGTTTTTGTTGTATGCTTTATTTATTTATTTACACCTTTTTCAACAATTTTTCAGTCATAATGAATGAATGAATGAATGAACGGGGTTTTAGGGCCCGTCGACAACTAAGGTCATTTTCAGCGCTTTATAATTCACTTTTCAGTCATATCACTGCCACCAGTTCACATACTCATACGTTTCCAGGTTATCCCACACCAGTACACCATACGTTCCTAGCAACTGGTTGTATTTCCACACAGACTGTTTAAACAGCCCATTGTAATGAATGTATATTGTTTTATGGCGCATCGACAGCTAAGGTCATTTAGCGCGCAATTAAATTTAATTATTCATGATCCCTGGGTAAACAAACCAGGACTAGGCTAGAACATGTGCCTTGCCCAAGGGCACTCCACCATGAATGAATGTATATTGTTTTATGGCGCATCGACAGCTAAGGTCATTTAGCGCGCAATTAATTTTTAATTATTCATGATCCCTGGGTAAACAAACCAGTACTAGGCTAGAAAATGTGCCTTGCCCAAGGGCACTCCACCATGACCGTAGTGCCGCGACTGGGGATCGAACCCGGGACACCCGGTTTCGAAATCCCCGACGCTAACCACTCGACCACAGCGGATTCCTAAAGACAGCCCATTGGTGGAGGACGCATGTCACAGTGACTTTGGTCAAACGTCGAAAGAATGTTGACAGAGCTGGGATTTGAACTCACAACCCCTGGATTGACAGCACGCGTCGATAGCCACTGACCTACGAGGGCTCGGCTATTTACATTACACGGTATATAAAGCATGGTCCCGGTAGCTAGCACTTCAGTTGACTAATGGTGTGATAACGTTTTTCAAGTAATATGTTCATATTTTCATAATTCGCAAAATTGAAAATATTTCAATCTTTGTTTTAACCTTCTTTGACCGCTAGCTTGGCCTTTGTAACGCTTAGGCACTCACAAATCGCAACAATAAATCAAATAAAAAGAATAAATGAAAGTATGTGATATTACAGCAGTCAATCGCAACCGAAATGGGGCCATGTACATTTGAGTCATCTCTACAGATACAGGTTGATAACGTTCCGGAGAAATTAGACCACTGGATAGATTCAAGCGAGCATTCTATATTCGGAAAATACAATATTATGTTTGAGTAAATTATATATATATATATACACATGTATATACTATTGTATTCTTTCACGGATGTCAACCTTTAGAAGCACAATACAATATTATGTTTGAGTAAATTATATATATATATATATACATGTATATACTATTGTATTCTTTCACGGATGTCAACCTTTAGAAGCGAGTCGTACGACAGGTTCAGTGTCCGAGCCTCGACCTAGGATGAGCAGGGTCGCAAATTTGATTCCCGTACAGCTTCATAATTAAGACTTTAGATCTGGTAAAAATAACAGCTTAGTGCTTTATTACTTAGGATATTAGGCCTACCTTAAGACATTTTTCGCAAAATTATGATAATTGAGCTGGTAGAAGTAACTTACACAGGGGCAATAAATAACATGAGGACTGGAAATGGTTTAAAACGACTTTAGATACAAATTATTATCCAAATAAATATTGAATTTATATATGCTACGAGTTTTCAGCTATGCACCGACATACATAAGCATTTTTTCACTCACATAACAGCACTAAAAACATTTCACCAACCGCCATCTCGACCAACACTGATAGCACCCTCCTGCAAACAGGTAAATTTATAATGCATTATACACAACCCAGCTTTAAAAGGTCAACTTGTTTTTCCCATTATATCGTTTTATATTGTTTATTTTGCTTTGATAAGCTTTCCGACTGGAATTTACTTCACAAAATATGTAAAGTATATTATAATAGTAATCAAGAATTTATGTCGTGTAGTTAATGGACCTCCAGCATTTAGAACTGATGAAACGTCTGACTATTTAGCACCAAGAGCTAATTTATTATTATCAACAGAGTTTGAAGTAGTTAAGAAGAACGCTCGGCTTCTTAATTTTGACAGCATCAGAGACACGGTAGCAAGCGTACAATTTGACAAACCCGGTTCCTTCAATATAAGGGAGCGGAAAGATGGCGAGCAACCGTCTTCCTAGATTATCGCCGTCTACAATCCATCCAAGATTTCCAGGGACAAGTACAACAATATTTTATACAATAGATTAGAAAACCAGTACAGAGTGGTGTACGACAAACGGATCATTATCAATTACGACACCGTACCCTACGGTTATTCTTAGTTATAAGAAGTAAAATATCATATATCAACAAAGTAACATGGAACAGTCAAGATCGTTTAATAGTCTGAATTATTTGTCATCTTTAAGGGTTGACGTTGAATACGAGTCTTTTACTTTTTGAGCCTTGTTCGAGTATCATGTTGGCAGGACCCACGGGTTCATGTAAAACGAGATGGATGTTTACGTTTCTTCAGCAATTGGATTATTTGCACAAATCCGCCAAGTTAAATTGAACCTACAGTATAAGCGCACTCATCAGAAAACAATGAATTTGCGACGAGTGACCTTAATTTTGACGGATACAACTACAACAAAATCATTAACTCCGATTGTTGTTCTTGAGAATTTAACAAATAACATTTATAATATTGTTGCGTATCTTAACCGTTGCACATGTCGGGGGACCCTACCGACTTAGGTAATATTTTTAAATCCGCCATTTCAAGTTGACCTATTTAGTAAGTACTGTGTAAGCGTATTCATCATTAAATAACTTAACCGACCTTTTAGCGCGGTGAAGTTTCTTTGTTCTAAACGATTCGTTTTACATAGAATTCCCGGACCTTTCTTATTATATTTTTACTCTCAATTTCATTCTGACGTCGTGAGCTGATCGTTATGCCCCTTTATATGTCGAGTTATCTAAAATCTTTCGACGAATGAAGAATAATAAAATTAATTTCTTCATAAATCAAGAAATGTTTCTTTTAGATTAACACAACCATCTAGTAAACTAAAGCATCAACACTGTCCGACATCAGTCGTTATTTCAGAATTATATCGACTACAGGGCTTGTGTTTGTTAGTATCATGATCCAAGAACAAGTTTTTGTACGTGTGGTTCGTGAAAAATATTAACCGGAAGTGAACATTTCCCTTAAAACAAATGAATACGCTTATACATCACAAGAAGTAGGTCACTATATACCGAAGATACGCTTACACAACACATAGGTCAATATCTATAGGATTTGTGAGAATGTCATAAGAGTTTGCAGTCGCAGAATTCGTTTATCTTTCACATTCGACCCATTTCCGTCTTCGAGCGTTCAATCGTGCCACTCTCTTATTTTGTGCTTGTTTTTACATACTGTTCTAGCTTTGACAATATCTAATGCGGGACATCTTGTTTTTACATACTGTTCTAGCTTTGACAATATCTAATGCGGGACATCTTGTTTTTACATACTGTTCTAGCTTTGACAATATCTAATGCGGGACATCTTGTTGACCATCGTCTCATACAGGTCTTCACCGACCCTATGAAGGACATCGTAACATCGTAACGGACGATAATATTCAGCTAGAATGGGTCTACAAAGAAGACTGTTTACCGGAGGACAACATTTACTTGGCAACATTCACAACATGTTGGGCCAGATTGAAACTATATAGTGTCCTGGAACAACTCGATAGAAGATTACGTTACTACGACACCGACAGTGTTATATACGTGTGCAAACCCGGGCACCTCGATCCTCCATTGGGAGACTACTTAGGTGACCTTACGAATGAGTTAAAACGATACGAACACATAGTGGAGTTTGTATCTGGAGGTCCAAAAAACTATGCCTACATAACTAATAGGGGAGACCAAACGTGTAAGGTCAGAGGCTTTACGCTGAAGTATAAGAACAGCCCAGTCATCAATTTTGAAACTGTACAAGTCCTTGTGACCCGGTTACCAGACAAGTGTGACCCTTACTGTTTTGAAAGCAATATGCCTAAGACGTCACAAGATGAAGGCGTACGCTTGGTCGCTGGCCTAAAACATGACTTAAAACTTATATGTACGGAAAATATATGTCGCGACAAACTGACGAGGAAACTGTTTAACCGAAATGAGAAGGTGTATCAGATGGTGTATACCAAGAGAAGACGACTGGATAATCACGACACTGTACCTTACGGCTATTAATTAATACGTCGTCAACAGTAACGTAAAATATGTATTCAACAATATGGAACGAGTGTGCGTTAAATTGATCTACCGTACCAAGATCTATGAATGGTAATTAATGTTACCCCCTACTAATGGATATACATTTTCGTTAACAGAACCCTTAACCGAAACCCTAACTTTATAAGAAGACAAATGATAACAAAATATAGAAAATGGAGTATTCCACAGTGTTTGTCAACCTGCCCTACTTGGCATCTTAAAGGGAGGTCAGAGGTCGTCGACAACTGTTAAAAAACATCAACTCGTCCCAAACGAGGGCTGTGCGCAAAGTGGCCTGCCGTGGCCGGTTACACTAGTACTACTTTGATAACGGTTTATTGTTCATGTGCACAATTATGGACGCTAGCTTCATTACTGAACTTTCATAAAACTTAAGAGAATTATAATAATATAATTCGTAACAATTGTGTGCGTTTAAGCCCTAGATAATGGTCAAACGTTTCGAGAAAAAAACGCAATATAATTAAATTCTTCGATTTGTACGTACTGTGTAAGCGTATTTATCAGACAATAATCGACCTCTTAGCCACGTCAATACAATTAGAAATATTCTGAACATTCATATAAAGCCAAAGGAACTAATAAATGTTTGTTATAACACTCGATGTGAACGTTCATTATTCCTGCCCTTTAATGTGTCTGCTTTATCCCTCATTAATCGTTGTTAATACACGCCAACCTTCCGGACGATTCTTTCATTTGCCCGGAATTGATCGAAAGATATAAGAAAATGAATCCGCTTATACAGCACAGGAACTAGGTCACTATATGCGGAAGAATACGCTTACATAGCACAAGTACTGTCTGCAGATAGTGTTACCGGGAAAAAAACATTTTCTTAGACTTAAACGGTGAAGAGTTCATTAAATTGTGATTACTTTTATAAGCACCGTTTTTGGAAGGTGACTAATAGGTGTATGTTGATCTGACGGTGTTAGAATGTTATGAACAGTGTGTTGATTGAGGCAAAGGGAGTTGTATTGGTAAGTAGATCAGTTAATAATTTATTATTACTGTTTATTTGTGCAAGTTCGTTTAATTAAAGAAGTTACATACATGACCGACAGTTGAAGACTTTTTAAACAGTGTGGCAAATGTATTGAGCAGCTTAAAGAACATAAAGGTCTTCAACTTAGGAATAATAAATGCTGAATCACCAGATGAGTTCCGCTTTAACATATCTTTGTTGTATATTCTTATTTCTAACCTTACAAATATACAGCCACCCACTGGGGGATGGTATATAACATGTTTATAACCATCCGATCAATCATCAGGAGCTCTGCTTATGAATCTAAGAAGAATGGAGCAATATCACATAGGCCGAAAAGCATGATGAACGAATCTTTAATTACAAATTGTCCCCAAACAATGAAATCATAATGTACTTATTTATTATGAATATCTTCAATCGGATTGTCTTCTTGGGGTTAAAAGATCACTCTAACTAAAAATAGGAAAACAGTATTAAATTAGTTAGTTGACTTATGTAACCATCTCATTTGCCTGTCCATACACACGATTCAGCTTATGATCTTGACTGATTGTGACAGCCATCCAATGTGAAGATATTCCTGATCATGTATATGAACTTTCCTCACAGTAAATCTTGTTTCAATACTTGAAGAATAGCAGTTTTGTGCGGTCATTATAATATGAAAATATTCATTCCGAATGTTTTATATAAAATAAATAAACCGTAAAATGATAATATCAGACGACCGTCAGTCACCTGCAGGCGGTACTCTTGTTCTAGATTATAGTTCATCACATTAAATTGTAAGTCCCCTACCGGTGAAAGACCGGTTTTTGGGACTATAGGTTTGGTCGATTCCGTCTATCTGTCAGTCCCACCTAGCCTTGTCCGGCCCGCATCTTAACCATGCATCATAGGATTTGAAAGAAACTTGACATGATGATGCGCACAAGACCAAGGTCTGTATCTCAAATGCAAATGACACTTATATGTCAACGGTCAACGGTCAACATGAGCACTGTTTGATAGGAATGTACCTTCTGGCCCGCATCTCAACCATGCATCATTGGATTCCCAAGTAAATAACAAAGCACACATGTTCACCATGATTAGGTGGCGTGTCGCGCACAAAACCTAGGCCTGTACCGTAAGGTCACACTTAGAGGTCAAAGGTCAAAATGAGTAATGTTTGGTCATATAAATCATAGGATTTCCATGAAACTTAGCACAAACGTTCACCATGATGAGGCGGCGTGTCACGCCCTAGACCTGTACCTCAAATGTCAAGGAACCACCAAGAGGTCAAAGGTCAACATGAGTCCTGTTTGATAGGACTGTACCTTGTCCGGCCCGCATCTCAACCATGCATCATTCTTGTATTCCTTGCAACAGGACATTTAACTTATTTATTTTGTATTTAGAAGAACCTGGGCACTGATATTTTTGTTAATTATGTAGGTGATGGACGGATGGATTCTCCAGGACATACAGCTGAGTACTGTACTTACACAGTGATTAACCAAGAGGACAAGGCAATCCTTGCTCTGGATATTGTGGACAAGCGAGAAACGGAACTGAAGTCGGTCCTGATGGAGGCAAAATGATTCAAGCAGGCAATGACTTCAATCAAGGATACAGGTGTGGAACTTAAGGAAGTGGTGACAGACGCACATACACAGAATTCCCAAATAATGAGTAAGTTGACTTATTTGTAAAGTTAAACATTTTGAACTGATTTTGATTCATTGAAGGGTGTATACACAGGATATAGCCGAACTTTCATGGTAACTAATAAGTGTCATACTGAACATATTTTCTGGTTGAAATGAGTTATCACCTTCAACACTATTTCATTTTTTACCAGCAACAGTCCGTTTCGCTGATGGTTTACGGTTACCAGTACTTAGGTTAAGCAGAACTGCCTTGTCTAAGGACACTGCAACCATGACCCAAACAAGGTTTAAAAATTAAACAATTCTGAGAATAGTACTGTATAATACTTTTTCAGGGACAACCTATCCTGAAGTTAGACACAGTTACGACTTGTGGCATGGAGCTAAGAATCTGGGGAAACAAATTAGCAAGGTCAGTAATTAGTTTTTATAGAACTTTCTATTAACAAGAAACGGTTGTCTCATTGAAGAAGCCATATACAAATGTATCCCCCCCCCCCCCCCCCCCCCATAAGAGAAATTATAAATAATATTAAAAGAACTGCAACTGTCAACAAATATTTGCACTGAGCAACTTCATAACACTTCTAATGGCCGAGTCTGGTAACAATTCCACTAGGGTCAGGGAATTACACAAACATGGAGTGATGCCTTTGAAGTCCAGAACTTATTTCCCTTTCAACCATTGTATTGTAATTAATTATTGTTGATATGTGATGACATTTTTCAATAAACACATCTGTCAGTTAACTTAAATCCTTTTCCATGATAAAATGTAATAGAAAAATAAGAGAGTGGCACGATTTAAAGCTCGATAACGGAAATGGGTCGAATGTGAAACATTTGACAATTTTGTGAAAGATAACGAATTCTGCGACTATGCAAACTCGGATGACATTCTCACAGCTCCTGTCGATTTGCCGACCGTATTCAATATTATTGACCTATGTGTTGTGTAAGCGGATTCTTTAGTATATAGTGACCTACTTCTTGTGATGTACAAGCGTATTCATTTGATTTAAGCCAATATACATTTCCTGTTAATTTTTTCACGAACCAAAAGTACAATCAAAGCGCTGAAGGCACTGCATTTGTTTGGGTACATAAAACTGTTCAAACATTTGCCTTTGCATAGATGTGTGATTTATAAACTATGCATTGTTTATAAATATTACAACTTCGGGTAAAAGAATAAATGACGCATCCGTTAAAATTAAATGCCATTTCAGTTGTCTATAAAAATAAATCATGAGACATACATGTGAATATTATATTTAATTTCCAAGTTTCAAAAGACATGTAAAACAAATGGATAACCATTATGGCCCTGACTCACTCATCTAAGTATTTACCAATTTTTGTTACAAAAAAAAATTCACAATTGACCAAAAGCTTCCTGCTTAACAAGAGATTTTTCAAGTTTTCACTATAGCCATATCAGGCCAAATAGCCCTGCCCCCTGGCGACCATGTTTTTCGACCAATCAACATGGCTTGGAGGAATCTGATAGGTGGTCTCCCAATGAACATTTCTACAAAAAGAATTGAAAATTGGCCAAAAAACTTTCGGAGGAGAAGATTTTTCAAATTTTTACTATAGCCATATATAGCTAGTAAAGAAACATCTATCCAAATGAAAGAGTAATTGAAATCATGTAGAAAATATTGTGGAAAAAGGCAGTACTAATATTTATATGAGCACTTTAAAAGAAACATGCTTCAGACTTCAGAGGCTTTTGAATTCATTTGCATCATAAAAGGATTAAATGCTCCAGAGAAAACCAATACCTGTACCGTCCGAATTTTACTCTACAGTATACAACTAAGCTGGCCGCCGTTTCCTTTAAAGGGTGTTTAAACTTGCCAAATCAATTAAGGATGCGTGACCATACACTGTTAATTACCATTGTGTACGAGTGTCATTCCAAACAAATTATAAATGTAACCCCTTTTCCCAATAAACCTATCATATACATGTATGTATTTGTAACTTGCCGGGATGTGTCGATACCGTCATGGTACAATGTGATATATGCACAAATTAGTTTCACAAATCTTGTGTTAATGCACCTGTGGATATTTCGACAACAGATGCAGACTTTAATTGTAACTTTTGTTAATTATTTGGCTATTATAATGATAAGATATGTGATTAAATTGGCAACATTTAAGTTTTTTACTTATAACAGCCTTCAAATACGAATTTGGTTTATACGACGGTAAAGAAAGGTTATGGGAATTAAGAAATTGTTTAAATAAGCAAATTTTTCTTTTCCCACAATGTTTTCAATATATGTTGCTTTTTACTGTTTACACAGCAAGAAAAAAACATTTAACTTATTTGTTATAGATTAGTATTATAGTTGTATATATATATAATTACTAGAAACAAATCAAGATTAAAAGTGTTGTATATATATATATATATACTTATTGTTTATTTGTTATTTAAATTGTTCTGCCCCTTCCAAGTACCCTACAGAATAGAATGTTGCATGGATCATTTGCCTCGTAGTATGGCACATGGAAAACTGTTGAAAGTTACAAAGTAGAAAATGAAGAGGCCCAACAATAACTAGAACTCATGACCCTTTAATCGATTGTAAAGGAGAGGATATAATTGAAGCAAAACCTATGGCTAGTTACTAGCAACCTATTCTATTCTTGCAATGTTTTCAAATTTCGTCCGCATCTTTCCCTACTGTCTTCAGTCCTAACGCATAGCTGGGTTGATTCTCCCAGGCCCCATGAGTTTGTGAACTGTGAGAGTGATTGGACATAAATGCTGTTGAAAACGGCCTAAAACTCCAGTGCACTCAAAACGACCGTTGAAAACATGACGAGCAATGGCTCATTGTACCACACTGTTTCCCGTCTTATCGCGTAGATTGGTTGATTCACCCAGGAAGCATGTGTGTGTGAGCAGTGAGGGGTGTTTAACATAAATGCTGTTGAAAACGGCCTAAAACAACCAACAACGCAATCAAAACGACCTTTAAAAACATGATAACCAAAGGCTCCTCTTACCACACTGTTTTCAGTCCTATTGCCTAGCTGTGTAGAATCACCCAAAAAACACGAGTATGTGCACTGTGATGGCAATTGGGCGTACATGCTGTTGAAAACGGCCTAAAACCCCAACAATGCAAGCAAAACGATCTTTGAAAACATGATGAGCAATGGCTGTTTTTATCACAATGTTTTCGATAGTTCATTTATAGGGAGTGTATGCATATGTGGGTTATGGGAAAATCGTTCACTGTACCGCCGGAAGGGATTTGGCCTGCAGAGGTGCGAAGACCCGTGAACAGATACTAACCCTTTCCCACATGCAGCTATTTTATGCCTCTTTCCACACTTATTTAGTCATGCAACAACTCGCTTCCAAGATCAAAACCCATACAATGCAAACAAAACGACATTTTAAAGCATGGTGGGCAATTGCTTCTCTTGCCACAATGTGTTCAGGTCTATTGCATAGCTGGGTTGATTCACCCAGGGATCACGAGTGTGTGAACTGACGGGGTGATATGACTGGAATGATGTGGAAAACGGCCTAAAACACCCAACAATACAAACAAAACGACCTCTGAAAGCAGGGCGGGCAATTGCTCCCTTTGTCACAGTGTGTTCAGTACTATTGAGTAGCTGGATTGAATTACCCAGGACGCATGAGTATGTGAACAGTGCGGGTGATTTGACATATATGATGTTGAAACCGGCGTAAAACACCCAACAATACAAACAAAACGACCTTCGAAATCATGATTAGCAATGGCTCATCTTTCCCTACTGTCTTCAGTCCTAACGCATAGCTGGGTTGATTCTCCCAGGCCCCATGAGTTTGTGAACTGTGAGAGTGATTGGACATAAATGCTGTTGAAAACGGCCTAAAACTCCGTACAGTGCACTCAAAACGACCGTTGAAAACATGACGAGCAATGGCTCATTGTACCACACTGTTTCCCGTCTTATCGCGTAGATTGGTTGATTCACCCAGGAAGCATGTGTGTGTGAGCAGTGAGGGGTGTTTAACATAAATGCTGTTGAAAACGGCCTAAAACAACCAACAACGCAATCAAAACGACCTTTGAAAACATGATAACCAAAGGCTCCTCTTACCACACTGTTTTCAGTCCTATTGCCTAGCTGTGTAGAATCACCCAAAAAACACGAGTATGTGCACTGTGATGGCAATTGGGCGTACATGCTGTTGAAAACGGCCTAAAACCCCAACAATGCAAGCAAAACGACCTTTGAAAACATGATGAGCAATGGCTGTTTTTATCACAATGTTTTCGATAGTTCATTTATAGGGAGTGTATGCATGTGGGAACGGGGTTATGGGAAAATCGTTCACTGTACCGCCGAAAGGGATTTGGCCTGCAGAGGTGCGAAGACCCGTGAACAGATACTAACCCTTTCCCACATGCAGCTATTTTATGCCACAGCAACAACTCGCTTCCAAGATCAAAACCCATACAATGCAAACAAAACGACATTTTAGAGCATGGCGGGCAATTGCTTCTCTTGCCACAATGTGTTCAGGTCTATTGCATAGCTGGGTTGATTCACCCAGGGATCACGAGTGTGTGAACTGACGGGGTGGTATGACTTGAATGATGTGGAAATCGGCCTAAAACACCCAACAATACAAACAAAACGACCTCTGAAAGCAGGGCGGGCAATTGCTCCCTTTGTCACAGTGTGTTCAGTACGATTGAGTAGCTGGGTTGAATCACCCAGGACGCATGAATATGTGAACAGTGCGTGTGATTTGACATATATGATGTTGAAAACGGCGTAAAACACCCAACAATACAAACAAAGCGACCTTTGAAATCATGATTAGCAATGGCTCCTCTTTCCACACTGTTTTCAGTCCTAACGCATAGCTGGGTTGAATCACCCAGGACGCATGGGTATGTGAACAGTGCGTGCGATTTGACATATATGATGTAGAAAACGGCGTAAAACACTCAACAACGCAATCAAAACGACCTTTGAAGACATGATGAGCAATTGGCTCCTCCTCTTACCACACTGTTTTCAGTCCTATTGCCTAGCTGGGTAGAATCACTCAAAAAACATGAGTATGTGCAAACAAAACGACATTTTAAAGCATGGCGGGCAATTGCTTCTCTTGCCACACTGTGTTCAGGTCTATTGCATAGCTGGGTTGATTCACCCAGGGATCACGAGTGTGTGAACTGACGGGGTGGTATGACTAGAATGATGTGGAAAACGGCCTAAAACACCCAACAATACAAACAAAACGACCTCTGAAAGCAGGGCGGGCAATTGCTCCCTTTGTCACAGTGTGTTCAGTACTATTGAGTAGCTGGATTGAATTATCCACGACGCATGTGTATGTGAACAGTGCGGGTGATTTGACATATATGATGTTGAAACCGGCGTAAAACACCCTACAATACAAACAAAACGAACTTTGAAATCATGATTAGCAATAGCTCAGCTTTCTACACTGTCTTCAGTCCTAACGCATAGCTGGGTTGATTCTCCCAGGTCCCATGAGTTTGTGAACTGTGAGAGTGATTGGACATACATGCTGTTGAAAACGGCCTAAAACTCCGTACAGTGCACTCAAAACGACCGTTGAAAACATGATGAGCAATTGCTCCTTATACCACACTGTTTTCAGTCTTATCGCGTAGATTGGTTGATTCACCCAGGAAGCATGTGTGTGTGAGCAGTGAGGGGTATTTAACATAAATGCTGTTGAAAACGGCCTAAAACAACCAACAACGCAATCAAAACGACCTTTGAAAACATGATAAGCAATGGGTCCTCTTACCACACTGATTTCAGTCCTATTGCCTAGCTGTGTAGAATCACCCAAAAAACACGAGTATGTGCACTGTGATGGCGATTGGGCATACATGCTGTTGAAAACGGCCTAAAACCCCAACAATGCAAGCAAAACGACCTTTGAAAACATGATGAGCAATGGCTGTTTTTATCACAGTGTTTTCGATAGTTCATTTATATGGAGTGTATGCATGTGGGAACGGGGTTATGGGAAAATCGTTCACTGTACCGCCCAAAGGGATTTGGCCTGCAGAGGTGCGAAGACCCGTGAACAGATACTAACCCTTTCCCACATGCAGCTATTTTATGCCACAGCAACAACTCGCTTCCAAGATCAAAACCCATACAATGCAAACAAAACGACATTTTAGAGCATGGCGGGCAATTGCTTCTCTTGCCACAATGTGTTCAGGTCTATTGCATAGCTGGGTTGATTCACCCAGGGATCACGAGTGTGTGAACTGACGGGGTGGTATGACTTGAATGATGTGGAAATCGGCCTAAAACACCCAACAATACAAACAAAACGACCAAAACTAACAATTTAGGCGAAAATATACCGAATATAACAAAAGTGACTAAAAGTAAGGGGTTCTTTATAATCTGGAAATGAACGACGACCTGAACAATTAACTGCATTATTATATACAATACTTTGTAACGAAAAGGCCGTACATTGGCTAACGTAAACAAACTTTTAATCAGAACACTACGTCACGAAATACTTTCATACCTTTTTAGACGGTATTCTGCTGACTTAATGCGAATATACCATACGGTATGAATTAAAATGTATGAATTAAAATGTTAAGGAGTTACTACTGTCTTATGTAGTAAATGCTTCCGTATGACAGTCTAACTAAAGGCAGCTTTTAATAACAACACTATTGTAATAAGTAATAGCGACTGTTGGTTGCTGTACGTAACTCTGCTAGCGTTGAACGTAACGGAATAATACTCATAAATTGAAACCACAAAACTAACACTTAAGGCGATAATGTACCGAATAATAATAATAATAATAATAATAATAATAAACACTGGTTGTCGTTAAATATAAAATATTCTTTTTAATCTGAAAATGAATAACTTTCTAGAAAAGCATTATTTTATTTATTATATACAACACATCGTAGATCACAAATATAACGTCTGCTTACGAAACGCAAAGTTTAACAATAATAATATTATTGCGAAGTTATGAACACGGTTTCCCGATTTGCTTGCTTACGTGACAACTGACTCAGACAGGAAAGGAAAGGAATGAACTTAAATGTCACAAAGTTACCATAACTGTATACATGTATTCTGCTTATTTGGGGCGAACCGGCAATGCTGTATAAGTTAAAATGACAAGGAGTGACTAAGGGGATCTTTATAATCGGAAAATGATTGACTACCTGAACAATTAACTGCAATATTATATACAATATATTTTAACACAAAGGCCGTACATTGGCTAACGAAAGCAAACATTTAACAAGAACACTACGTCACGAAATATTATCATACATTTTTAGACGGTATTTTGCACACTTAATGCGATATACCATAAGGTATGAATTAAAATGTCAAGGAGTGGCTACTGTCTTATGTAGTAAAAGTATAGATTCTTTATAATCTGGAAATGAACGACTACTGGAACAATGAACTGCATTATAATATATAATATATTGTAACACAAATGCCGTACATTGACTAACCGAAACCAACTTTTAACAAGAACACTATTACTATTGACAAAGTGATAGCTGCTGTTGCTGGTTGTACGTGCTTCTGTGTTGTGGAAATAAATATGACAATGTGACATAGGTAATCAATATTTCAATGTCATGAAATGTTATCATACTAGTATACACAGTAGTTTGCACAGTTAAATCGAATACAATATTAACTGAATTATTATATATAATACATTGTAACACAGAAGCCGTACATTTTCTAAATAATGGTAGCTTTTAATAAAAACACTATTGCTGTTGACAAGTAATAGCTACTGTTGGTTGCGGTACGTACTTCTGAGATATGGAAATAAATCAATGTTTAAATGCAGAAACGGTAGATGCTGTTTGTCGTCTGTACAGAAAATCGTACAATACACTTATCTAAGAAATATTCATAAAATATAAGAAGATATGTAATTTAAAATTGTCGTTAAAATGAAATAAACTTCCATACGGGACTACGTCATTAGTATATATGAAAAAGGATTCCATACAGGACTACGTCATCCGTATATATAAAATAGGCTTCCATACTCATACAGGACTACATCATTAGTATATATGAAATATGCTTCCATATAGGACTACGTCATCAGTTTATATGAAATACGCTTCCATACAGGACTACGTTATCAGTATATATGAAATAGGATTCCATACGGAACTACGTCATCAGTATATATGAAATAGGATTCCATACAGGACTACGTCATGAGTATATATGAAATAGGATTCCATACGGAACTACGTCATCAGTATATATGAAATAGGATTCCATACGGAACTACGTCATCAGTATATATGAAATAGGATTCCATACAGGACTACGTCATGAGTATATATGAAATAGGATTCCATACGGAACTACGTCATCAGTATATATGAAATAGGATTCCATACAGGACTACGTCATGAGTATATATGAAATAGGATTCCATACAGGACTACGTTATCAGTATATATGAAATAGGCTTCCATACGGTATTACGTCATCGGTATATATGAAATAGGATTTCATACAGGACTACATCATCAATATATATGAAATAGGATTCCATACAGGACTTCGTCATCAGTTTATATGAAATAGGCTTCCATACGAGACTACGTCATTAGTATATATGAAATAGGATTCCATACATAACTACGTCATCAGTATATAAGAAATAGGATTCTATACGGAACTACGTCATCAGTATATATGAAATAGGATTCCATACAGGACTACGTCATGAGTATATATGAAATAGGATTCCATATAGGACTACGTTATCAGTATATATGAAATAGGATTCCATACAGGACTACATCATGAGTATATATGAAATAGGATTCCATACGGAACTACGTCATCAGTATATATGAAATAGGATTCCATACAGGACTACGTCATGAGTATATATGAAATAGGATTCCATACAGGACTACGTTATCAGTATATATGAAATAGGCTTCCATACGGTATTACGTCATCAGTATATATGAAATAGGATTCCATACAGGACTACGTCATCGGTATATATGAAATAGGATTCCATACAGGACTACATCATCAATATATATGAAATAGGATTCCATACAGGACTGCATCATCAGTTTATATGAAATAGGCTTCCATACGGGACTACGTCATTAGTATATATGAAATAGGATTCCATACATAACTACGTCATCAGTATATATGAAATAGGATTCCATACAGGACTACGTCATGAGTATATATGAAATAGGATTCCATACAGGACTACGTAATCAGTATATATGAAATAGGATTCCATACAGGACTACGTCATGAGTATATATGAAATAGGATTCCATACAGGACTACGTTATCAGTATATATGAAAAAGGCTTCCATACGGTATAACGTCATCAGTATATATTCCATACAGGACTACGTCATCGGTATATATGAAATAGGCTTCCATACGGGACTACGTCATTAGTATATATGAAATAGGATTCCATACAGGACTACGTTATCAGTATATATGAAATAGGATTCCATACAGGACTACGTTATCAGTATATATGAAATAGGCTTCCATACGGTATTACGTCATCAGTATATATGAAATAGGATTCCATACAGGACTACGTCATCGGTATATATGAAATAGGATTCCATACAGGACTACATCATCAATATATATGAAATAGGATTCCATACAGGACTGCATCATCAGTTTATATGAAATAGGCTTCCATACGGGACTACGTCATTAGCATATATGAAATAGGATTCCATACATAACTACGTCATCAGTATATATGAAATAGGATTCCATACAGGACTACGTCATGAGTATATATGGAATAGGATTCCATACAGGACTACGTTATCAGTATATATGAAATAGGATTCCATACAGGACTACGTCATGAGTATATTTGAAATAGGATTCCATACAGGACTACGTTATCAGTATATATGAAAAAGGCTTCCATACGGTATAACGTCATCAGTATATATGAAATAGGATTCCATACAGGACTACGTCATCGGTATATATGAAATAGGCTTCCATACGGGACTACGTCATTAGTATATATGAAATAGGATTCCATACATAACTACGTCATCAGTATATATGAAATAGGATTCCATACAGGACAACGTCATCAGTTTACATGAAATATGATTCCGTACAGCACTACGTCATCAGTTTATATGAAATAGGATTCCATATATAACTACGTCATCAGTATATATGAAATATGCTTTAATACAGGACTACGTTATCAGTATATATGAAATAGGATTCCGTACAGGACTACGTCATCAGTTTACATAAAATAGTATTCCATACAGGACTACGTCATCAGTTTATATGAAATAGGATTCCTTACAGGACTACGTCACCAGTATATATGAAATAGGATTCCATACGGGACTACTGCATCAGTATATATACAATAGGATTCCATACGGGACTACGTCATCAGTATATATGAAATACGCTTCCATACGGGACTACGTCATTAGTATATATGAAATAGGATTCCATACAGGACTACGTCATCAGTATATATGAAATAAGCTTTATTCAATAATTGTTCCTACATTTGAGAGAACTAGATTTCCCATATTTTTGCCTACATGTTTTCAATGTGGTCTTCTGCAGATTTATTGTGTGTGGGAAAGGGTTAATTATTGTCATCTAAACCAAATAGAAACATAACCTTACACTTTTGTTTTGTATTTTTAGAATGTATCTCAGGGCTGTTTGGCTAGAGGGGAAAGATGACAGTGAGGAGGAAGGTGTCGTGCCTGAGAGTTGGGTGGTGAACAACACAGTGTACTGGCCACCAGGACACAATGCAGAAAAGAGTATTTTTAACAAGACACCACAAGGAAAGAACTGTCCAAAAGGAGTTTCACTGTTCGATGTTCAATCCAACCTTCTACACTTTAACTACTGGTCCGATTTAATTTCAAGTAGAACTTTGGTTGCTGAGGCATCAGAAAGAGGGGAAAATGCCAAAACTTTAAAAAATCTTCTTGTCCAAAAGTACGTACTGGCCCAATTTAAAAATTATATAGCACAAATGTGCCTTAGGTGAACGTCAACCAAGGTTGTTCAAAATGTACTTAATTGTTGAAAAACATGGCCACCAGGGTGGCATTGCTTGTTTTCCTTATATGTGTATAGTAAAAACTTTAAATATCTTCTTGTCCACAAGTACTGGCCCAATTTGAAAATAAGAACATTGAAACTTATTTAAGTTATATTAAATCAGGTGAGCAATAAAAGACCATGATGGTCCCCTTGTTAATTAATATCGAGAGAGAATTTTTAATTCAAAATGTAATCATTACTAATAAAACACGATATTTGTATATGTCTGTTATTTTTCCGCTCATTGATGATTTTACTAAAACATGTGCCTTTATTTCGGTGTAGCCAAAGTGTATTGCATACCTGAAAAAGTGTACTTTTTAGAAAAGCCGTGTTTTTTATTTAACAGAAAGCAGGCATAAGTGTGATGATTTTGACAACACAACGGCAGTGGAAACCGAAGAGGATGCCGATGAGGAGATGTGGATTGAAAACAGGCGAAACAGAAAGAAACGGGATTTTGCCGACTTTATTACAACAGGTGTGGTAAATTAAACTTATTTTACACTTAAATATTATAAGCCAAACATTAAAAGGATGTTGAATAAAAATAGGACAGTTTTCAGGCATCTTTCCCTTAGAAAATGTCTTTTAAATTTGTTTTAATCCCCTACAATTTACTTTATATCATCATTTTTGTTTAACCCATAGACATTCTTGCCTTGTTGACTGACTAGTTTATTCTTTATTACAACGTCTTTCATTTCCATGGCAACCGAAAGAAAACAAAAGTGAAACTTCAAAGAAATTCTCTTCCGAAAGTGTCAGGCCGATTTTTTTATATAATTTTGTAGAAATGTTCCTTGGGTGATCCTCTATCAGATTCCTTCACGCCAAATTGATTGGTTGAAGGACATGGCCACCAGGGGGCGGGGCTATTTTGCCTTATATGGCTATAGTGAAAACTTAAAAAATCTTCTTCTCCGAAAGTGTTTGGCAAATTTTCAAATAATTGTGTACTCGTGCCTCATATAGCCGCAACAAAGAATGGTATGCGGAGTACTCGTGCCACATATCACCAGGGAAAATAATGGTGTGCGGAGTATTCATGCCACATATAGCCAAGATAAAAGGAATAGCGTACATAGTACTTATGCCACGTAAAGCCTGGAAAAGGAATGGTGTGCGGAGTACTCGCGCCACATATAGCCAAGAAAAAGAATTGTGTGCAGAGTACTCGTGCTACTTATAGCCACAAAAAAAGAGTGGTATGCGGAGTACGCGTGCCACATATAGCAAAGGAAAATGACAGGTGTGCGAAGTACTCGTGTAGCTAAGAAATATAATGGTGTGCGGATTACTCTTGCCATATAACCAGGGAAAAGAATGGTTTGCCTAGACGTCGCGCAAGCGAACCCGGCACATTAACGTAACGTCAATTAACGTTAAAATACAGTCGGATAACGTGATACGATTGTTTTATTTTGTTTGACCGTTTTAAATATATATGGAAAACAAATATTAAAAATGCAAGTTCAAACTGCCACATTGCTCGTGAGAAAAACAAGATACAAAAATAAGAATTTGGCTTACAAATGATATAACAATTGGAGCATGTGAAGAACATTAGATTATTTTATAAACATTAACACTAAAGCACATCATTCAGAGAAAGGTAAAATATCGCTTCATACACGGAAAACAATCTGAACAGCAAAGTGTGTTTAAAACACATTTGTATCCTTTAGACAAATAAATCAAACTATTGTTACATGTATTACATGTACAACATTTAGTAGAATCACATTACTACAGAGATTTTAAAATTCGCCGATGTAGCGAATACAGGAACAATATACAAGTTTAAGAAATGACCAAGCGTGACAATTTTCCTCCACACAAATAACTGTAGAAATGAGATATTATTTGTTGCTTGTCACATCTTAAATTAATTATATCGAAAATATAGACAAATAATATTAGTACATTTTAATTAAAAGGTATTCGTTTGACTATATCATTAAATTTCGGGGCACCGATTTTTCGCATTCATTATTAAACAACATGTTTTGACAAAACGTGACAATTTTCCTCCACACACATTTTCGTTCTTTTCTTGAAAACTATTACGTCAATTTCTGTATAATTCCGTACACATTAATGAAAGAAAAATAATATTGTGTAGTAAAGATTTCAACCCGGTTGGAGTGAAATTAATATTAACAATGTACATGCGATCTCTTCGATGTTAATTTTCAGACGTCTTTTTTTCAAATCTTACATGTTTTTTAAGAAATATTTTACTAAATTTGCCAAAAAACCGTTAAGAATATTTCTATTTTCTAAAAGGATGTTGAATCACCGTATCTCCGGAAACTCGTGCAGTGTTTTTTCCTCGCGGAAAAAGCACGCAAAGTTTATAAATCAGATGTGTGAATATCATAAATGTGCTTCCGACTGTTACATCTTACACAGCGTTTTTATCATGTTTTGTATTGGTTATTTCGCTGTATTTTTAATACTGTTGAATAATTTATTAAATAATTCATATCATATTTATCTACGATTTATTACGCACAATTTGATATATAAAACTTTACAATAATTTTTAAAACTGAATTATCAAGGACTAACTTTGTCCTCTTAGTAGGTGTATTTCACGTTGTGTCGGGTTAGCTTGCGCGACGTCGGAGTACTCGTGCCACATATAGCAAAGAAAAACTACATATGTGCGGATTACTCGTGTAGCTAGTGAAAATAATGGTGTGCGGAGTACTCTTGCCACATATAACCAGGGAACAGAAGCGGAGTACTCGTACCTCATATAGCCAAGAAAGAAATGGTGTGCCACATATAGCCAGGGAAAATAATCGTGTTCGGAGTACTCGAGCCACATACAGCCAGAGAAAAAGAATTGTGTACGGAGTACTCGTGCCACGTATAGGCTGGAAAAAGATAGTGTACGGAGTACTCGTGCCACATTTATACAGGGAAAAAGAATGTTGTACGGAGTACTCTTGCCACATATAGTCAGAGAAACGAACGGTGTGCGGAATACTCGTGTTACATATAGCCAGGAAAAAATAATGTTGTGTGGAGTACTCGTGCTACATGTAGCCAGGGAAAAAGAATGGTGTGCGAATTACTCGCTCCACATATAGCCACGAAAAAGAATGATGTGCGGAGTACTCGTGCCACATATAGCCAGGAAAACGATTGCTGTGCTTAGTACTCGTGTTACATATAGCCAGGAAAAATAATGTTATGTAGAGTACTCGCTCCACATATATCCTAGAAAAAGAATGGTGTGCGGAGTACTCGAGCCACTTATAGCCAGGAAAACGATTGCTGTGCGAAGTACTCGTGTTACATATAGCCAGGAAAAATAATGTTATGTAGTTACGTACAGAAGTACTCGCTACAAATATAGCCACGAAAAAGAATGATGTACGGAGTACTCGTACCACATATAGCCAGGACGATGGATGGTGTGCGGAGTACTCGTGCCACATATAGCAAAGGAAAATGACAGATGTGCGGAACACTCATGCCGCATATAGCCAAGAGAAAAAATAGTGAATTGAACTAAATAACGCCATATAAATGATGAAAGGAATACTGTTGAAAACGTTGTTTAACTCGAAATCAAAATTTTCAATCATATGATAATTTACCAACTCCATTACTTCTGTTTGTTATCACATATTTTCCTTCACCCTTTCACATATACAACAAAAATGAATCAGACAACTGATATTGAGCAAAATAAAAAAAAATATGCTTCTAAACGCGTCCGGTCGTACATCTGTGATATAGAAATGAGACTTTTCCACTATAATACCAACATAATGGACTCTGCGTAAAGTATCGAACCAGATCAGCATTAGCACCAAAACCGGACAGACACTTTTCGCCTCCTGTAGATTTTCTGTTTCAGGACTCGTTACTATATACAAATGTACCTCTAACCCCTTGATACGGAATGTGTCCGGATTAGCATTCGCGGACTGCACAGGCTGATCTGGTTAGATACATGACGTAGAGTCAATAATGATGGTTTTCTCGTGGAACAGCTCAAATGTTTTCCAACTGTTTTGGTTTATATCCCTAAAGTACCACAGGTGTTTTAAAAAGATACATATTTTAATACTGTGGTCAAAAGGTAAAACAAGAACTAGAACTAATCCATCAAAATATGACAACTTGCTTATTATTATAACCGCCCTCTAGGTTTTACATGTGGTACAACTTTACGTTTTCAAATAAAGTTGCTCCAATATTAAAATCAATTTAATACGTTCTATCTCACATTTTGTTTCCCTTGATTTACTAAAAGCATCAATTTCTTTGTACTTAAACGAGTTGTTTCTTATAACCTTGCTAAAACTCGAACTGCAAATCAAAGTTACACATATATGTATCTGACAAATTGCTTCTGTTCTTTGATTTGCCTAAAACATCACATTCTTTTGACCTAAAAACAGTTGATTTCTTATGAGGATGCTAACACATTAACTGAAAACTAATCATTATATTTGTATATGACGCATTACCTATTATTATAGACTTTAAATACAATAGGTGTTTTAAATGATGCCGTTGCTCAACACAAACTTCAAATCAAAATATTCTAACCATTCTTGACTCATTGAACAAACAGCGCCAACTTGTTATCAAAACAATACATAATTCTGCGCCATAGCTCAAAAGACTCAGATGTTTATATACTTTATATATAATGTATGTACTGCCCCCATTGTACACAGAAATAACAAATTCCATCCGTTTTATTATGCAAACCTTGTCTTATGCTATACCAAACTCATGGTGGAAATGGAAACAATGGATTCCAAGTTAGAGCAGACATAGTCTGTTTAATTGAATGTTTACTATTCCAAGTAAGAGCAGATATTTGTCTGTTGAATTGAATGTTTACTATTCCAAGTAATAGCAGATATTTGTCTGTTGAATTGAATATGTACTGTTCCAAGTAAGAGCAGAAAGTGTGTAATTGAATGTTTACTATTTCAAGAAAGAAAAGTGTTGTTTGAGTTATTAAATGTTTACTATTCCAATCAAGAGCAGATATTGTCTGTTTAATTGAATGTTTACTTTTCCAAGTAAGAGCAGATACAGTCTGTTTAAATGAATGTTTACTATTCCAAGTAAGAGCAGATATTTGTCTGTTGAATTGTATGTTTACTATTCAAAGTAATAGTAGATATTTGCCTGTTGAATTGAATGTTTACTATTCCAAGTAAGAGCAGATATCTGTCTGTTGAATTGAATGTTTACTATTCCAAGTAATAGCAGATATGTGTCTGTTGAATTGAATGTTACTATTCCAAGTAAGAGCAGATATTTGTCTGTTGAATTGAATGTTTACTATTCCAAGTAAGAGCAGATATTTGTCTGTTGAATTGAATGTTTTCTGTTCCAAGTAAGAGCAGATATTTGTCTGTTGAATTGAATGTTTACTATTCCAAGTAAGAGCAGATATTTGTCTGTTGAATTGAATGTTTTCTGTTCCAAGTAAGAGCAGATATTTTCTGATTGATTGAATGTGATGTCCCCCAGCTGTCAACCGTATTTTAGTCATATTACGATTTGTCCTTGTCTAAATACTATCATCGCAAAATGGTGTTTTACATTTGGAATTTTTCAAAGCTCGTTTGCTGCTGATGCGTCTGAACATCTCAGGTGAGAACTGTTTAAACAAAACGTACAACTATCATTGTAATAAAGGTTATATGAGCCGTCCTGCGAGCAAAACCAACATTATGGCCTCTGCGTAATGTATCGACGCAGATCAGACTGCGCATTCCGCGTAGACTGATCGGGGCTGACACGTTCCGTCTCAGGGCGATAGAGGTATAGAGTTATGATTTCTGAAACAGAAAATCCGTAGGAGGCGAAAAGTGTCTATCCGGGTAAGCCTGCGCGGCATGCTTTGGCTGATCCGGGTCGATCATTTTGAGTCCACAATGTTAGTTTTCTCGCGGGACGGCTCATATAAGATACACGTTCAAACAGAGTGTAATCTAGGTTATATAAGATAATAACTATATAATAAAACATTATAGTGCACGTTAAAACGGAGTGTAATATAGGTTATATAAGATAATAACTATATAATAAAACATTATAGTGCACGTTAAAACGGAGTGTAATCTAGGTTATATAAGATAATAACTATATAATAAAACATTATAGTGCACGTTAAAACGGAGTGTAATATAGGTTATATAAGATAATAACTATATAATAAAACATTATAGTGCACGTTAAAACGGAGTGTAATCTAGGTTATATAAGATAATAACTATATAATAAAACATTATAGTGCACGTTAAAACGGAGTGTAATCTAGGTTATATAAGATAATAACTATATAATAAAACATTATAGTGCACGTTAAAACAGAGTGTAATCTAGGTTATATAAGATAATAACTATATAATAAAACATTATAGTGCACGTTAAAACGGAGTGTAATATAGGTTATATAAGATAATAACTATATAATAAAACATTATAGTGCACGTTCAAACAGAGTGTAATCTAGGTTATATAAGATAATAACTATATAATAAAACATTATAGTGCACGTTAAAACGGAGTGTAAACTGTTTGATATTTAGAACACCCTCGTCCGGCTAGATTAACGCATCTGATATATACCCCTGTGTAACAATTTATTTTCATTTTTTCTCTTTTCATAAACATTAAAATATTCTATATAATTATTCTATATATCAATTGAAAGTGATTCTTGTAACTTTACAATCGATATTACATAATAGCAAGTTCATAAATATTTAAATTACAACACTACTATTGATTACATATATTTGAACTTTTATCTTCACAATTTGTTTCAGATTATTATTACATGTATTTTCTATTTATAAATATCTGTGTGTTGCTTTTTTCTTTTCTTTCATTTATTCACTAGTAAATCATTTTGAGCATTCTCGTGTATATATAAAAAATTCAAAACTGGAACGGAATGAATGTCTTCAGAAACAAAAAATGCTAAAGCATATACATTTATTGTAATATAGAAGACATTTAAAATGTGTAATTTCAATTTCAATTTAGGGAGTGGCCTTTCTTAAGTGGAGAGAACTTGTGGCCAGACTCTATCGCTTTTATAGCCTTGTTAAACTTTGAATTTTTGGTAATAAGCACCGATATACATGTTATTAAATACTGATGGTGACAGGTATCGCTCATTATATTTCAATGTTTAATGAAGACACATTGTTTTCATTTCAAAAGCCTTGATGCACTTTTTGCCAATAATACATGTCATGTTTCAAGAAACTTTAAGTTGCATTGTCAATTTAGGTCTGAAGGATAATGGTGCAGTCTAGGCTTTTTTCCACACTTGTTATATTAACGGTTATTGTTGTGTTTTTTTCGTGGTCATCCCCCGTTCAACCTTACCATATTTTGTGTTATTTATATATTAAATAGTTTGTGTTAGTACTTAACTCATTGCACGCTAACGGCAGATTTCGTCAACGATTATGTTGGTTTTTGAAGAACACCGCGCATACATTGCTATGTATCATGTGCAAACTGTCCCCATAACGCTTGAAATATATTAAAGCACTCTCGATTTTATTTGATTTTCCTAGTTATTTTTCGTTTATAGGTTAACGTCACGATAATGAGAAGTGTAATTTAAATAGAATTCTTATTTGCTTGCATAATCAAAACATTAATAACAAGAAATGTCAACTTTATAAAAGAAAAACGGAAAGCGGAGCTCAATTACTTCTCAAAACTATTGCTTAAATGTGGCTAGGTTTCATACTGAAGTTAATGCTTTTGATAATGCAACTATTATCGGATTGTATGTATTCTTCTGGTGTTTCGAATGTATATATGAACCTGCAAGCATCTAATCAACTGTCACATACCAAATACATCAACATGAAACACTCTTCCTACATGAGCCTGTCCATCGGAAAAAGATACACTTTCGCGTTTGTGACCAGTGTAGATCCATATCAGCCTGTGCGCTATTACATACATAGGTTTATTTGAAGCTTCTTTCAACTTCTCTCGATTCTGACGAGACGGAGCGGATGTCCATGCTGATATGAACGTACGCTATTCAGCAATTGTAACTTGCACCTTTTCCAATGGTCGGGCACAACTATAACTACGATTTAACGATCCGCTCTCTCAAGAAACAGACAACTCTCAATTGTAACTTGTACTTTTCGCAATGGGCGGGCACAACTATAACTACGATTAAACGATCCGCTCTCTCAAGAGAGACAGACAACTTTCAATTGTAACTTGTACCTTTCCCATTGGTCGGGCACAACTACATATGTATTACTACGATTAAACGATCCTCTCTCGAGAGAGACAGACAACTCTCAATTGAGGGGTGTACGTTCAAGCATTGCCCGAGACGGTTATGATGCATTTTGGCAAAGCCTAATTAATAACCTGGTACTGATTTGTCACCCGAACAAGAATTCTGTCGTCGTGGTGATTCTGAAATACTCTTGGCGACATACGTTTCAAACAGTGAAAGTGTTCACGTATGACCTGTCGATAGAAAATGTAATATGTGAACAGAGTAGATCATGTTCAGTCTGCATGGATCCATATTTTGATTTGGTTCTACACTGTTTTTAAACGTCGTATTATACATCATTTTACAGCGCACGTGCTTATGAATATCGCTGGAAAGAATACCAATCAGCTGTCCCGCGAATAAAACAACATTATGGCATCTGCGTAATGTATCGACCCTGACTGATCCGGACCGACACATTCCGTCTAAGGGGGATAGAGTTATGATTCCCGAAACAGAAAATCTACAGTAGGCGAAAAGTGTCTATCCGGGTAAGCCTGCGCGGCATGCTTATGCTGATCTTCGTCGTTACATTACGCACGGTTGGTTTTCTCGCGGACCGGCTGAAATAAACTATAAAGATACTTCGTATGTTTAAATTCTTTGGTCCTGTTTAACAGGTATATGTTGGCTTGATCTTTTTCTTCCACTAAAGAATGGTAGAATAAAAGCACCTCCCCTGCGCACGGGAATGCAATACAGGCACTGCTTTGATCCAATAACTGCTGGAGGCGGATAGTATGGGAGACGTAGCGCAACGTAAATAATGTAGGGAGTGGAGAGAGAATTGACTAGAGAATAGACGCGTATTGTTTGTAGTTAAAAGTACGTAGAGAAATGATGGAGGAACATTATAAATCGAGTTTGTTCACTCGTTTACGCCTTACGAAGTACCACAGCTGACATTTCACGCCCGATCGACCTCCAGTCTGTTTTTGCATTGTTTGATAATGCAAGCAAACTCGAATGTTATTTATACGCCAACACGTAAGAAATCAAACTAGATTTGAAAACAATGTAGATCAATATCAGCCTGAACATTTGTTCTGTTTAATTTCGGTCTTCATTATTCGCTAAGCATGTAACAATAGGTTCATTTAGAGTACATTACTCCATAAATAAATAACATTATACATGTCAATGGTTATGACACTACCCGTAGGAAAATGAGCAAGCAAGATAAGGGTTAGCATATGTTTTATGCTTGTTAATCTGATTCTACACTTGTCAACAATAAACCAAGATTGATCTACTTTTTCCATCACGTTGCACCCAAGTTTCTTAGTAAATATATATGTGCTGGATATCGTTCTAGTATTTTGGCACATACACTTAGGGAGGATAACACAGTTTGCTAAAGGCCATATGTAGAGAATTAGTGACGGAACCTTTGCATAAAGTAATAAACTGGGGAATATCATCTTCCTAATAAAATCCACGGCACAATAGGAATGAACAATTTTGAGCATGCTTTACGATTTCCATCGTTCACAAAGATCGCTGTCTTTTATATGGAAATGATAATCTCAACAAATAATTGATAAATAACTAAAATGCAATGTTCAATGCCATTATAAATCAAAGGACTGAAGGTATTTATAACGAATTATTTTTGAGCGTATGTTTAGGTGAGTCCAAATTTCTTCAAGATAGATACCTCTATCAGTTGATAGGTGTTTGGGAGAGAACACTGTAGCAGCTGTATTGATGTGTTAAAATTATTTAGCAGAAACACTACAGGTCAAAATTGCTCCCGTTTATGTATTCGCCAAAAATTATAATTAGATTTATAACTTAATAATTTTATGTTCTATAGCAAAGGCATAAGAAACGACAAAACAAGTCTTTATTAGTCTATTTTATATGCATATCTTTAAGATATCTCAATGATCTGCATATAAATTGTTATTTCGGTAAAATAACACTTGTTTATTGATATTCAGCCCAAAATGACCCTTGTTGTCGACGGGCCCTAAAACCCCATTCATTCATTCATTCATTATTGATATTCAAACAGGATTACCTGTCATAACTCTAAACACCTTTTATATAGTACAGCACTGTAATAAGATGGCGTTACTTCAATACAAAAGCGATACAAGACGCGATACAAGAGGGTCTTGAATGCACTTTTTAAACAATCTGAAAAAATGTAAATCCTGCTTAGTCATATGCGTATGAGTTTGCCCCCAATGTCAGGTTTTCTTTTACGTTTCTTTTACAAGGGCATTGTGGGATAATCAGATTGTTAGGTACATCTTAATAAACAAGTTTCCAAATACTGATGCAAGGACATGTGCATTTTTCTTGTATTTTTCTGGCTGTCTGGACTATTACACTTAGCCATGTTCACTGTCAACGTTGATAAGAATAATCAATCGTCAACGATTGCCGGATTGTCAACATATGAATAAATTCTTACGACGTATATTGATGTTGTATCGTTCAATATAGTCAACAACAAAATAATTTACATGCATAGACTTGAACACAATATTTCATTTGTTAATAGTTTGTCGTTAAGAAAAATTACCATTTTGACTGTTGCATAATGTAAAACCTATGCCACCACAATGATAATGTTGTGTCAGAATATGCAACGAGGTCTATTTAGCATATAGGCGGACACCGAACACTCGACTTGCCTGTACGCAGTCGTAATGTTAACCCACTAGGAGTTAGCGACACGGAGGAAAAGACATTGCTACGAATTGAAAAGTCATGAACACAGATGCAGTAAAGCTCAATACGGGAAGACACGACTAATATACATAATTGTTAATGCTTTTACGTCTGTGTCGTATCATTCTAGAAAGCAATTCTATCTCTATAGTCAAACTCTTTTGTTTGTAAAGCATACAAGCAAAATATCGCTTCGATGTATTCGAATATCACTTGTACGAGTTTGTATGAGGTTACTGAATAGTAGTCGTCTGTTGCATATTTGTTGTTTGTTGGAGACAGTCCAGTCTGTCTGCTCTTCCTTGATCCGTTTCTAAGGTCACGTTGATAATGCTTTCTCACATTCAGACGCCTTTTCACGCATATGAAACAGACGACATTTTTAACATTGTTGCAAAAGCCGAAATTTATCATAAAGAATAATTTAATCCTTTGGCCATTATGTTTTGTAATATGTTTGTTTTATGGGATGTATATATTCTGTAATTTATATATATATTGAAATGTCGATTTCTTGCGTGTAGGGAAGGGTTAATACTGTTTCATGTAGATGAACCTTGCAAAATTGACGCTGACACTGTCGTCTTATTTTGATCTCGCGACCCTGTTGAATGTCACATTAGAACTATTACCAACGAGTCAGTTGTAATACTAACCCAATATTCAACCCTGAACGCTAAGGAGGGAAAGCCTCTTTTTTTAAGTATTTGGTATGACCCGACGGGGATCGAACTCGCGACCCTCCTGCACCCGAGGCGTACGCTGAATAGCCACACCACCGAGGGAGTTTTTCGAAAGATATATCAATTAAAGGAACTTGTTTTAGTAAAAGGATATTTGCGGATTGACCCCTTTAACTCAGTGATCGTGAGTTCATTGCAGTTATTAAAATGAACATTTTGAAAGATGTAATATATTATAGAAAACATACGAATAAAGTAGAAATAATACTGATTTAACCATATTGTGTGACCAATTTGATATTTTGTGATCATGGATCACAAAATTGTTTATGCTGCTCTATATTTAGATGTGTAGTATCAACACACACTGGGCAACTCCGGATTCAAGGACTATGGCTATAAATAGCACACGTGGGAAACACCATAACAAGTATGGGATCAACCAATAAGGATCTTGTTATGGTTCAGTCTCGTAAGTAGGCCCGTGAATGGTATAAAAGGACGAGATTTGTTCCAAGCCTCAGAGTTGTATCTCATTATTCGTTGACGTCCAACCCTACTGCTGTAGAAACCTAAGAGTACCAGTTAATTGTACATACTGTTGTTTAGGCGTATCTACACCAACCAACAGTAAGTTGATACTTATCACAGTTCTGCTCAACCGTCATTTAGTTAAACATTCCTCTTCATATCAAATTTGTAAATACATATCTAGTTGAAATTGTTGGAACTATTTTAGAATATGCCTTGATGTTACGAACTATAATTGACGGTTCTTAATGTTTCCCTTGGAGAACCAAAAACAACAGAGAGACATGTCACATGTCAACACTCGTGTCACTGTAACGCTGATATACAATTCTGATTACAATTTCTCAAATCCTATTCTCTTATTTGTTCGGTTGCAGACATAGCTCAATAGTTCTTGTATTTAGAGGAATCTTACATGGACGAGTGGTTAGCGTACAGAATACAGAATCCGAGTTTGATCCCTGTTTGCGATAGTCATGATGGAGAATTCTTGGGCAAGACACATTTCCTAGAATATTACTGGTCTGTTAACCCTAGGATAATGGATAATTGAACTGTTTCTGTGATATAACTAAACTGCTGTTGAAAACGGCATACATTAAAATAAACCAACCATGATATTCAGTAAACATTTGTCAATGTCACTGATCCGACAATGTGATTCTTAGCTCAATTACGTACTACGAGAGTACCCATTTACTATGATCCTATGATAGCTTCACTGCCTGAAAAATAAATACTATTGAGACTATGGACAAAGCCCAATGTGAACATATGTGGTTATTTGTAAAATAACAAGTTGTGGATTGTAAAGCGCACAATTATCCTCTACCTTATACAGACGCATTCCGACGCCTCTGCTTCAGACGTCTTTTGAAAATATTGTGACAAGAGGAGAAATGGCTCATCATGTTTTCAATTATAGACAATGAGCATGCGTTCGTATAGAGAGATGTTTCAATATTTTGCCATCATGTGTTCAAGCCTTTTTAATGATCATGAGTTCATAAAGAGAGATGTTTCATTCTTCAACGTCGGCTGCTGCAGATGTGTTGTATAAGGATAAACAGGAGAAACACTAACATAGCTTTCTACCAGTTAACGGCATGTTTTTATACACTAACAACACTCGCATTGGTAGACATTGGTGTAGGCTGTCACGATTCCTTGTGCGTATTCTGATTGTTATTTACGATACATCACGTATATCCAAACATGTCAAACACTATTCATCGTCTATAACCTGCGTGTTTGTTTTTCTATATGGTGTTTAACGCCATCAATAGTATTTCTGTTATATCACGGCGTGTTTTGAGTAAGTCACAAGTACTTTATCAACGAAGAGGCAAAGCAACTACTACTATTGTTAAAGTATTTGATTTGACCCGACCAGGGATCGAATTCGTGACCAACCATCATCTCTATAATTAGAAACTTGTATATGAGCCTGAAAACATGCAAACCGTAAAAGGTAAACACAGATGGTTTTATTTCTGACCGGCTCTATTTCCTATGCATGGATCCAAGCGCTACACTATTCACATAACCTTAAATGTGTTTATATTGGCATTTTTCTCATTCGTTGAAAAGAGGTGTCAAACATTATACATATACATGTACAAAACTAATTAGATCAAGAAGCTATTATCAGTCGATATTAGATATTAGATTACGAGCTTTATGTTTTCCTAATTATCACATCTTTTGTTATATCATTCTCTATTTATGCTAATCATATTTGCTATCAAAATGGCCGACAAATGAAATAGTTATGTGAGTTATTTGATTCAGGGGTAAATAAGGGTATGCTGATCTAGATCCACATACAGAAGCGCTGCAGAGGAAGTGTCAGTAAACTGGTTTTAAATTTTATTGTGTTAACCTACTCAGAAATGGTTGCATTTCTGAATAGTGTTGGTTCAGATCACCAATCCCATCTGCTATATCCCCATCAGCACCTACACAGGTTGACGGAACCTTCTATCACGTTTTTGTAAGTAATATGTGAACATTGTAGATATTGATCAGACTGTGTGCAGCTGGACAGGCTTATCTGAATTTGTACTGTTCTCCAAAGTCAAATATAATTATACCATAAACAAATACTGGAAAACAATATTGAGTTGCAACTGTAATGATGTTTGCTTGTTTCATCTCTTAAATGAACTTTCTCATTTTAATGCGGATTATGTCATTAATCAACAACAAATATATCGGTTATTACTGATTTAAATTACAACAATTTGATTGATTTTAGTTAAAGACCGTACGAACGGTATTAAATTATGTCACGAAGCAAGTTTACATATCTCAGACCAGTAATCCACTCAACAATCTTTTAAAGCAACTGGCTGCTTTCCAAAATAAACTTTTAGCCAATGTGTTTAAACGACGACGCTTGTCACATTGACCTTTGTTCAACTCACAACCCTTAAACTGACAGTCCGCATCGCTATCGGAAATCAATCAACCAAAATAAAACATACTTTTGTAAGATGAAATAAGATCGTACGATGACAATCATTATTTCCTGCTTGAATCACTTATTGTTGTCACAAGCAGTGGTCATTAAAAGTTAAATCAACGTTCTTTTGTTGTTTTGTTTTGTTTTTGTAAGTAATATGTGAACATTGTAGATACTGATCAGACTGTGTGCAGCTGGACAGGCTTATCTGAATTTGTACTTTTCTCCAAAGTCAAATATAATTATACCATAAACAAATATTTCCTGATGAATATGTGCCAATATTGTTTTCGTTTTATTTTGGTTTTTACGTAACTCCCAAGGTAAACAAACCAGTACTTGACTAGGAAATGTGCCTTCCCATCATGACTGTCGCGACTGGGGATTGAACCAGGGACGCCAGTTCCAAGTCCTTGATGCTATACACTCGACCAAAGCGGATTCCTGCTATCATGATTTATCACAGCATTTATCACAGCCCAACAGATTTAATTAGAAATCATGATGCCACAATTAAATTTGAACTTTGCTTCACTATCTAAGATGTTTCAGTTATATGACGGACTGATATGTTTGTATTGATTCATTAAGGCTTAATGTTTCCAGTTACCATGATGGTAGGCAGGAGATTAACTACTACGATACAAGGATATTTCCAGGATGTTGTATTTGTACCAAAATTGGTCAACGAAAATGGAAATAATTAGGTCCCAATCTAACTTTGAAAATCACTTAGGACAGTTGACGAAATTCCACAGCCAGAATTGAAAAAACGTTGTACACGAACATCAAATTGTAAATCAGAGTGGGAAACGTCTACGATCACAATATATTTTGGCACCGAGTAGCTTATAATTAGCTGAAACGATTGCATTGAGGAGCTAGGTGCATGTATACTTTCCAATGAACAGGCAAAAAAATCAAATTTGACAATGTCTGTACGTCATTTCACCAATTTCATCAGGATCATGCTTCTAATCAACGTCAAACGAGCCGTAACTCTAGCTTAGGAGGAGTTCAAGATACACCTAGTTGGCAATCATAAAAGGATATGATTGATTTCCCCTGTCGCCGTGAATTAACTGAAATAATGTTGAAAGCGGCGTAAAATCCCAATAAATAAATAAATAGATTGATTTCCCCGGTGGTTCGTATTAAGAAGGTTCATAAATCAAGTTTGTTAAACAAAAACCATTAATATTATTTTAAGAAAAGCTTATGTGACATACTGACACCATCAAGTGACTTAGGTAATTAAGCCATCACTATATAACCCCACTGGTATAACGATTTGTCATTTTTATCCAGTGTTCGAACACCTTAACGCGGTTTTCCTATGATCGTTGTAAACAGTTGAGAATTTCTCCAGGATGAGAACGGGCTAACAGTATATATACGGTTAATCGAATTGATTGCAAGAGCGATTTTACGTGAACTGCCTAGCGGAAATACACTACGAGTAAACGCATATGGACGTATACAGAACCGAAAACCAACAGTTGCAGCACATGAACCGGAAACGACTAACCGGCATTAGGATTCACCACGGTGCGACGTTAAATTATCGCATATCAACGTTTTTGGATGGACGGACGCTAATCATGATTTAAGGTATGCGCTTATTGATAATTGCGGGGCGGATATAGTCAGTGTTAATGAGACACATTTAGCAAACGATAAATGTATTACAGTACAAGGCTGGCAATGGCGCGGTTTTAATAGAGTTGAAATACATCGAAATGCGCCTAAAGCATCAGGAGGAGTTGGCTTGTTAATTTAAGACTGGATAGTTGATGGTTTTAATATCGAAACAATTGATAAATCTTGTGATGGTATTTTGGGTATTTCATTTAAATCGAAGCGTAATGATAATAGCTTTTTAGTATTTACATGTTATCTGCCGCCGGAGGGTTCTTCACGTGGGAAAGACGCTCAGAGCTTCTACGCACATTTGTTAGCACATATTTATGTTAATCATGACTTTGACAGTATTTTCGTAGGTGCAGATTTTAACTCTCGAGTAGGTTCTATGAAAGAGATATCACCGGATGTAGATAATATGCCCAACCGTGAGATACTCGATAAATCGAGTAATCAACATGGACACGCGTAATTGAGTTTCTGAACGATGACAAATTTTGTATGTTAAATGGACGATTTGATCCAGCATTGAACAATTACACTTCATGGTCGTTGTAAATCAGTTGTAGACTTTATATGTGTTCCCCAGGATGTATTTTCGAAATGTGATTACTTTAAAGTAATTAAATCGCAAGATATCGTCGATCGGTTTAAATTTCATAATCAATCGGACATCATTAAAACAGCAATTTTACAAATAATTACCGATACTGAACAAGTGCGCGAAGTACAATCCGAAATAGACGGTATATATGACAATATGTGCTCTGTAATTTTACAGGAAATGAAAAATCAAATCCCACAATACAGTCCTGTACGCAGCACGCGTAAACGTTATAAACCCTACTGGAACGACGAGCTTGCTACTTTATGGAATGATATTCGCTTAAAAGAACGTGCGTTTCTTAGATGTAAACAGGGGAGACTAATCGTACAACATTTACGTTATGAATTTACAATGACTAGGAACAAATTCGATAAGAGACTACGTCAATGTGAGAGAATGCATAACAAATCGATGGCAAATGATATTGAGACGATGTCAACAAATAACCCGAACGATTTTTGGAAAAAAGTAAAAGAACTTGGTCCACGCAAATCACAGTCAATTCCTATGGAGATTGTAAACGAAAATGGTGACACTGTCTGTGATGAAACTTTAGTTTTCGAAAAATGGAAATGTGATTTTGAAAACTTATACAATACCAATGAATCTGGGGATTTTGATGACACTTTCTATAGGCAATCAATTGGTCATAAAACTGTTTTAGAAAACAATATAAACGACCCATTATATAACTCGAACACTGCTTTAAATAAGAATATTTCATTGGACGAAGTTTCGTCTGTTATAATGAACTCCAAAAATATGTCGGCTGTAGATATAGACACAATCCCATATGATGTTTTAAAATTTCCACCTGTTATCGCCGTCATTCATCAACTGTTCCAGTTAGTTTCTGATACGAGTATTATTCCGTCAACGTGGCGTAAGGCAGTCATATTTCCACTACATAAGGACCCGACGTCTGATAAACGTGTGCCGTTACGTTATAGAGGAATAAGTTTATTATCCTGTATTTCAAAGCTGTATAGTAGTTTTCTTAATAAACGCTTATCAAAGTATCTCGAAGAAAATGATCTGCTGGCTGAAGAACTAAATGGTTTTAGAAAATCACGTTTATGTGAAGATCATATTTCCACAATGAATAGCATAATTAAAAACAATAAGACAGTCTTTGCAACATTTGTGGATTTAAAAAAGGCGTTTGATTTTGTACATAGAGACATGTTGTTATACAAGCTTCTTTTACTGAAAATAGATGGTAAAATGTACAGCTCTATAAAAAGTATATATACCAATACTACATCTTGTGTACGAATTAACGGCAAATTAACAGACTGGTTCTCGTGTAATTCTGGGGTTAAGCAGGGCGATAATTTGTCACCAACGCTCTTTTCTCTCTTCATTAACGATTTAGTGAGTGAAATAAACAATTTAGATGTTGGAGTTACCATGGGCAACAAGAAAATGTCGTTATTACTTTACGCAGACGACATTGTGTTCGTGGCCGCAAATGATGCCGATATGCAACAGATGTTAACATGGCTACATGACTGGTGTAAAAGATGGCGCGTTCTAATTAATACGGCCAAATCAAAATCAGTACAGTTTAGAACACAGCGACAACGACGAAGTGAGTTTATTTTTAAAGTAGGCGAAAACATTATAAAGACTGTTGATTCCTACAAATATTTAGGTGTCATATTTCACGAAAAGAAAAAAATTAAAATCACAGCTAACGCTTTAGCGTCTGGAGCGGGACGAGCACTGGGAGGTATCATTTCTAAAATACATAATCTAAAGGAATTTGGCTTCAATACATATGCAAAACTATATAACGCCTGTGTTGTTCCTATTTTAGATTATAGTTCGTCTGTTTGGGGATTTAAGAAACAGTCCGAGTTAAAATCGGTACAAAATAGAGCAATCCGCTACTTCTTAGGCGTACACAGATTTACGCCGACGGTGGCTATTAACGGTGATATCGGCTGGCTACCATGCACACAAAGACGTTGGTTCAATATGATTCGTATGTGGAACAGATTACTACTTTTAACAATAGTAGACTGACTAAACATGTGTTTAACTATGTCTATGAAAACTCTGATCAGTGTGTAAATTGGTGCTCGGAGATTAAGTCTGTTTTTAACACAATATATATGATTGACACATACAACAATTAAATCATAGCAAACTTAGAAATGGTGAAATCTAAGCTATTACAGTACTATGCAGATGCGTGGCCAAATAAAGTTTCAAACACACCAAAACTACGAACGTATGTACAATTTAAGACAGCATATCACACGGAAGAATATATCAAACTTAATTTAATTCGTTCTGAGAGATCTATCATTGCCCAATTTTGATGTGGTGTATTACCTTTACGATTAGAAACAGGTCGTTTTGTAGGTGAAAAACCCGAGGAAAGACTATGATGCACCTTTTGTGATTTGCGAGTGCCAGAAGAAGAAACACATTTTTTGTTACATTATTCATTTTATGAAAATGAGCGTCATTACTATTTTGATGAAATATTAGACTCAGATGAGTGGATTACATTATCACCAAAAGAAAAACTATGCACTATGATATGTGGTTATCCAAGAAAAACGGCAAAATATTTATTATCTGCATTCATAAAAAGAAGAAAAGAACTTTATAAATAAGAATCAACATTAAATCATTTCAACATTTTCATTATGCAACTTTACTTATCTATATGTTCATGTGATTTTCATACTTTCATTAATCAAATTTAATAATGATACTATTTATCTAATCTTTACTCACATCCTATATCTATAACACTTTAATCTTTAAATCGTAGTTTCGCTTGCCATATTATAATGTATATTAATAGTGACTAATTGGTCCGTCGGGCCGGGTGTATTTATTTATATGTTTTTGTATATATGTATTGAATTAATTTGTACACATGTCACTGAAATAAATGATTTACATACTTACTTACTTAAAGAAGGCAATCATTTGCTTTGAAACGATGGTGTGTGGTGTATTAGTGTGACAAAGCTAGGAGACAGGCAGGTATGTGAACTGGTAGCCATACTATGACTCTACACTTGTTGAAACAGCGTTAAAGCCTAATCAATCAATGAACTAGGAAAAACAACATTAGCCTAAGTTTTACATGTTTGGAAAAATACCTGCGGTCGCATCCATGCTTTGGGCACGAAATTGACACTGCTCTCCAGATGTTTAATGATGTTTATTGAAATTACTGATTGACCAATTGGCGAACAGTGGCATCTACATTGGTCACAATTGCATAAGCGTTAGTTTTCGTGGAGCGTTTTAAAACGGAGCAAATCTGTTAGTTAAATGGCGTTGGCGTTACCAGGACATTAAATGGGTCATGTTATATTCAGTGTATCCGTTTTAGCAATAAGATATACACATCAGTTAAATATGTAACATACACGTTTGAAAATAAAAAGCGAAAACAATAAAAACAAAACATATATATGTTGTGTATTACTGAGTTCGAATATTACAAATGTCATAACACGTATTTAGTCATAGCTCGTAACATCAAATGTGAACAAAATCTTTGACCATGCGTGCTTCACTCCTTATAACTAATTACAGAAATGGATATTAAAATATTAAAAACGAAAACAAGCTTATTGGTTATGATGATTTAATTATTAAAACGACGATAACACTGATGTTTTTCTGTTCGCCCGTTAATGTTTTATAGAAATATATTTACATATTAAACGTGGGAAGCTGTTTACTCAATTATATCTGTCAGTATTTAGCAGTGTTTAACATATCCTCGTAAAAGAAGCCAATACTCCCGATCCATTCCAGTAAATTGTTCAATGTATATTTTTTGAAACCTCGACTCTGCTATATTAGTCAAATATTTATTTACTCTTCATTGGGTTTATTAGGTATGGTGCTGTTCGACGCTTTAAACAGTATTTCTGTCATATCAAGGCGTTTCCAGTACTAACAATATATGTTATCATGACACAGGTGCATCAGTCGTAATGATATTCTAATCCCGTAACCATCGAGGCCAAAGAGAGAAGCCATAACTTTAATTTAATAATATGTAATTGGTATGTCCCAACCGGGGATCGAGGCCTGTCTCCCTCTCCTAAGGCGGACACTCTAAGCACTACACCACCCGACTGGTGCATGTATATTGTGAAGACATAGCTAAAGGTTAAAGCTCCATTAGCCAATATGTTTGTGTCTGATGCCTGATTTATTTTATTTGCTTTCATCGAAACACATGTGACGTCAACTGTATTTGAAGGCCGAATATAACACTGGATTAAAAGAAAATGTGCGAATATAGCCAGTTGATGGCAAAGACCGCTGTTTTGCCTCCTTGTATAATCAAAGCGCTGAAGGCACTGAATTTGTTTGGGTACATAAAACTGTTCAAACATTTGCATTTGCATAGATGTGTGATTTATAAACTGCATTGTTTATAAATATTACAACTTCGGGTAAAAGAATAAATGACGCATCCGTTAAAATTAAATGCCATTTTAGTTGTCTATAAAATATAAATCATGAGACATATATATAATATTTAATTTATATTTAATTTCCAAGTTTCAAAAGACATGTAAAAACAAGATGTGTTTGTGAAACACTGATGCCCCCGATTGGTAACATCTAGGTCAAAGGTCAAGGTCGCCAGGTGAAAAATGTTGGTACTGATAGAAAGGTCATGTCACAAGGAATACACATGTGAAATATGGTAGCCGTACCTGTTATGGTTCAAAAGTAGTGGTCAAGGTTAATTTTTTTTTCGAGAATGGCAATATCTAGGTCAAAAGTCAAGATCGCAAGTTGAACAATTTTGGTACTGACAGAAAGTTCATGTCACAAGGTATACACATGTGAAATATGGTAGCCATACCTGTTATGGTTCAAAAGTAGTGGTCAAGGTTAAAGTTTTTATCGAGAATGGCAACATTTAGGTCAAAGGTCAAGGTGAACATTTTTTGTACTGACAGAAAGGTCATGTCACAAGGTATACACAAGTGAAATATGGTAGCCTTACCTGTTATGGTTCAAAAGTAGTGGTGAAGGTTAAAGTGTTTTTTTTTAGAATGGCAACATCTATGTCAAAGGTCAAGGTCACAAGGTCAAAAACGTTGGTACTGACAGAAAGTTCATGTCACAAGGTATACACATGTGAAATATGGTAGCCGTACCTGTTATGGTTCAAAAGTAGTGGTCAAGGTTAAAGTTTTTATCGAGAATGGCAACATTTAGGTCAAAGGTCAAGGTGAACATTTTTTGTACTGACAGAAAGGTCATGTCACAAGGTATACACAAGTGAAATATGGTAGCCTTACCTGTTATGGTTCAAAAGTAGTGGTGAAGGTTAAAGTGTTTTTTTGAGAATGGCAACATCTATGTCAAAGTTCAAGGTCACAAGGTCAAAAACGTTGGTACTGACAGAAAGGTCATGTCACAAGGAATACACATGTGAAATATGATAGCTTTACCTGTTATGGTTCAAAAGTAATGGCCAAGGTTAAAGTCTTTTTTCGAGAATGGCAACAACAAGATCAAAGGTCAAATTCGCAAGGTCAAAAATGTTGGTACTGACAGAAAGATCATGTCACAAGGAATACTCATGTGAATTATGGTAGCCTTACCTGTTATGGTTCAGAAGTAATGGCCAAGGTTAAAGTTTTTTCGAGAATGGCAACATCTAGGTCAAAGGTCAAGGTCGCAAGGTCAAAAATGTTGGTACTGACAGAAAGGTCATGTCACAAGAAATACACATGTGAAATATGGTAGCCGTACCTGTTATGGTTCAAAAGTAGTGGTCAAGGTTAAAGTTGTTTTCGTGCAGACAGACAGTCAGACAGACAGACGTGCAGACAGACGTGCAGACGTGCAGACAGGCCAAAAAACTAGATGCCCACCGAATCGGTGATTCCGGGGGCATAACAATGGATAACCATTATGGCCCCGACTCACTCATTTAAGTATTTACCAATTTGTGTTACAAAAAAAATCACAATTGACCAAGGGTTTTCTAAAATCTTACTCAAAAGCTTCCTGCTTAACAAGAGATTTTTCAACTTTTCACTATAGCCATATAAGGCCAAATAGCCCTGCCCCCTGGTGGCCATGTTTTTCGACCAATCAACATGGCTTGGAGGAATCTGATAGATGGTCTCCCAATGAACATTTCTACAAAAAGAATTGAAAATTGGCCAAACACTTTCGGAGGAGAAGATTTTTCAAGTTTTTACTATAGCCATATTAGGCAAAAAAGCCCCGCCCGCTGGCGGCCGTGTTTTTCGACCAATCAACTTGGCTGGAAGGAATCTGATAGAGGGTCACCCTAGGAACATTTCTACAGCATTATTTGAAAATCGGCTTGACACTTTTGGAGGAGAAGATTTTTTTGAGTTTACACTATAGCCATATAAGGCAAAAAAGCCCCGCTCCCTGGCGGCCAAGGAACACTTCTTTAAAATAATTTGAAAATCTGCCAATCAGTTTGGTAGAAGAAAAGGAGATCACAATAACTAACTTTCAGCACTTCGTGCTCAGGTGAGCTAAAAAAAAAGAAACATCTATCCAAACGAAAGAGTAATTGAAATCATGTAGAAAATATTGTGGAAAAAGGCAGTACTAATATTTATATGAGCACTTTAAAAGAAACATGCTTCAGACTTCAGAGGCTTTTAAATTCATTTGCATTATAAAAGGATTAAATGCTCCAGATAAAAACAAGAAAAATACCTTTGCCGTCCGCATTTTACTCTACAGTATACACCTAAGCTGGCCGCTGTTTCCTTTAAAGGGTGTTTAAGCTTACCAAATTAATTAAGGATGCGTGACCATTCACTGTTAATTACCATTGTGTACGAGTGTCATTCCAAACAAATTATAAATGTAACCCCTTTTCCCAATAAACCTATCATATAAATTTATGTATTTGTAACTTGCCGGGATGTGTCGATACCGTCATGGTACAATGTGATATATGCACAGTTGGTTTCACAAATCTTGTGTTAATGCACCGGTGGATATGTTGACAACAGATGCGGAACTTTAATTGTAACCTTTGTTAATTATTTGGCTATTATAAGGATAAGATATGTGATTAAATTGGCAACATTTAAGTTTTTTACTTATAACAGCCTTCAAATACAAATTTGGTTTATACGACGGTAAAGAAAGGTTATGTGAATTAAGAAATTGTTTAAATAAGCAAATTCTCCTTTTCCCACAATGTTTTCAATATATGTTGCTTTTTACTGTTTACACAGCAAGAAAAAAACATTTAACTTATTTGTTATAGATTAGTATTATTGTTGTATATATATATAATTACTAGAAACAGTGTTGTATATATATATATACTTATTGTTTATGTGTTATTTAAATTGTTCTGCCCCTTCCAAGTACCCTACAGAATAGAATGTTGCATGGATCATTTGCCTCGTAGTATGGCAAATGGAAAAACTATTGAAAGTTACAAAGTAGAAAATGAAGATGCCAAACAATAACTAGAACCCATGACCCTTCAATCGATTGTAAAGGAGAGGATATAATTGAAGCAAAACCTATGGCTAGTTACTAGCAACCTATTCTATTCTTGCAATGTTTTCAAATTTCGTCCGCTGCAGATGCGTCAAAAGACATTTACTTGTCGGAAAATCAATCCATCAATTCTCGTTATTGATATCTATAGATATGATATAAAGAGGAAAGTCGTTAACATACTTTACAAAGAGATTCCATTTCAGCATGATCTCGATTTTTGGGTTAATCTATATCACTGATAAAAGCAATCAAACACATTATATATTTAAAAAGAAAACCCCGGATATGATCATATGTTAACAAATTATACACATTTGCCCATCTTTAATTAAACATTTTTTACAACAAATCATAGCGTCCGCAGATTTGCTCTATATTCTATAGCGTCCGCATTTTCACTCTATATTGCATTTGTCCGCATTTTCCCTCTATAATGTATTTGTCCGCAGATCGCGTCCGCACTTTAGACCCTCCCCCCATACCGTCGTATTTATAAATAGAATTCGACGATCACGATTTCTCTGCAAATGTGTTACTCTCATTTTAAATGCATTTTATGACGCACATATTTGCTTTTTAATTCTTTATACTATATTTATATGGCCGACAAGGCACAAAGAAAATATTTTCAATTATGTTTTTATCTACATTTTCAATGCGTGATTGAAAATTCAAATACCGTATCTGGAGCTTAAATCGGAAATAGTTTTCCCTGTAGCAGTTCACTCATTGAGATTTATAAATCTCTCCGCGTTCATGTTTTAAAATACAATGTTTCATTTTATTTCCAAATTCTCTTTGAATATAAGAACCACATAAGAAAACAAAGACGATATAAATATATCATTATTTCAAATATCGTGATACATTTGAAATGTAAGAGCAAGTATTGAGTACTACTTTCACGCGTATGAAATTCATGGACTTTTCCATAAGACGAACGGCTTCAGAATTGCAGTAACTAAATTTGTTTGTTCCAAACAAATAAAAACATATATGGTTAGGTTAAATTATCCGCATAATAATTCTGGAATTCTGATGTATACGAGGTTAAACGCAAATCTTTTTAATATTTATAATAAAACCCCATCTTAGATGGATTGATGTATATAGAAAAAACACGTGTAGTTCTCAGGGTAAAAAAATAAAATAAAATATTGCGCTGAATCAATCAATCAATCAGTCGAGGATAAAACATCGTTGCCTCTGTCAGTTGACTTTCTTCACGTTTGTTTCTCCAAGGCATACTTGTTGAAAGGTTGTTCTTCATTTAGAGACTTAAATAATTAGAACTAATTATGATAAAACCGCTCTCGAGCCTCCGCCTCCGCGCAGCTCCATGGAATGTATTTCTGTTCGTTATATTGTTATCTAAACAAGTTAATAGCCGAGCTCCGGTAATTCAGTCAGTAACGACGTGGGCTGTATATACAAGTGTTGTGAACCCAAGAGATATCAACATTCTTTCCGACATTTGACAAATGTCAATGTGACAAGCGTCATTCGTCTTCCATCCACTGGCAGTCGCTATAGAAAAACAGCCAGTTGCTTGGCGATATTGTTTTATGGATTACTGTTGTAAGAGAGTCAGGACATACATAGATATGTGAATTGGACCCGTCTTTTGAAATTGTTGATAATGGCGTTAAATCCAAAAAAATGGTCGTAACTGCCTCAGTTTAAATCAAAATCGAATGTGTGTTCTTTGAACATTATAACCATTTTGTTTCACTTCCGAAGGATCAGTGTGTTCAGGTAACGTCGTTCGATTGTAAAATACTTTGAGCAAGTTAGTATTTAAATCGTTGAACATACGGCGAACCGATTATTGATTTTGAATAGGATTGCGGGAAAGAGATACTATATTGCTGACTATGGCGTGAGTCGACTTATTACCTGAGTTGTACATCAATATAAACTGTATCCTATATTTAGCAAACTCGATTCCCTTGGATAACTGCGGTATGAACTCATACAAATATATTGTTATCAATATCAAGTTACGACTTGCAAATCATCATTGACATTTCTTCCCACCGTTACTAATTATATGTTATAAAGATATTGTTATCAATGTTAAGTTACGGCTTGTATGTCATCATTGACATTTATTTCCCAGTTAACTAACACAATCACACGATTATCATTCTTTTGAGACCGGCAGTAAACCATTATGTATGACAGATTTTCTTATCATTCGGTTTTAGAAACCTGTTCACGCACACAGAATATCCATAAGGTCTGTCTGGCTGTTACACAATGATGTAAGATGGTCCGTTTAACCCTTTGACTGCTGAAACATGTTTTGAAATTGAAATCAGTTTAAGATCAATCCTATATGAATAAAGGTTCTGTTCCATTCTATGTCGCCAAATACTAACTGCTATTACATCAAACATTAATATTAACATCGTCTGGTATATAGTTTGTGTATGCCCTATGTATTTGTATATAATAATATATCTATAGGTGCTACCTATTTACGAAAAAAAAAACGCAAGATAATTATAAACAAAAATTAAAGAGCATACTTTGGCCATAAAAAAGGATTTATAAGTAATTGACTAGACAATAATAATGTTAATGTCATGTTTCTTGCATTATTAAAACATATTTGGAATTCGTATTGATGTTGTCTATTATTTGAACAGAAAATAATAAAGTAAAGACTTTCAGACAATCAAGGATTACATTTATAATGAACGAGGTTAAAACATGAGGGCCAAGATGATCCTTAATCGATCACCTGCATTATGGCAAAGAAGCAAATAGATCAGCCCTTTTCTGATGCCACCTGGCGACTGCCTTTTTCAACCAGTCAATATGACTGGAACAAATTATGTAAGGGGTCACATTTCTGCTAAACCCTTTCCCTATTAGAGACGGTTTCTGAGGCCTATGCAACAGACGATTTAGGAAAAGATTGTCGCCACAAGAACAATTGCTTCTTATGAGAAAGTTATCCTTTTGCCACAATGTTTGATAAATAATTATACTTTGAATGAGTGAGTCAATAGTTCATGTATAGGAATTTGGGGTCTTTCATGTTGATACCACTTTTTTTGCGGGAAACGACGTCGCTCCATTGACGTTACGCCAAGATGAAGTGTAACGGAAATGACGTCACGTCCTTCTTTGGCTACGATACAGTCAAAATTTATTTTCGGGCGTAGAAGGCTAATGCTGTCGGTTTTTTGACAAACGGGAAAACATATTTCTTACAGATTTCCATTTATTTTTAACTTTTCGTACAAATGTTAATTCCCACATAACACAGCACTTAAATGATCTTAAATATCGATTTAAAAAAATGATTAAAAAGACGACAATAATTTTCAATCCGTGTTTTTCTGCTCATTTTATACATACCCAAAATACCGATTTAAAAAAAAAAAAAAAAAAGCCGACAATAATTTTCAATCTGTGTTTTACGTCTGCTTTTTATACATATCCAAAATGGCGGCCCCCATGGATTTTCCCAGTTTCATTTCAGAAAGCTTCATGGGTTATTGAAAAAAAAATAAAAAAAAAAAAAAAATCTCACACCCGTTAACTATAAGCGAAAAACCCCATCCATGGGGTTTTTTCGTATTATTAATGAAATTTCTGTTCTGTTCTGTTCTATTCTTTATCACAGAAACCCAGACAGAGGATTAGCATTAAACAAATTGTAATCGTCTGATATGTTTCGTATGCCCATGTATAATGTAAATATTTTCAAGATGAACCATATATGAATAAAACTTATAGTCTGTTATATTCTGTTCTCACACAGTGATATTTGAGAAGAAACACGTCAAACTGTGGTGTTTTAGAAAGTAGCATAAAACATCATTGAAAAAGAATGTATAACCTGCCAGTATCATCTGCATGGCTCTAAAGACATTCAACTAATATATATATATAAACATTAATTTAGGAGAAAGTACACCAGTGTGATACCCAAATTGATCGCAAATATGCGTATTCAACTTGTGTTCCGCATCGCAAACGTTTAAAAGTAGCCCGATCCTAGGTTGTTTTGGCATTTGATGGTAGAAGAAACTCTCCTCTATCCGACCATACCATCGGTTTGGCTTAGATCACTATATTCAAGAAAAACAATCATTGATTGAATTCAATCCAACAATCATTTAAAATGTTCCGTTTCTTTGTGACTTGTCCTATTCTCATTCAATTACGCTAAATAATAATGAAAATAGAAGTTTTATGTTTGAGCCATTCAATGGAAAAGGTATCAGTCGGTATTTTTGAAGAGTGTACATGTAGGTTCAATTCAATCTGACACTCTGTTCCGTCTTATCAGAATATAATATGTTAACAGAAGCTTTTAACAAGCGTATGAATGTAATATATGATAAGCGATACACTTTCGCAGACTCTCAATTGGATCTACATTGTTCACAAAAGCCAACGTTTACCTTTTTTCCAATGACGGGGTTATTTAATGTCTCTCCGTAGCTTTTCATTTACGGTTTTGATCAGCGCGGGTTTATCATTATATATTCTACGCGGGAGTAGGTTGCGGTATAAAGTGGTGCAAGTGGGAGTAAGTGGTGCACGCGGCAGTTAGTGATGCAATCTTGAATAAGTGTCTCAATCGGGAGAAAGTGGTGCAAGCGGGAGAAAGTGGTGCAAGCGGCAGTTAGTGGTACAAGCGGAAATATGTGTTGCAATCGTGAATAAGTGGCTCAAACGGGAGTAAGTGGTATAAGCGGGAGTACGTAGTGCAAGCGGGCATTAATTGTGCAAACAGGGGTAAATGGTCCATTCGGTAGTAAGTGGTACACGCGGTAGTAAGTGATGCAATCGGGAGTAATTGGTGCTAGCTGGAGTAAATGGTGCATTCAGGAGTAAGTGATGCTAGCGGGAGAAAGTGATGCAATCGATAGTGGGTGATGCACACGAGAGTAAGTGGTGAACACTATAATTAGAATGCCTCGAGAGTAAGAATGCAAACGATAATAAGAGGAGCAAACTATTGTTAGAATGCATAGGAGAGAAAGTGGTGCAAACGAGAGTAAGAATGCAAACGAGATTAAATGGTGCAAACTATAGTTAGAATGCACACGAGAGTAACAATGCAAACGAGAGATAGAATGCCACGAGAGTAAGTGGTGCACACTATAGTTAGAATGCAAACGAGAGTAAGTGGTGTACATTATAGTTAGAATGCCACGAGAGTAAGTGGTGCAAACTATAGTTAGAATGCCACGAGAGTACGAATGCAATCGAGTGTAAGAATCCAAACCAGAGTTAGTGGTGACAATTATAGTTAGAATGCAAATGAGAGTAAGTGGTGAAAATTATAGTTAGAATGCAAACGAGAGTAAGTGGTGCAAACTATAGTTAGAATGCAAACGAGAGTAAGTGGTGCAAACTATAGTTAGAATACCACGATAGTAAGAATGCAAACGAGAGTAAGTGATGCAAACTATAGTAAGAACGCACAAGAGAGTAAGAATGCAACTGACAGTAAGTGGTACAAACGGGAGTTGGTGGTGCCAGTGGGAGAACACAGGGGTATACACTGTTTGCGGATGTAAATTAAACACCAAAACGCCAGACATGACTCATATTAAGCTGAAATACCTTTAAGTGAATAACAGTTTGTGTATTGGATGAATGCGTGCTAATGGTGTATACAATATGAGATAACAACGTAATTGGCGCGAATAAACCGTATAGTGTTTTTCACAACGTGTATGCTTTATCTTCCGAAATGCTTTCGTTTATCATTCAATAGGCGTAGTTTGATCTTCATATACATCATTATAAACTCATGTTCTAGGATACGCATGAAGTACAATTCACGCTGATTGTTTAATTATAAGGCCTAGATAAATTGATTGTGTGGTTCCGGTTTCCCGACCGACCCTAATTATTCAGCCCGACCCTAAAACATTTTTTCATGTTTTTAAAAAAAAAAAAAAAAAAAATAAAAATAAATGGTTACGAAAATGCGCGGGACGAAAATAATTAATACGAAAATGTTCAGGACGAAAAAAAATGGTACAAAAATAGCGGTGAATGGTTTCCGGTTTTATCGCTACGAGTAGTTTTAAGAACGTAGTTGATACAAAAAGCTGTGCATGCTGTCTGGTTTATAAAACATAGTGTATTAAAACACTAAATACTACTAGCAAAGTTAGTTATTCCTTTTGCAAACCCATTGTAAAAGCTACAGAAGTACTAGTTTTTAATGAAGCAGTGCACCATCACCCTGTAATTTAATATATTAAAGAATGACAAACTTGGCATTTGAATCCAACACAGAATGCAAACAGTTTTCCATTTATAACACCTTCAGAAAGTTTTTACTTTGTATATGAACAGAATTTCTATTCAATCAATCAAACTGATAAGCATTCTTTATATATATTAACATGAATGCTACATCTTAAATAGCAAGCTTGTCAAGTGTTTTCTTTATACCGTATTATGCAGTGTTAAACAGGGAACAACAGATGTTAATATATAGTTAAAAGAAAGAACAATACCACGGTCCACCAACAGATATGAAGTACATAAAAAAAACTGAGGCCTAGTCAACATGAGGTTAAACATTCAAACATATATAGTATACTAGCTAAAACATTCACCAAGCACTACTAATAGTATTACAAGTTCTGGTTGAAATATTACTTTCATGGACAACAGTTTTATCTGAGGATGAGACTGTTGTACCAGATACAGAACAAGTAGCTGTCAACTTAATCGAAGAACCATTATTTGGTGATTATAGCATGTGCACAACACAAAATGACAGATCTGTTGTTACATGTGGAATGTCAGAAGCCTAGGTTGCTATATTATTTACTGCAAGTACAAACTAACTGAAAGACAAGCAGTATCCCTTTCCATTTTATTAAGTGAGTATGAATACAGTTGTGGTGACCCAATAACCCCACCAAGACATAATGATAACCTTCTTGGTAAGGTAGTGACACGCAGTGATTTGCAGTGTTTAACACCTATTGAAATTCCATTATATGGTAGTGGTCTTGGAAGGCAGGATCTATGTTCACACTATGGTTTAGAAGGTGGCATTGAAAATTGTGAGCACTTGTAAATCCTTGTCCTGCAGTTCACAAGATACTATTTTATGATACCTCACAATCTGACTACACTTAACAGCATCTACAATTATCACATATCCAGAGCAGATAGTTTAAGAGCTATCTTGTCAGGTTCTGCAATGTTTGACATTTGATTGTGATTCCAATATTAAAAACCAATCTTTTAAATGTGTTTGTCCAAATATTACAGTTTTAATAAATTTGTAAGAGTTAAGCCTACAAACAAATGTATGATGTGTTTTATTTGTACTTCATATTAATTATATCCATGTGCACTTTTGGTCAGAAACACTCAACCCACACTATTTAAAGCAAAACAAGAATGGTAAAATGGGCTATTTCACTGGGTATCTGAACAAAAAGCAACTCAACAAGTTTGTAAGTAAGCAACTTTATTTCAGTAATTTGTTTAAAATATAACATTATCTACATTAGAATGCAGTAAAACCAGACAAAACTGGACACTGTGCGCAGGCTGAGAAAAAAAAATGTTTTGAAAAAATAAAATAATTTCCCTACCTACCTACCCTATTTTTTTTCAGCATGAAATAGGAACCACACAATCAATTTATCATGGCCTAATGCATCGGTAATTTACAAACACGCAGAGGATCTATTATATTACATTTATCTTTATGTGAAGCATTTATTCGCACTAAATTGAAAGTAACTTTATTGTAATCGTGAACTTTTTTTTAATATAAAATTAATTAATTTTTGGCGAACAATCCGGATATTCTTTTACGGCTGTACGCGACTTTAAACAACATGTGCTTATCATGGAACGTGTCAGCAATGTACTATAAATATCATGTGATTATAATGGAACGTAGCATTCATGAACTATAAATATTATGTGATTAAAATGGAACGTGGCAGTCATGTACTATAAATACCATTTGTGGACAACTTCGACCAAAAATATTGGGAGCTGCACTGTGCAATATTCATACATAAATATATTATATAACTAATATTATAGATCATATAAACCATGATTGCTTGTATTGACTGAGATACTTACAATAATACGAGTTTTTCTAAAATCAGTGGTCCAACTGGATTGGATATAGTTGCAACTAGGGAGAAATATTAGATGTCACACATATAAATTGTACAATCAGTCTAATTGGATTGTGTATAGTTTCAACAATGGAGACTACGACTCCCGCTCTAACGAATTGTACACTAGAAGGGGCACGAAATGGATCCTGCTACCATTATACGATTTCGAACGATTATGAGTATGAAATGGTACTTAAAGACGATGCCAGGGTGAGTACTGTTTATCACTGTTACCCTTTTGCTGACCTACAAAAAAATACGTATAACTGGAGCTATACATATACTCATTATAAATATGTTCTATGTATGTCAATATCAACAATATTCGCATAATGCAGATGTAACAAATGCTTACAGCTATGGTGCAATTGTTCTTCCATTTTAGTTGCCCGTTAGTGTATGTGTTTCTTTCAAATTTCTGTCTTCCTTTAAAGAACAATAGATTCCTGGCTAATTTTGACACAATGTATTCAAACGTCGTCTACCGCAGGAAATGTTTAACTCGGTGTATATTTGATTATATTTATCACCCAATGCGTTAGTTATAAACAAATCGGGACGTTAGACCGTATCAGTGGTGTAATTACCCAGTAAACGCCGTGTTATAATTAACTCGTAACTAACCCAGTAAACGCCGTGTTATAATTAACTCGTAACTTACCCAGTAAACGCTGTGTTATAATTAACTCGTAACTTACCCGGGAAACGCCGTGTTATAATTAACACGTAACTAACCCAGTAAACGCCGTGTTATAACTAACACGTAACTTACCCAGGAAATGCCGTGTTATAATTAACTCGTAACTAACTCAGTAAACGCCGTGTTATAATTAACTCGTAACTTACCCGGGAAACGCCGTGTTATAATTAACTCGTAACTAACCCAGTAAACGGCGTGTTATAATTAACTCGTAACTTACCCAGTAAACGCCGTGTTGTAATTAACTCGTAACTAACCCAGTAAACGCCGTGTTATAATTAACTCGTAACTTACCCAGTAAACGCCGTGTTGTAATTAACTAGTAACTAACCCAGTAAACGCCGTGTTATAATTAACTCGTAACTTACCCAGTAAACGCCGTGTTATAATTAACTCGTAACTAACCCAGTAAACGCCGTGTTATAATTAACTCGTAACTTACCCAGTAAACGCCGTGTTATAATTAACTCGTAACTAACCCAGTAAACGCCGTGTTATAATTAACTCGTAACTTACCCAGTAAACGCCATGTTATAATTAACTCGTAACTTACCCAGTAAACGCCGTGTTATAATTAACTCGTAACTTACCCAGTAAACGCCGTGTTATAATCAACTCGTTACTTACCCAGTAAACGCCGTGTTATAATTAACTCGTAACTTACCCAGTAAACGCCTTGTTATAATTAACTCGTAACTTACCCAGTAAACGCCGTGTTATGATTAACTCGTAACTTACCCAGTAAACGCCGTGTTATAATTAACTCGTAACTAACCCAGTAAACACCGTGTTATAATTAAGTCGTAACTTACCCAGTAAACGCCGTGTTATAATTGAAACAAGAGTGCCAGTGCCGCCACAATATACGCCGCCACAAAATATAAAGATCAAGATTGGTCCCTTTAATTATTGCTTTTAACATGTATCACAAGACTACCATTGGAATCTCTGTCAAAATGGACGAACCGAAAAATGGTAATTTCATGAAAACAAATCACAACACTACCATTATGGTAAAACAATCATTTACTGGAAAAGAAAAAGCAAACAAGTATTGGATTGGATTGTTGGAGCTTAATGTCCCATTCAACAAATTATTTCAGTCAGGAAGAAAATAGGATACATCAAAACAGAGATAGAACCCTATAGAGGCTTCCGATATGAAAGTAGGTCAAATGGCAGTATCGATATTTATCCTTTTTTCCTTCTGAGCATAACTCTTGCAAAAATCACTCTACCGAATAATCCCTGCTTTATGCACTTCTACCTGTTTGGAAACTTGAGTTGCGGTCTCAAGTGAATATGCTATAGAGACCATGTTTCGAAAGGCATAACTATTGCAAAAATCGCCGCTTCATGCACATCTACTCATTATAGTAATGATATTGACCAAGTTTTGAAAAGATTCAGTCAGAAACGTAGGAGGAGTTGCGTTCACAAGCCGCAATATCAATCAGCTACAGAGACTAAGTTACAAGGGACATAAATCTTGCAAAAATCAATGAACCGGAAAATCGCCGCTTCATGCACATCTACCCATTATAGTCATGACATTGACCAAGTTTTGAAAAGATTCGGTCAGAAACATAGGAGGAGTTGCGTTCACAAGGCTGCAATATCAATCAGCTACAGAGACTAAGTTACAAAGGACATAAATCTTGCAAATATCAATGAGCCGGAAATTCGACGCTTCATGCACATCTACCCATTATAGTTATGACATTGACCAAGTTTTGAAAAGATACGGTCAGAAACGTAGGAGGAGTTGCGTTCACAAGAAACGGACGGTACGGAAGGACAGTCAGGAGAAGATGACGCCAATAAACCACGCCTCCGGCGGCGTATACAAATGTTGAAAACGGCGAACAACACCATACAACACTCAACTGATCTATTTAAATACTTGTATAGTTAGTTATTGGTAGGTATCCGCTGTGGTCGAGTGGTTAGCGTCGGGGATTTTGAAACCGGGCACTACGGTCATAAAAAAAAAAAAAAAAAAATAGTTATTGGTAATATCCGTTGTCGAAAGCCTGGCTTTCACAGTGCTTGTGTGATTACATTGCCAACATTAAACACCAAGATCATACCTTGAAAAGGCGCAATCTGATCTAGATCTAGCCCGGTATAATAATATCAGAAACGTATGCCACTCCTCTCACATTGGCAGTTTTCGGTTAGCTGTAGCGAGGGCTCGAATCGAATCATGATTTTCCTGTCTCAGTTTTAATATGTAAACAGACGCGATTCATGGTAAAATGTAGTTTAAACGATAAAGCTTTCAACTTCAAAATGCTATTGATAGATAATTTGTGTACAGGATGAAACGGCTGAAGTGAGTTATTGCTTTGATGCATTTTTCAGAAGATATCATTAAATCCTGAACTTAACAGAAACTCTTAACAGTATTATGAGGTACTGTTGAAGCGGATTTAAAACCTTACGATCAATTTCTCCTTGCAGCAATACTGTCAAAAGTCGTATGTAACAAACAATCAAACATGCGTCTATGTACAGGAAAAGGTAAATAAGCCATGGAAAGATGTATGGCTAACACTGTAGAACCAGATCAGTCCGAAATGATATGTGCCCGTGTTCACCTATTACTCCAGATTCATTGTAATTAAATTTCGTATAATTTCCATAAGTAGAAAAACGTCTGTTAAGCTAAGCAATATGTTATAAAATAAGAATAACATATACATTTATTGGAGAATATGACCCTCGGTCGTTGCTGGTCATATTTTATCGAAGGTCAGTTTTCAAATGTCGCGGCCAATTCTCTTTTTTCAGTAAACATTTATTTTAACACAAAAAGAAAAGGTAAACAGCTCTCCTATGAAGCGATGTCAATATAATAACGTTATTGTCTGCTTGAAATGTATTTTATATGCAACAAATGTCTTGATGAGTGTAATCATAACCTTTTCCCTTATCTAGACGAAGTGTGACGCATGTGCAACAGACGACTTTTGTCATTCTGTTTTCAATTGAGTAACATGTACATTAACATGTAATTAAACAAAGACCCAGGGGCAATGCTACTCGTAATTTTCCAAAGATCGGTTTTCCAATGCCTCGGCCAATTCTATAGTTTCAGAAGATTCTTGTTTTGTTCTTTGTTGTTAAACAAAAACAGGTGAGGCAGACAGTCATCCAGTGCAGAGTTGTCAAAATAGGAACGTAATTCTCTGCTTGAAATGCATTACTGACAAACTTCCTGATCAGCATGACTACGTATGAATCGTATTTAAAAATGTTTCCTTTCCACATATACCTCCTCAATGAGTTTAATCTGAATGTGTTTTTTTAAACTAGAAAAAACTTTTTGTCAAAGAAAATACGTTAACTGAACGTTACATAAACGTTATCACTCTTCAGACCTAATTAGAAGGAAAACCAAGCTAGTATGGAAATCGACTTCGTAGAATTGCGACAACTTATGCCAGATAAACCAATATACAAGGTATAAAGTCCTTGAACTCTCTAGAATTGACAGAACGAGGATTGTATTTATTGAAAGTGTATTATTGCAAAAATATAAATTGGTAATAATGAGCAAATTCGCCTTTCATCACAATGTCCTTTTAAACGTCATCTCTTTACAGAGTCGTCTCACTCAGAAATCGACTTGTATATGTGAAACGGGTAATTAAAATCCCATTTAAGAACATTTAACTAAACGGTTTTATAGAAAACGTTTTATTTTTTTCATCTTAAATATAAGACAAACTTGGAAAGATGCAAATCTTAGAAAAGAAAATCAGTAATTTTTAAGGACTATATGATTTTTTTTCCATTGGACCTACATGGTACAACGTCTCGCTCGAATGAGAGTGATTCTTCATGGAGAACATGACTCGTTACAATTCAAATTCAGCGTGTTGATCTCTTCATTGTCACTTTGCTTTAATTATATATGATTTGCATTAATAACACAGTGTTATATTCATTATTATCCCTTTCGTCGCCGTATTTCGATAAGCGGACTCTTTCATTTTTAAATGTTTATCATATATTTTGTACAGTGTAGAATATTTGGATGAACATGTATTAAATCGATCTTGACATTCAAATGACATCGGACCCAAGGTAGAGGTGTAATCTTATCAAATGATGATAGTAATATTATAAATAAAGAAGAAAATTATAAATTGCTTGATATAACGCATGCCAAAATAAATAAACTTTTATCTTACTTATTCACACAATGATTTGACAACCAAACATATAAAGGTACTAGAAATAGAACATGGCACTGTTTTCGCATGGAGGCTTGAAGTAACCCCTAGCTAAACAATACTTTCAGTTATATAAGTAAAAAATGACATGGATATAGTGTAGAAATATCGCATTATTGTAATCTACTTTCATAAATAACATGTAAAGAATGCATGTATTTCACATAATGAAAACGTTTTTGTTTTTCTATATTAAATGCAACAGTTTATCTAGGGATGTTATACAAGCTTCCAAAGTGTTCGGTGATGATAGTTAAACTAGATGTAACACCGAACACGAACAAATCCACTTTAATTCTTTCAAATATTAAAAATATTATGCAAAGCATTATATCAATAACATACTCGTATAATAGGAATAATTCTTCATATGATATTTTACGGCTGGATGATATGATACGACGTCATAAATTACGTTACACAACATTTGAATTTATTAGTTTTGGGTTTAAAGGAATACGCTTTGCTCAGTTTAAACTATAATAGTATCACTAAATAGCCCTACAGTAATGTATAATTTTGATGTAATTAACTTTTTTTTACATTCTGTAACTACCAAGATATATGCTTTTAAAGTTTGTTTTTTCACGTCGTTATCGCTTGCCTATGGTCGTCGCCATCTTTGTATATGTTCAACTTCCTGTGACGTCAGTTACACACTACCGGTTATTACTGTACGGATTACGAAATCTTATCCATAATTATGGCGTACGATTTGTTCAACTCTATTTAATCATTATACTTTCATTTATAGAGGTTTTTTATACAAATCATTGAATTTAGAGTTAAACAGATTTGCCCTCTTGCTTTTAATTGTATGTCTGTTCTTATTTATTTTAATTTCATGCAGTATAATCGATTTATTTCCCCACTAATTCAATTAAAAAACAACTTATACTGAATCACGATCTAAAAACATGTATTGTGATTTCTTAATAAAGATCACGATCTGAAATTTGGAATAAGTAGACATCGTACACCACAATCCACCCATCGAATTTAACACTCGCGGATATAATAAACTAGTCAAATCCATTATTAACTTACCATTATTGGTTGGAAACGATCTATCAAATCTTCGACATGACCAGTTTGATCATCATCCGACTTAGACAAAGAGTAATCGCCAGATGAGAAACCAATGTCCGAAATATTGGACGGAATATCAGACAGAGAAAATGACAGAGAAAATGTCCTATTAAACAAAATTAGCCATCATTAAAGATCTGTTTTTAATGAGATTGATGCATATATAAACTCCTATCATATACATATTAATTTTCGAACTATGTATAAGACACTCATTGAGGTAACTACTTCATCTTGAGAATTAAAAAAAAAAACGTGGAAGTAAACAAGACCTTCTTTCACAGGTACATGTTGATTTGAGGTTTAACGCCGTTTTCAACATTTTTTTAGTCATATCACTGCGGCCAGATCACCTACTCATGTGTTTCCTGGCTTTCTCTAATTAGCATTCTACGCATCATTCTTTCCAAGCAACTGGCTGTTGTTCCATATCGACTGTTAGCTCATTGGTGGAAGACGAATAACGCTTGTCACAGTGGTATTTGTATTACGCCGAAAAGATTGTTTAGCTGGGGTTCGAACTCACAAACCCTAGGTTAAACAGCCCGCGGAACTACCGACTAAGCTACCGGGGCTCGGATCAGGTACATGTACCAACAGCCAATTCTGATTATTACGTAGTAGTATATGATTTTCCTCAAAGTGTATTTTTCAACATCTTCAACTAAATGTTTCTAACTGCATGTTCCATTATATTGACAAATCCTAACACCAGTAATTTAATTAGGCAATTCACATTTTTACCATGTAATAAATACAGTTAGCACATATTACTGAGACATTCTATGAACGCATGTATTTAGAATGCGATTGAACAGATACAAAACGGTAAATTATATAACGGAATGGGAAAACAACTGTTTATATGCATGTATTAAAGAGAGACCGACGATATTTGAGCCTGTCCATGCGAAAAGGTACTGCTGTTCTAGATCTACACATTAACAAAAGCCAACGTGTACCTTTTGCCAAGGAGAGGCCCGTTAAAATAATTATAGGGTTTGTGTAAACCGTCCAGGAATGTCTACTTTACCTATTAGTTCATGGAGCATATTCTAGAGAAACATTTGGTCTCAGCTTTCAAAATGTTGTATATGGATTGTTTTTCCATTTCAAGACTCGAGTATTTGTGTGGTTTTGAGCTTTGTAGAACCGTATAGGCAGTTGCACATTGTAAATGAAAGATTAAATGGCCTATACAGTTTAAGAAGTAACATGCCAGATCAATTTACAAGAAGAATTTTGATGCAAAGCATCAAAGACGCCGCGCAGGCTTTTGAAGTATGACTTAAAGGAAGTAGATGCAGTTCAGTACATTTAAACAACATGTGCAAGCAAACAGGATGTAAATATTTCGAACAAGAAAGCCAAATGTCCCTTTATTTCAAACGAGACGGCAGAGATGTGCCTATAATATTGCTACCATAGCCTATATAAAAAGGTTACCAAGGGTAGAAAGGGTCAATATTGACGTAGGTATTAAACGTTTTACATGCTACGGTCTATGTGATATTCAGCATGTGAATTTTAGTCGTGAAATAACCAGTTTAGACCTGAAACCATTTGGTTTATAATGTGTCATACAAGCTGAAGTTTCTCAATTTTTCTTTTACCAATAAACTGTTTTAAATCCTCGAACTAGACCTATTAGATAAAACAAACATAGGTGCTTAAATATTAACATATCTTAAGGTGTATTGCCTCTAGTTATAAGTTAAGTGTGATACAAGCTTGGGAAGGAGAGGTGGACGTCTATTCTCCTAGTTTAGCAGAAGTATGATAGCAAAACCGAGAGTATATAAACAAAAAAATACGAAGTAATTAAAAAAGAAAAGAAATATATGATTGATCAAGATTGAGCATTATGAAAGTTTACATGTATAGTCAACATATAGCAATAATTATTAAGTCTGTTTTGTTTGTTTGTAATGTCACTTTAATTGTTTTAAACATGCCAGTAGAAAACTGAAAAATAAACAAAAGAAATTGGTCAAGTCAGTTCCCCAAGAGCAAAGAGCGAAAACCAGTTGGTACGAATGATTCATCTCGAACGAAACATGAAAAACAAGGTACGAATCCAATGAATTTTAGAAATCGGATGAAATCGTGAAAACAGCGAAGTATTCATAGCGGAAGGAAGCAGAGACAACTTAATTACTCTACGGGAACCGATGACATCGTGTCGTCTATTAAATAAGAACGACCAAAATCGCCAAGCGATGACATGCTGCATTTACAAATAATAGAACGGGTCACGTTACGGCCATGCGTTTTGCATGGTTGGGTTTACGTTGTTTTTACAGTTTCTAGAATTATACTGTAATACGTAGTTATTAAAATGAATCATCATTGATTTTTTAAAGATTACCCATTTATTTAAAAAATCTCAATATCGTAAATAGGCAAAAACATCGCCAGAAACTTTTTTCTGAGCTTTGATGAATATGGTCGTAAACCAAACCATAAAAAAGCGTAGCCTAGGAAGTTAGGGGAAAGTTATTCAATACCCATTACGTGTGTCTAAAGTTTTGTAATAACGGTAGAAGACATACGTATGTTGTATATTGCTGTTTCTTAACTCTTTCAGCGACAAAGGCAATATTGAGCTTTTTGCAAACAATGCAGATTCAGGTGAGTCAGCTCATAACGAGCTGTCTAACCTGTAATCTGCATGTTTGGCTGTGAGTTATAACAATATTCCAAAAATCCTATGACATGAAAATAGAATCGTCCGAGTTTGAACATGGAAGAGTCTACTTTAAACAATTCGGCGCTGAAAGGGTTAAATCATTTTATACAATTTGTTTAGTCATAAAAGTGTTTTTTGTTCAAACATATACTAGAGTTTTTCTTAACAATGATAATGTTGGCTGCTCCCTTTTCGATTACGTCACCCCATGTTACAAAATTAAAACCTATCCAGATAGATAGATATATTTTATTCACACAGGACAAAATGTCCATCTTGTACATACAATCACACAAAACACACACACACATATATGAACATATACATTTTTTGTCATTTACATTTGCTTCCTGGTTAATGGTAGATATTTTACGAAATGACCGCGTACCACTAAGGAAAAGTAATGGAGAAAAGAGACAATAGTAATGGATTAATCATTTTTTCTCTAGATAATGCTTGACATAGAGACAGAGTTGCAGATTTTTACCGAAATTGAATATAAAAATCTGTAACTTTAATGTGCAAATAAGTAATTACATATCAATTTATATATAGCACAATAATCTATACTAGTTTAAGATGCTTACCATAACGAAACGCAAGCGACCTGCCTCTTTATATATAAAACAATATTGATCATTATCCTTGTAACGTGGAAGAATAGAACTAAAATGAAAATCTTGAAATAAACTTTGATAATACATTTCACACTTATATACATATTCCTTTTTACACTTTGAAAGAAATACATAAAAACATAATAACATTTAAACAACAATAGCAATATACATTTATTTTAAATGAGATAATTAATCAAGTGACTTCATTCTTTTTTCGAAACTTTTATATAGAAACATGCATAATTTGGATAATGTTTTCTGGTTATTGCTTGTTAAGAGTTAAATAAAGACGTAACAGTATTGCAGTAATTTATTTTATAGGAAAAGCTAAATCTAATTTTCTCAAACGAAGCAGTTTTGACTGTTGTAACATTTTCCGCCTTGCATGATGGTCAATTAATTATTTTAGTACCCCTAATTAGTTGACTTGCTGTTTATTACCCTTAGTCGGCTGCTGCTTCTGATCAGTGCAACAAACGCCTCGGCGGTGCTTTGTTGGTAGATCATAAGTAGTGTCTGATCGCTACCGGAAATATGATTGGGTTTTACGACCTTTAATTGGTTTTCAATAAATAATGGTACATTGTTTGTAATTTTCGATTAATCAGTGAATTACGCCTTTTGTCACAACGTTTACAACTTTATTTATACATGTATTTGCTGTGATAGAGATTATAGTGTTGTGTGGAGTGCCGGTGTAAGAAAGCCTTTATAGGCATGGCCGAAAATTGTTTTTGCTTTTGAGCGGTACAGTAAGCCTCTGCAGACGCATCCTGACGAAAAACCGACCAATTGGATCGTGTTTGCAATTCACAATATGACCTCCGAATTGCGATTTGGGTGTGACGTAGCTCATTTGTGTAAAACCTCCGAAACTATGCTGTACTCATTCTTCATAAACTTTCCCGTGTTTTGTATTTGGAGGTCATGAATTGTGGTAAAATACATTAAAAAAAAAAAGTAACGATTTTAGAAATTGGACTATTTCATTTGGAATTAAAATGGATATTTAAGCAGTTTGAGAATATTTCTTCAATATATAATATATCAAAATTAACCATTTCAATTTTCCCTTTTCCAAATATACCAAATCTGCAGCATATGACTAATATGGAAAATCTCTTTACCGTTTGCTGCAGAGTATGTAGGGAAGGGATCGAATTATGTCTGCTCAAAAGACTCGCCGACAGATCATATGACTGTAGCGTCCGATCACTACCGGAAATTTGATTGTTTCTATGATCTTTGATTGTTGTACAAAAACGACGGTTCATTATGTCTAACGAGCTGTGAAACCATAACAAATTACAGTCAAATATATAAACAAATGACATTACTTGTATAAATAAATGTTAACACACATATTTAATTGGCTGATATATATTACACGAGTCAAGTTCGTGTTTTTTATCCACCTACTATGGTTGGATACTATTTACTATAAAACTTTATATATATCTAGTAACAATATGATGTAATGCTTGTAATTCCATTTTGAATAATTGAAGTTTAGGTTTGTAAACTTCCGGGGTTAATTTTCTTATGAAAAAATATATTTTGTATAGAAAGTAAAGCCGAGATGGTAGACAACAAGACGGTAGATATGCTCTCCTTAATATACTTAATTCCAACTGCACTTTGTTTTATCAGCAGCACACTGTAACAGTTAATGCTTTTTCTAATCTGATTGTATCTGAAATTAAACTTTTTTATTACATGATGAAATAAATAACAGGTTAACATTGATAACGATACTACCTGTTGAAGTAATATAACGTGATAAGGGTTGCACAGAGTATAAATAAGCGCGTTAATGGGGTAAGAAGGTACAATGTTGTGTTTATGAACTCTGTAGGGTCATATACGCCTGTACTAATTATTGACATAGGTACTACAGGTTGAAGTAATATAACATGATAAGGGTTGCACAGTGTATAAATAAGCGCGGTAATGGGGGAAGAAGGTACAATTTTGTGTTTATGAACTCTGTAGGGTCATATACGCCTGTACTAATCATTGACATAGGTACTACAGGTTGAAGTAATATAACGTGATAAGGGTTGCACAGTGTATAAATAAGCGCGGTAATGGGGGAAGAAGGTACAATTTTGTATTAATGAACTCTGTAGGGTCAGATACGCCTGTACACCTCTTTGTAATATAATCTACACAAGTTTACAGAACTTGCTAACAAGCTTATTAAAGTAACATGTTAACAGTGGGTATACATTGATCAGACTGTATCGATGAAACAGGATGATCTGTATCTACATTGATTGCAAATAGCAGCTTGATCCTTTTCACATGGACGAGCTTATTGTTCATTTTGAAGATTGGATATATCAGAGTGTAAATGCACCGGTAAACCGGTGCAGTGTGTATGCATTAGTTGAAATAAACTAGATTTAGATTACCATAAACATCAGTCGGAACGCTTCGGACGAATAAACACATTTCGGTAATATATACATGTCCGGGTATACGCCGCGTTAAAACATAGTACACATTCCAGTGAAACAGAAATATGATATTGCAAATACAGGGTAAAACAGTTTCAGTATATATCGGATTGCAAATACAATACGAGACAATACTATATATTCTATAACATAACAACTACAAGTTTTATAGCAAGTCAAACAAACAAAGATCATAACATAGACAATGGTTTTCCTTAAGAGCCCCACGTATAAACGCTACATATTTAACCCATAATTAATCAAAGCGCTGAAGGCACTGAATTTGTCTGGGTACATAAAACTGTTCAAACATTTGCCTTTGCATAGATGTGTGATTTATAAACTATGCATTGTTTATAAATATTACAAATTCGGGTTAAAGAATAAATGACGCATCCGTTAAAATTAAATGCCATTTTAGTTGTCTATAAAAATAAATTATGAGACATACATGTGAATATTATATTTAATTTCCAACTTTCAAAAGACATGTAAAACAAATGGATAACCATTATGGCCCCGACTCACTCATCTAAGTATTTACCAATTTTTGTTACAAAAAAAATCACAATTGACCAAAGGTTTTCTAAAATCTTACTCAAAAGCTTCCTGTTTAACAAGAGATTTTTCAACATTTCGACCAATCAACATGGCTTGGAGGAATCTGATAGATGGTCTCCCAATGAACATTTCTACAAAAAGAATTGAAAATTGGCCAAACACTTTCGGAGGAGAAGATTTTTCAAGTTTTTACTATAGCCATATTAGGCAAAAAATCAACTTGGCTGGAAGGAATCTGATAGAGGGTCACCCTAGGAACATTTCTACAAAATTATTTGAAAATCGGCCTGACACTTTTGGAGGAGAAGATTTTTTTTGAGTTTGCACTATAGCCATATAAGGCAAAAAGCCCCGCTCCCTGGCGGCCAAGGAACACTTCTTTAAACTAATTTGAAAATCTGCCAACCAGTTTGGTAGAAGAAGAATTTTAAAGTTTTTATTTTCGTTGCCATGGAAACCATAATTCTGCATGAATCACAAACATCTGAAGGAATTCTGGTGAGGTCAGTGAGAGGATGCTTTCTGTGAAGTTTCATCCTAATTGACCCACTCGTTACTGAGGAGAAGATGTTGACGGACGACAGACGCTGGACAAGGGAGATCACAATAACTAACTTTCAGCACTTCGTGCTCAGGTGAGCTAAAAAAGAAACATCTATCCAAATGAAAGAGTAATTGAAATCATGTAGAAAAAGGCAGTACTAATATTTATATGAGCACTTTAAAAGAAACATGCTTCAGACTTCAGAGGCTTTTGTATTCATTTGCATTATAAAAGGATTAAATGCTCCAGAGAAAACCAATACCTGTGCCGTCCGCTTTTTACTCTACAGTATACACCTAACCGGGCCGCTGTTTCCTTTAAAGGTTGTTTAAGCTTGCCAAATCAATTAAGGATGCGTGACCATACACTGTTAATTACCATTGTGTACGAGTGTCATTCCAAACAAATTATAAATGTAACCCCTTTTCCCAATAAACCTATCATATACATTTATGTATTTGTAACTTGCCGGGATGTGTCGATACCGTCATGGTACAATGTGATATATGCACAAATATGTTTCACAAATCTTGTGTTAATGCACCTGTGGATATTTCGACAACAGATGCGGACTTTAATTGTAACTTTTGTTAATTATTTGGCTATTATAATGATAAGATATGTGATTAAATTGGCAACATTTAAGTTTTTTACTTATAACAGCCTTCAAATACAAATTTGGTCTATACGACGGTAAAGAAAGGTTATGGGAATTAAGAAATTGTTTAAATAAGCAAATTCTCCTTTTCCCACAATGTTTTCAATATATGTTGCTTTTTACTATTTACACAGCAAGAAAAAAACATTTAACTTATTTGTTATAGATTAGTATTATTGTTGTATATATATATAATTACAAGAAACAAATTAAGATTAAAAGTGTTGTATATATATATATGTATATATATATACTTATTGTTTATTTGTTATTTAAATCGTTCTGCCCCTTCCAAGTACCCTACAGAATAGAATGTTGTATGGATCATTTGCCTCGTAGTATGGCACATGGAAAACTGTTGAAAGTTACAAAGTAGAAAATGAAGAGGCCAAACAATAACTAGAACCCATGACCCTTCAATCGATTGTAAATGAGAGGATATAATTGAAGCAAAACCTATGGCTAGCAACCTATTCTATCCTTGCAATGTTTTCAAATTTCGTCCGCTGCAGATGCGTCCATCAATTCTCGTTATTGATATCTATAGATATGATATAAAGAGGAAAGTCAATAAAACACTTTACAAAGAGATTCCATTTCAGCATGATCTCGATTTTTGGTTTTATCTATATCACTGATAAAAGCAATCAAACACATATTTACAAAGAAAACCCCGGATATGATCATATGTAACAAATTATACACATTTGCCCATCTTTAATTAAACATTTTTTACAACAAATCATAGCTTCCGCAGATTTGCTCTATATTCTATAGCGTTCGCATTTTCCCTCTATATTGCATTTATCCGCATTTTCCCTCTATAATGTATTTGTCCGCAGATCGCGTCCGCACTTTAGACCCTTCCCCCATACCGTTGTATTTTGAATAGAATTCGACGATCACGATTTCTCTGCAAATGTGTTACTCTCATTTTAAATGCATTTTATGACGCACATATTTGTTTTTTTTAATTCTTTATACTATATTTATATGGCCGACAAAGCACAAAGAAAATATTTTCAATTCTGTTTTTATCTACATTTTCAATGCGTGATTGAAAATTCAAATACCGTATCTGGAGCTTAAATCGGAAATAGTTCTCCCTGTAGCAGTTCACTCATTGAGATTTATAAATATCTCCGCGTTCATGTTTTAAAATACAATGTTTCATTTTATTTCCAAATTCTCTTTGAATATAAGAACCACATAAGAAAACAAAGACGATATAAATATATCACAAGAGAAAGTTGATGCAACGCATCAATGTCGCCGGATATCCATAGTGCAGTTATGCATAACACTGACATTATAGTAGTTGAATAAACAGTTATCAACTGAGGGGCATATTGGAACATCAGGGGTGGGGTCAAGTGAAAATGTATCATAACTTGCATTGTTTTGTCAACGAAGTGAATGATAATTGAAGACTTTCATTGTTTATGATCAATCTCCATTCCAAAGTAGGTTGACCATACACACAACCAACTAATTATTGATCATAAACAGTAATGGAAATGAGAAATCTTGCCAATCATTAGTCTTAGTATGTATACAGTGCTTTCATTAAGGAATAATTATAAGATTTGTGAATTCCACATACACTTTTCAAGATGTTTGTCAGAATATTTGAATTTTATTATTTTTCAATAAAACCACAAAACAGACAATTTAGGATTTGCATGCAATAGCACGTCATTTTACCTTTCCTCTATTAAGGTCAACAGTGGACACCTTTGCAGCAATCTACTTTTAAAACAATTAGTTAAGGGTTAAATCGCTGAAGACATGAGTTTTCTCTTTTTCTCAAAATGTTATTAGCTTGGCATCCTAATTATATCATACTTTAACAAATGTTGAAATGTAGTCCAATCATTTATAAATTAGACCACCTTCGAAATATAATATCAACTAAACAGTTAAATATCATTGAAATTGTTCTATAATTTAAACTTAATTTCGAACATAAACTTAGCCCTACAACATGTTAATTTATCTTAATTCTTTCCTTCCTTTTTTATAATGAAAATAACAAACTACTCATGTTTTAAAATTATATTATGATTAGCGCCCTTGTGTCAATGATGCATAACAATATGCAGATCGGAAGCAATATGCCTTTAGGAAATTAAATGACACATTTAAAATTGTCAAGGACGAAATAATTGTGTACGAAAGACCCGATTCTTTCTTATTCGCAGAGGTGTCGTTCTTGAAACTCTCTTTATAGGCAGAGAGTGTTCGTTTAAAGTAATTTTTCTATTAAAACTAGTTTTATCTCGGTTTGTTCTTTTCTTCATTTGTTTCGAACCAAATAAACATTTTAAATCACCTATGATTTACTATTTGTAAGTGAGTGTAAATAGACGGCTCTCGGCAAAGGAGATTGATCTACGCAGTTGGTATTCGGGAGTCACGCTTCAAGCAGGTGCGCGTATGTAAACAAATTAGACTGCGACGTTAAGGTTTGTAGTTATCGCCTTTTGAGTACATGTAGTATATAGTGTAAAATAAAGTATACCAGTCTAGCTAATAGGGACTGTTTTGTCTTCGTAAATAAAACAAAAAACATAAATGCGAGTCAAAATAAAGAAACTGAAAATACCTAAAACATCGAAATATCTATTTCATTTTAGATGTGTCATTGCTTAGTGTTTTTAAACAAACACAAGTGTAATATGTTCAAGACATCTAAATGTGTTTCTTTCTAATAATAATCCCCCCCTCCCATGTGATTTCCGAAAACCTATTAAAAGTAGAAGTCGAGGGCTTCTGCACGGCGACTAATTATTTCAAAAAACGTGATAAATTTGAAAAGTAAGAACAAGTATTGAGTACTACTTTCACGCGTATGAAATTTATGGAATTCTCCATAAGACGTATGGCTTCAGAAATATAGCTCTCTAAATTTGTTTGTTCCAAACAAATAAAAACTGTTAAATAGATGCGGTGTGTATTAATTAAATGAACCGATTTACGCCAATCAGATCTTAATTTGTATCTACATTAGACAGAACACTTTGACCAAACAAACACATATCGGTTATACAAATATGTCCGGGTATGTGACACGTTAACATATAGTCCACATTCGAATGTAGCAGTACTCTGATATTGCAAGTACATGAGTAATCAGGTTTAATGCTTTAATAGCTGAAATAATAAAAGTCAACTAGATCTAGATTATTATCTGAATCAATCGAATTTCCTCTGTTTAAGTCACGGATCACACTATATACATACAATTAAATCAGCTGTTTGTAATAAACCTGCTGTCAAAATAGTTACCAGTGCTACTAGTCTGTTTATTCTTACACCAGCGAGTCAATCGTAGTAATAACCCAACAACACTGAGCGCACAGGAGGGAAAGCAACGACTACCATTATACAAAGTATTTTGCATGGCCGACCTGTGATCGAACCCGCGCCCTCCCGCATCCGAGGCGGACGCTCTACCTTTACACCACCGAGGCGGTCTATTGGTAAACAGGGTTTAATTGTCGCTCGTTTATCTTCGAATGTCTTCGTTGCCAATTAATAGTATAGTCGTGATTAAAATGTTAATTAAACGAGCCAATAAAGTTACGGCATGTGACTTAAACATCGATGTCGCGATAGTGTTGTCGGTAAAAACACTAATTATGATAAACAAACCCACGCTAAAATTAATTTTGCTCGGTTTACTAAAACATACGGTGGCATAGAGGTGACATGTGTGTGTTTTATTTTTATTTTACTAAGTCTTGTGCACGAGATACTAAGTCGTGCTCACGAGGTAATTAAGTCGTGCGCGAGAGATACTAAGTCGTGCGCACGAGTTACTAAGTCGTGCGCACGACATAATTAGCCAATCAGAATACACTTTACATACAGGAATGTTGTTTAAAAATGGCTGATAGCAGAAACGATTTTATTCTATTATATTTTTAATGCAGGGTTAACGGTTATTCGGTTTCTTTTGCGCGATCAGCATGATATACACATATTCTCAAACAATATTCATGTATGTAAAGTGTATTCTGATTGGCTAATTATGTCGTGCGCACGACTTAGTAACTCGTGCGCACGACTTAGTAACTCGTGCGCACGACATAGTATCTCGTGCGCACGACTTAAGTATGTCGTGCGCACGACGACATAGTATCTCGTGCGCACGACTTAGTATGTCGTGCGCACGACTTAGTAAAATAAAAATAAAAACATACACATGTCACCTCTGTGAAAACATGAACATTAACAAATAGGCGTTAACTGTCAAATTTACCATGACACGGTGGAATGAGGAATACGAGCCAATTGCCATATAAACATTGACACAAACTCCTAATGCAAAATGTCAATTTTTTATGTAGATGTTGTTTGAACCGGTCAATTGATTTTCACAACACATATGTATGCGATATTGTCTTAGATATGCAACCCGACCATTTTTTGCATGACTTTGCTTATATTTCTTTCCTCAGTTATCTCAAGAATTACGAAGGCGGTAATGTAAAAGTGAAAAAAAAACAATCTGACTTGTTTTCCTCCCTAGTTTAATGTACAGCCGCTCAACGACAAGATTATTTTCGTACTTTATGAGTTTGTTATCGATGATATTTATATGGCTTTCGGCCGAAATGATTCTAGTCTCAAAGTGTATATATGAGCAGCATTAGCGGTTCATGGTTATGTGAGCCGTCCAGCGAGAAAAACAACACTGTGGACTCGGACATACACTTTTCGCCTTCTGTGTTTTTAGATCACCTGAGCCGAAGGCTCAAGGTGAGCTATTCTGATCACTTTTTGTCCGTCGTCCGTCGTCCGTCCGTCCGTCTGGCGTTAACTTTTAGCTTTAAACATCATCTCCTCCCAAACTCCAAGGACAATTTCCGTGAAACATCACAGGACTGTTCCTCTGGTTGGCCTCTTTCAAAGTTGTTCAAAGATTTAAATTCCATTGAGAACTTTGGTTGCTGCGGCATCAGAAAGGGGACAAAATGTCCAAACTTTAAAAATCTTCTCCTCCGAATCTGCATGTCAGATTCAAATATAATTTGGTAGAAATGTTCCTAGGGTGACCCTCTATAAAAATTGTTCAAGCCATACTGATTGGGCGAAAAACATGGCAGTCAGGCGGCATCAAAAAAGGGGCAAAATGACAAAATTTGAAAATTCCATTTTTATGAAAGTGCTTGTCTGATTTTAAGAAAATATAATACGAATCTTACTGTAATGATCCTTTATTTAATTTGTTTAAGCCGTTTTGATTGGTTACACAATCATAGCAACCAGGCGTCATCACAAAAGGGGTAAATTGAACTTTTAGCTACAAATGACAACCAACTCCTACCATTCCAATAGAACAATTTCCACAAAACATCACAGGAATTTTCCTTTGGTGGTCCTCTTTCAAAATTGTTCAAAGATTAAAATTCCAATGAGAACTTTGGTTGCTGCGGCATCAGAAAGTGAGAAAAATACCCAAATTTTAAAATCCTTTTCCTACATAATCTACTTGTGCGATTGCAAGATAATTTGGTAGAAATGTTTCTTAAGTGACCCTCTAAATAAACTGTTGAAGCCATATTGATTTCGTTGAAAAACAGGGCAGTAAGGCGGCATCAGGAAAGGTGCAAAATGACAAAAACTTTATAATTCCATTCTTATTAAAGTTCTTGTTAGATTTCAAGATATAAATGGCCTTTACTGATAAGCTGTTTCTTGAGAAGTGTCCACTCCTTTCAGTTTCATTTGCACTCCCTGATAAAAAATTCCAGATATTTGCAGTTAAATATTTGCTACTAATTTACTATCAATTAGGTGATCGATTTAGGGCCATCTTGGCCCTCTTGTTTTCAGGAATCATTACTCTATACCTCTATCCTCCTGGGACGGAAAGTGTCGTCCAAGATTAGCCTGCACGGACTGCGCAGGCTGATCTGGATCGATACATTACGCAAAGGTCGAATAATATTGGTTTTCTCGCGGGACGGTTCATATGTAATTATTTGTTTACATATACATATCGAAATTAAAACGAGGTTAAGATCTTCATTCATCTATGGCAAGCCGATAACGTTTTTTGTTCCTTGGAGAGAAATCACCCTAAATCGTTATATATCTTTGCAATTTGGAGATATTAAACCCAGATCATCTAAGTTAAAAAACATAATCTCGGTTAGAGATACATAATTATACTGAAATGGATACCCTGCTTATTTTAAAAGAATTCTTTTCATTATTTAAGAGAACATCTATTTTATTTAGATATCTCCTTGACATTGTGAACTTATCTCTAAGACTGTGAGATATACTTTTCTAAATTTAACCGTAATCTATTTAACTTGGTGTAATTTATATATAACCTTTAGATATGTTTCTTCAACGTTGATAGAGTATTTCGTTGTTAAAAGTAATATATATTTAATTAAAGAAATACGGCAAAGCCAAATGTATACCTTCTTTCGTAAAAGACTAGTTAAAGCAATGAATAACTTATTTAAGGTACCTCATTTGTCAATTCCATTGATTTTGTATGCCATGCCCGATTACATTAATGATGTCAAGACTATCAATAACATTGAGCTCACACGAAAGTACCAGCACCAAAATAATTACACAATACTGTCTGAAAATAAGAAAATATGCGAAGAGCATACGCAACAGTTTGCATTCTTAAAGATGATTTGTGTCATCTTGGATGTTCATATCTTTTCCATTTATAATGTCATACTGCATGACGTTTAAGATATGAAGTGACACATATTGGCGGATTTTATAGTGCTTTAAATCGGTGAAAATCAAATTTACTAAAATCAATTAAGGCAATGCATGTGAGCTTTTCTGGAAGTGCGTTTAGTCTCAACAGATGTAATCCCCTGCTCAAAAAAATGATAAGTTGTTGTGTCATAACTCATTTGATATATCCGGCTATAGCTCAATTGATGATCGATTGGGTTGTCAATCCAGGGTTTGGGAGTTCAAGTTCAAGCTCAATCAACTTACTTTCCAAAAGTCAAAGACATATGTTTTCCTATGAAGTTTATGTAGTACGTTGAATTGGTAAAATCCCATTTACTATACATAAAGAACAGCATAATGTAATGATGTAATCAGGACAAAGATGTCTTATAAGTCAGAAATACTGACCCTTCCATTAGGGAAGACAATGTGAGATACATGTGTACGGTAGAATGTTGGCCTTTCGCACCAAAGGTCGTAGGATTGAATAATTTTCAATTGATTCATTTACGTAATCAAAGGCCACCAGCCCAAAATACATAATAAAATGTTACAAATAATAATACATCATATGTTTTGCAAAGGTCGTTTTGATAGCGTTGTTGTTTTTTTTTAGGCCGTTTTCAACAGCATTTATGTCCAATCACCCTCACAGTTCACATACTCATGCGTCCTGGGCGAATCAAGCCAACTATGCAATAGGACTGAAAACAGTGTGGTGAGAGGAGCCATTATCCATCGTGCTTTCAATGATCGTTTTGATTGCGTTGTTGGTTTTACAACAGCATTTATGTTAAATACCCCTCCCTGAACACACACACATGCTTCCTGGGTGAATCAACTAATCTACGCGATAAGACTAAAAACAGTGTGATATAATGAGCCATTGCTCGTCATGTTTTCAACGGTCGTTTTGAGTGCACTGTACGGAGTTTTAGGCCGTTTTCAACAGCATTTATGTCCAATCACTCTCACAGTTCACAAACTCATGGGACCTGGGAGAATCAACCCAGCTATGCGTTAGGACTGAAGACAGTGTGGAAAGATGAGCCATTGCTAATCATGATTTCAAAGGTCGTTTTGTTTGTATTGTTGGGTGTTTTAGGCCGTTTTCCACATCATTCCAGTCATACCACCCCGTCAGTTCACACACTCGTGATCCCTGGGTGAATCAACCCAGCTATGCAATAGACATGAACACATTGTGACAAGAGAAGCAATTGCCCGCCATGCTTTTAAATGTCGTTTTGTTTGCACATACTCATGGGTTTTTTGCGTTGTTGGGTATTTTACGCCGTTTTCAACATCATATATGTCAAATCGCACGCACTGTTCACATACCCATGCGTCCTGGGTGATTCAACCCAGCTATGCGTTAGGACTGAAAACAGTGTGGAAAGAGGAGCCATTGCTAATCATGATTTCAAAGGTCGTTTTGTTTGTATTGTTGGGTGTTCTACGCCGGTTTCAACATCATATATGTCAAATCACCCACACTGTTCACATACTCATGCGTCCTGGGTAATTCAATCCAGCTACTCAATAGTACTGAACACACTGTGACAAAGGGAGCAATTGCCCGCCCTGCTTTTAGAGGTCGTTTTGTTTGTATTGTTGGATGTTTTAGGCCGATTTCCACATCATTCAAGTCATACCACCCCGTCAGTTCACACACTCGTGATCCCTGGGTGAATCAACCCAGCTATGCAATAGACTTGAACACATTGTGGCAAGAGAAGCAATTGCCCGCCATGCTTTAAAATGTCGTTTTGTTTGCATTGTATGGGTTTTGATCTTGGAAGCGAGTTGTTGCATTACTAAATAAGTGTGGAAAGAGGCATAACATAGCTGCATGTGGGAAAGGGTTAGTATCTGTTCACGGGTCTTCGCACCTCTGCAGGCCAAATCCCTTTCGGCGGTACAGTGAACGTTTTTCCCACAACCCCGTTCCCACATATGCATACACTCCCTATAAATGAACTATCGAAAACATTGTGATAAAAACAGCCATTGCTCATCATGTTTTCAAAGGTCGTTTTGCTTGCATTGTTGGGGTTTTAGGCCGTTTTCAACAGCATGTATGCCCAATCGCCATCACAGTGCACATACTCGTGTTTTTTGGGTGATTCTACACAGCTAGGCAATAGGACTGAAAACAGTGTGGTAAAAGGAGCCATTGCTTATCATGTTTTCAAAGGTCGTTTTGATTGCGTTGTTGGTTGTTTTAGGCCGTTTTCAACAGCATTTATGTTAAATAGCCCTCCCTGCTCACACTCACATGCTTCCTGGGTGAATCAACCAATCTACGCGATAAGACTGAAAACAGTGTGATATAATGAGCCATTGCTCGTCATGTTTTCAACGGTCGTTTGCAGTGCATTGTACGGAGTTTAAGGCCGTTTTCAACAGCATTTATGTCCAATCACTCTCACAGTTCACAAACTCATGGAACCTGGGAGAATCAACCCAGCTATGCGTTAGGACTGAAGACAGTGTGGAAAGATGAGCCATTGCTAATCATGATTTCAAAGGTCGTTTTGTTTGTATTGTTGGGTGTTTTAGGCCGTTTTCCACATCATTCCAGTCATACCACCCCGTCAGTTCACACACTCGTGATCCCTGGGTGAATCAACCCAGCTATGCAATAGACCTGAACACATTGTGACAAGAGAAGCAATTGCCCGCCATGCTTTAAAATGTCGTTTTGTTTGCACATACTCATGTTTTTTTGCGTTGTTGGGTATTTTACGCCGTTTTCAACATCATATATGTCAAATCGCATGCACTGTTCACATACCCATGCGTCCTGGGTGATTCAACCCAGCTATGCGTTAGGACTGAAAACAGTGTGGAAAGAGGAGCCATTGCTAATCATGATTTCAAAGGTCGTTTTGTTTGTATTGTTGGGTGTTCTACGCCGGTTTCAACATCATATATGTCAAATCACCCACACTGTTCACATACTCATGCGTCCTGGGTAATCCAATCCAGCTACTCAATAGTACTGAACACACTGTGACAAAGGGAGCAATTGCCCGCCCTGCTTTCAGAGGTCGTTTTGTTTGTATTGTTGGGTCTTTTAGGCCGATTTCCACATCATTCAAGTCATACCACCCCGTCAGTTCACACACTCGTGATCCCCGGTTGAATCAACCCAGCTATGCAATAGACTTGAACACATTGTGGCAAGAGAAGCAATTGCCCGCCATGCTTTAAAATGTCGTTTTGTTTGCATTGTATGGGTTTTGATCTTGGAAGCGAGTTGTTGCATTACTAAATAAGTGTGGAAAGAGGCATAACATAGCTGCATGTGGGAAAGGGTTAGTATCTGTTCACGGGTCTTCGCACCTCTGCAGGCCAAATCCCTTTCGGCGGTACAGTGAACGATTTTCCCACAACCCCGTTCCCACATATGCATACAATCCCTATAAATGAACTATCGAAAACATTGTGATAAAAACAGCCATTGCTCATCATGTTTTCAAAGGTTGTTTTGCTTGCATTGTTGGGGTTTTAGGCCGTTTTCAACTGCATGTATGCCCAATCGCCATCACAGTGCACATACTCGTGTTTTTTGGGTGATTCTACACAGCTAGGCAATAGGACTGAAAACAGTGTGATAAAAGGAGCCATTGCTTATCATGTTTTCAAAGGTCGTTTTGATTGCGTTGTTGGTTGTTTTAGGCCGTTTTCAACAGCATTTATGTTAAATACCCCTCCCTGCTCACACACACATGCTTCCTGGATGAATCAACAAATCTACGCGATAAGACTGAAAACAGTGTGATATAATGAGCCATTGCTCGTCATGTTTTCAACGGTCGTTTTGAGTGCACTGTACGGAGTTTAAGGCCGTTTTCAACAGCATTTATGTCCAATCACTCTCACAGTTCACAAACTCATGGAACCTGGGAGAATCAACCCAGCTATGCGTTAGGACTGAAGACAGTGTGGAAAGATGAGCCATTGCTAATCATGATTTCAAAGGTCGTTTTGTTTGTATTGTTGGGTGTTTTAGGCCGTTTTCCACATCATTCCAGTCATACCACCCCGTCAGTTCACACACTCGTGATCCCTGGGTGAATTAACCCAGCTATGCAATAGACATGAACACATTGTGAAAAGAGAAGCAATTGCCCGCCATGTTTTAAAATGTCGTTTTGTTTGCACATACTCATGTTTTTTTGCGTTGTTGGGTATTTTACGCCGTTTTCAACATCATATATGTCAAATCGCACGCACTGTTCACATACCCATGCGTCCTGGGTGATTCAACCCAGCTATGCGTTAGGACTGAAAACAGTGTGGAAAGAGGAGCCATTGCTAATCATGATTTCAAAGGTCGTTTTGTTTGTATTGTTGGGTGTTTTACGCCGGTTTCAACATCATATATGTCACATCACCCACACTGTTCACATACTCATGCGTCCTGGGTAATTCAATCCAGCTACTCAATAGTACTGAACACACTCTGACAAAGGGAGCAATTGCCCGCCCTGCTTTCAGAGGTCGTTTTGTTTGTATTGTTGGGTGTTTTAGGCCGATTTCCACATCATTCAAGTCATACCACCCCGTCAGTTCACACACTCGTGATCCCCGGTTGAATCAACCCAGCTATGCAATAGACTTGAACACATTGTGGCAAGAGAAGCAATTGCCCGCCATGCTTTAAAATGTCGTTGTGTTTGCATTGTATGTGTTTTGATCTTGGAAGCGAGTTGTTGCATTACTAAATAAGTGTGGAAAGAGGCATAACATAGCTGCACGTGGGAAAGGGTTAGTATCTGTTCACGGGTCTTCGCACCTCTGCAGGCCAAATCCCTTTCGGCGGTATAGTGAACGATTTTCCCACAACCCCGTTCCCACATATGCATACAATCCCTATAAATGAACTATCGAAAACATTGTGATAAAAACAGCCATTGCTCATCATGTTTTCAAAGGTCGTTTTGCTTGCATTGTTGGGGTTTTTAGGCCGTTTTCAACAGCATGTATGCCCAATCGCCATCACAGTGCACATACTCGTGTTTTTTGGGTGATTCTACACAGCTAGGCAATAGGACTGAAAACAGTGTGGTAAAAGGAGCCATTGCTTATCATGTTTTCAAAGGTCGTTTTGATTGCGTTGTTGGTTGTTTTAGGCCGTTCTCAACAGCATTTATGTTAAATACCCCTCCCTGCTCACACACACATGCTTCCTGGATGAATCAACCAATCTACGCGATAAGACTGAAAACAGTGTGATATAATGAGCCATTGCTCGTCATGTTTTCAACGATCGTTTTGAGTGCACTGTACGGAGTTTAAGGCCGTTTTCAACAGCATTTATGTCCAATCACTCTCACAGTTCACAAACTCATGGAACCTGGGAGAATCAACCCAGCTATGCGTTAGGACTGAAGACAGTGTGGAAAGATGAGCCATTGCTAATCATGATTTCAAAGGTCGTTTTGTTTGTATTGTTGGGTGTTTTAGGCCGTTTTCCACATCATTCCAGTCATACCACCCCGTCAGTTCACACACTCGTGATCCCTGGGTGAATCAACCCAGCTATGCAATAGACCTGAACACATTGTGAAAAGAGAAGCAATTGCCCGCCATGTTTTAAAATGTCGTTTTGTTTGCACATACTCATGTTTTTTTGCGTTGTTGGGTATTTTACGCCGTTTTCAACATCATATATGTGAAATCGCACGCACTGTTCACATACCCATGCGTCCTGGGTGATTCAACCCAGCTATGCGTTAGGACTGAAAACAGTGTGGAAAGAGGAGCCATTGCTAATCATGATTTCAAAGGTCGTTTTGTTTGTATTGTTGGGTGTTCTACGCCGGTTTCAACATCATATATGTCAAATCACCCACACTGTTCACATACTCATGCGTCCTGGGTAATTCAATCCAGCTACTCAATAGTACTGAACACACTGTGACAAAGGGAGCAATTGCCCGCCCTGCTTTCAGAGGTCGTTTTGTTTGTATTGTTGGGTGTTTTAGGCCGATTTCCACATCATTCAAGTCATACCACCCCGTCAGTTCACACACTCATGATCCCTGGGTGAATCAACCCAGCTATGCAATAGACCTGAACACATTGTGGCAAGAGAAGCAATTGCCCGCCATGCTTTAAAATGTCGTTTTGTTTGCATTGTATGGGTTTTGATCTTGGAAGCGAGTTGTTGCATTACTAAATAAGTGTGGAAAGAGGCATAACATAGCTGCATGTGGGAAAGGGTTAGTATCTGTTCACGGGTCTTCGCACCTCTGCAGGCCAAATCCCTTTCGGCGGTACAGTGAACGATTTTCCCATAACCCCTTCCCACATATGCATACACTCCCTATAAATGAACTAACGAAAACATTGTGATAAAAACAGCCATTGCTCATCATGTTTTCAAAGGTCGTTTTGTTTGCATTGTTGGGGTTTTAGGCCGTTTTCAACAGCATGTATGCCCAATCGCCATCACAGTGCATATACTCGTGTTTTTTGGGTGATTCTACACAGCTAGGCAATAGGACTGAAAACAGTGTGGTAAAAGGAGCCATTGCTTATCACGTTTTCAAAGGTCGTTTTGATTGCGTTGTTGGTTGTTTTAGGCCGTTTTCAACAGCATTTATGTTAAATACCCCTCCCTGCTCACACACACATGCTTCCTGGGTGAATCAACCAATCTACGCGATAAGGCTGAAAACAGTGTGGTATAATGAGCCATTGCTCGTCATGTTTTCAACGGTCGTTTTGAGTGCACCGTACGGAGTTTTATGCCGTTTTCAACAGCATTTATGTCCAATCACTCTCACAGTTCACAAACTCATGGGACCTGGGAGAATCAACCCAGCTATGCGTTAGGACTGAAGACAGTGTGGAAAGATGAGCCACTGCTAATCATGATTTCAAAGGTCGTTTTGTTTGTATTGTTGGGTGTTTTAGGCCGTTTTCCACATCATTCCAGTCATACCACCCCGTCAGTTCACACACTCGTGATCCCTGGGTGAATCAACCCAGCTATGCAATAGACCTGAACACATTGTGACAAGAGAAGCAATTGCCCGCCATGCTTTAAAATGTTGTTTTGTTTGCACATACTCATGTTTTTTTGCGTTGTTGGGTATTTTACGCCGTTTTCAACATCATATATGTCAAATCGCACGCACTGTTCACATACCCATGCGTCCTGGGTGATTCAACCCAGCTATGCGTTAGGACTGAAAACAGTGTGGAAAGAGGAGCCATTGCTAATCATGATTTCAAAGGTCGTTTTGTTTGTATTGTTGGGTGTTTTACGCCGGTTTCAACATCATATATGTCACATCACCCACACTGTTCACATACTCATGCGTCCTGGGTAATTCAATCCAGCTACTCAATAGTACTGAACACACTGTGACAAAGGGAGCAATTGCCCGCCCTGCTTTTAGAGGTCGTTTTGTTTGTATTGTTGGGTGTTTTAGGCCGATTTCCACATCATTCAAGTCATACCACCCCGTCAGTTCACACACTCGTGATCCCTGGGTGAATCAACCCAGCTATGCAATAGACTTGAACACATTGTGGCAAGAGAAGCAATTGCCCGCCATGCTTTAAAATGTCGTTTTGTTTGCATTGTATGGGTTTTGATCTTGGAAGCGAGTTGTTGCATTACTAAATAAGTGTGGAAAGAGGCATAACATAGCTGCATGTGGGAAAGGGTTAGTATCTGTTCACGGGTCTTCGCACTTCTGCAGGCCAAATCCCTTTCGGCGGTACAGTGAACGATTTTCCCATAACCCCTTCCCACATATGCATACACTCCCTATAAATGAACTAACGAAAACATTGTGATAAAAACAGCTATTGCTCATCATGTTTTCAAAGGTCGTTTTGCTTGCATTGTTGGGGTTTCAGGCCGTTTTCAACAGCATGTACGCCCAATCGCCATCACGGTGCACATACTCGTGTTTTTTGGGTGATTCTACACAGCTAGGCAATAGGACTGAAAACAGTGTGGTAAGAGGAGCCATTGGTTATCATGTTTTCAAAGGTCGTTTTGATTGCGTTGTTGGTTGTTTTAGGCCGTTTTCAACAGCATTTATGTTAAATACCCCTCACTGCTCACACCACACACATGCTTCCTGGGTGAATCAACCAATCTACGCGATAAGACTGAAAACAGTGTGGTATAATGAGCCATTACTCGTCATTTTTCAACGGTCGTTTTGAGTGCACTGTACGGAGTTTTAGGCCGTTTTCAACAGCATTTATGTCCAATCACTCTCACAGTTCACACACTCATGGGACCTGGGAGAATCAACCCAGCTATGCGTTAGGACTGAAGACAGTATGGAAAGATGAGCCATTGCTAATCATGATTTCAAAGGTTGTTTTGTTTGTATTGTTGGGTGTTTTACGCCGGTTTCAACATCATATATGTCAAATCACCCGCACTTCTCACATACTCATGCGTCCTGGGTAATTCAATCCAGCTACTCAATAGTACTGAACACACTGTGACAAAGGGAGCAATTGCCCTGCTTTCAGAGGTCGTTTTGTTTGTATTGTTGGGTGTTTTAGGCCGTTTCCCACATCATTCCAGTCATACCACCCCGTCAGTTCACACACTCGTGATCTCTGGGTGAATCAACCCAGCTATGCAATAGACCTGAACACATTGTGGCAAGAGAAGCAATTGCCCGCCATGCTTTAAAATGTCGTTTTGTTTGCATTGTATGGGTTTTGATCTTGGAAGCGAGTTGTTGCATGACTAAATAAGTGTGGAAAGAGGCATAAAATAGCTGCATGTGGGAAAGGGTTAGTATCTGTTCACGGGTCTTCGCACCTCTGCAGGCCAAATCCCTTCCGGCGGTACAGTGAACGATTTTCCCATAACCCCGTTCCCACATATGCAAACACTCCCTATAAATGAACTAACGAAAACATTGTGATAAAAACAGCCATTGCGCATCATGTTTTCAAAGGTCGTTTTGCTTGCATTGTTGGGGTTTCAGGCCGTTTTCAACAGCATGTACGCCCAATCGCCATCACGGTGCACATACTCGTGTTTTTTGGGTGATTCTACACAGCTAGGCGATAGGACTGAAAACAGTGTGGTAAGAGGAGCCATTGGTTATCATGTTTTCAAAGGTCGTTTTGATTGCGTTGTTGGTTGTTTTAGGCCGTTTTCAACAGCATTTATGTTAAATACCCCTCACTGCTCACACACACATGCTTCCTGGGTGAATCAACCAATCCAAGTTGCAAAACTGGACAATAATACATTTAGATGCACAAATGCACAAACCTGATTTTATAAACCTAAACAAATCCTAACTAAATACACGTAGTCAAAATTCAAGTAATATTATTGCTCCTAAATAATTTTCTAATCCTATAAAAATATAAAGTGCGAAAAACGAACAAAGGGTTTTCTCGGTGTCGGGTATTTTTCTGGTCCAGGCAGTAAACATGGAGATAAATTACGTCACTATTAGCCGCGACAAATGAAAAACACCCATATAAATTAATGTCAAATGTATGATTCAATTACTAAGCTGCACATAATCTTTTTTTTAAGACGTAGATCATTTTGTCGGGGGTGGGGGTGGGGGGGGGGGGGGGGGGGGGGGGGGGGGGGGGATTGCTATGCTTCAATGATTTACGAAAAATAAAGGTCACTTCATTGGTTTCACCCTTACCCATTTGCACACGCATTTTGACGCATCTGCAGCAGAATTCTTTGATAGTGTTGTGACAAAAGGAGAAATTACTTCATTTGTTTGAAATTGGATGAATTAACTTTGAATTGAAAAGGATTTTAAAGGGTATGAACATACATGTATTTTATTTTTCCTTTGTTTAACAACTTTGAAACTAGAAAAAAATGTGAGGAATAGAAAGGGAAGGATACATCGCTGTTAACTGATTATGCTGATAACAATCAGTTTTTCTTTTTCTCACAATGTTTTCAAACGTCGTTTGCTGCAGATGTTTCAAAATTCGTCTGCAAATAGTTAAGGGTCAAATATCTGCAAATCATTTTTTCCCCATGAAATAAACCACGTCATACAAAAAGGACCTTTTTGGGAGGGGGTCTCTACAACCAGCCACAATTTATATAAGCCTTTGCAGTCTGATCAGGTTATTTTGTGTTCTCCATCTACGGTAGTCGCACACAAGCATCTTTGACTCCGCATGGAAAAAACAATGACTTTATTTTTAAGGTGGATTTTCATTTGACGTGGCTAATTCTGCCCGGGATAATTAGGTCAGGTCAAATAATTACGTCATTATTATTTTAGCTGAGAATCCCAAAATATTTTAGGCCTCTGATTAGTAAACAAACCTCGCGTGAATTTAGCCAGAAGTAAAAAATGAAAAATGTTTTACGAAATTCCTGTCATACAATGTATTTACGAAATTGGAAAAAAATATGAATATTAATGTTATAGCTACTCTCAGACAGCAGAAATTTGAAAAGGGCAAAGACAGTCTGTACCAAGTATAAACAACAGACTAAGGCAGCCAGTACCAAGTATAAACAACAGACTGTAGAGCATTAAAGCCTCTTCTACTTGTGAAAGTGTGCACATTTTATATAAGCGACTTTTCAATATGGCATAACAATCTTGTGATGTCACTGCTTTAAAATCTCATGTGCTGATAGTGCCTTTTGAAAGTAGTAAACAGAGCTCCCTAAATCATTATATGACCTAAAACCCTATGTTGTGGGTACTCAAACGAATTTTATCACACCATAGGGTTAAATAGTGTCATAAGAGAGTTATTGTTGGAAAAGACCAGTTTACTCCTCCTTAGTAATACTATTCATGTGCTGCTTTTTTATGACTAGTGATTATAAAATATTCTTTTCAATTAACAAATTATAACCTCCCTTAATAGCCTGCTTGATTTGACCCTATTTTAGCATCAAATGAAAAGTATTGTGACCTATCACAGAAAATCTTGCCGCAATAAAAGCTCCCTCTTTGGGACACCAATCTCCCTACCAAAAATACCAATTCTCCCTATTTGGCTTCAGGAAAATATCACATGTCTGCTTACAACCCCATAGCCTTTCACCACTGTTTGTGGGTTGGTTCAGATTTTAATATGGGGAAGTCTTCCGGCTGACTTATAGTTGGTGGGTGGTTCTACCTATGTGCCCGCTTGTGACTGAAGGAACAGGTTGGCTTCTTTGGTCTTCCTATGCCAGTAATTAGCTGGGCGTTGCAAATTGACTGAAATACTATCGAAGCAAGCGTCTTTAAACCCATTAAAAACGAAACAAACAGTTCTAATCAAACACTGAATTAAATCTGATATTATATATATTGTGAGTTTATAATGACATGTTATTCATTTCCACGTCAAATAATGCAGTATTCATTTTTCCACTGATATACATGAGTAGATACTTGATAGAAACTAAACATAAGGTATACGTTTTAGATCACCCGAGCCGAATGAAATTCTCTATAATTGAATGGGTAACCTATGACAAAAAGTGGAAAACATTGTGGCAAAAAGAGAAATTGCATGTTTTTTGCAATTTCTTGTTTTGTCACTGTTTCAAAAAGCTGTCTGCTGCAGAGGCACCAGAAAGCGTTAAATTTTTAAATATACCCCTGTTAAATACAACTTTATATTCAGAGCATATAAACAGTAGTATTAAACAGGATTAGATGAAATAAAACTTGTGTGTCAAGTTTACAGAGCTCCCGTTGAGTTATATTATATATAGAAGTTAAAGGCCAGGTTGCTTTACAACACTTGATGGTATGATAACTAAATTATAACCAGGTACTGGCCATGATGATTATAATGAGTTACCCCGGTATTAGGTTTGGTTGAGAAAAAATATATTTTTTTATAATGTATTTCTCTTATCAGTTATCTTGAGCCCACAACACAGTTACATTGAATCTTCAAAAGCGGTTTAAATCTGCAAATGACGGATCTTTAATGTAATTAATAGAGCTATGACGAAGCTTTGCCAAATATATTTCATAGAGACTCGTCGTAATACAGTCTTACTAATTAATTAATATGAATATAAATTAAAATATGTAGTTATTAAGGCTGAAACCATTAACAAAAGTAGTATTATTAAAGTTAAGGATTAGTCCGAGTTCAATTGTATTCCCTGACAGAAAATGTTGTTCACCCAAATTAACTAGTCTGGATTACCTGTCCCTACCACTATGTTACACTATGTTACGGGTCAGGCATACTAGAACAATGGCGGCTCCCACAGGACCATTGTATTACGGTTAAAGTCAATGTTGTCTGCTGGGCACTTTCATAGCAGTAGTTTTTTCGTGTGAATATTATAACAAAGAAGTCATTGGTAACTTCATATTTTATTGCCTTTAATGCTAACCGTTGAATTTAATGCATTCGTTAAGTAGACGTATTTCGGATGCCTTGTAATTTCGGATAAACGTTACCTTTAATTTCGCATAACCTATATGTTGACCACATGGCATAAAACTAGGTTTAAAAAATAGGAGTAAATGAAAAGAAAAGTGTATAGAAGCAACATATTTGTATTTTTTTGCAAGAATACATATTATTTAGTCAAATAAATGAAAGCTTCATTCACAATCAATAGCCCTTCTCAGTGATCAGAAAGCAGCTGAAACATGTTATGGTCTTTTTGTAAACACTGGTAAGACAGTTATACCAGCAGACTTACAAATGGAACATCTTGTACGACTATTCAAGGGACATTTGCGTGCAATGTGCTCCAATATCACTGACAATTCTTTGGTGATTGAAGCGAAGTGGTGCTTTTTTCGGGACGGACGAGGTAACCAATAACTTTGACAAGGAAACGGCAGTAATCAAGTGGGCTCAGAAGCATAAAACGCTTTCGTCTGTTGAAGATGAAATAAAAATTATGAAAAACTTGAGACAAGAAAAAGAAAGACCATTCCTTGAAACTCCTGGAAGGCATAGTTCATTTAAAAAAGAGCCGAAAAGTCCTGTGGTGAAACTTAACTTCGATGATTTTACATTATGGATTGAAAAACACAAAACACTGTTATTTTATGAGCTTTAGATTGTTAGTGTTGGCAATTCTGTCTGCAACAGGTCAGGTTATCAATAACAAAGAATATCATTAAATTTTATGGTTTATTAACCCTTTCAATCATATAGGCGCTTTCTGACGCCTCTTCGGCAGACAGCTTTTTGAAAACATAGTGACAAAAGAAGAAATTACTTAAAACAAGCAATTTATCCTTTTGCCACTATGTTTTCCACTTTTAGTCCATTCAAATTCAATTATAGAGATTTTCGTTTTTTTTTTACAAAATATGTTCAAAGTCGTCTACAACAGATCCGGTTATCGATAACACCGAATATCATTAACTTTTATGGTTTATTAACCCTTTCAATCATATATGCGCTTTCTGACGCCTCTGCAGCAGACAGCTTTTTGAAAACATGGTGACAAAAGAAGAAATTACTTAAAACAAACGATTTATCCATTTGCCACTATGTTTTCCACTTTTAGTCATAATGTTACCCATTCAAATTCAATTATAGATATTTTTTATTTGTTTTACAATATATGTTCAGTCGTCTGCTGTAGATTTGTATGAGGGAAAGAGTTCATTTTAACTCTTTGCAAGTCTGCTAAACTGTCGTCTGCAACATTTTTAAAAAATATATTTCTGTTCCAAATATTTGCTTAGATAGAAACCGAGTGTCAAACAGTTTGGATCTCAGATCAGGCCCCTTGTTTTCTTGGCCTGATCTGTGTCCAAACTGTTTGAAAACACCACCAACGGTTAATGAAATCTGCAGCTAGCATGCAAATAGTTAATCCAGTTGGTAAGCAACAGAGGCAATCGTAACCTGCAAATAACTTTTTCAATGTATCTTGTTGCAGAGTCTTAAGTGTTTGTATATGTGTTGAACAAAGCTGATTGTATTTGGTAATTGCATCAGAAATAACCTAACAAAAATTTTTTTTATATCAAATTGTAAATACCCAAGTAAGCCACTTCAAGGTATAAAACCAAATGATATTTATATTCAATGTTTTACGTAGCCACCCCAAATTAATACATTGACATACTATCTCGAAACAGAATATACTCTTATGTGTATCCGAAATACATAACACCATCCGAAATGTAGCTACTTGATAAGTAAATAAATTGAGGAATTATATCTTAAACATACGAAAGAGGGACAAAATGAAGATATTTTCTTTTAACATACACAAATATAAGTGCAAGTTTAAATTTTAAAAAGTGTGCCCTACAGGGTATAGGAGTTACTCTTTGCTATATTTGTCTTATCGGATACACTGGGCTCCGCCATGTTTGTGGTGTGCCTGACGTAGTATTTGTCATATAGTACGCAGGGAACCAGACTACCAAATTAACATACAAACATAAGTTCATGTGTCAAATATCTACAATTAACCCTTTCCTCCACACAAGCGCCTTTTAGCGATTGCTTCATTTCATACACTGTTCTCAATACAAAATTTCTAAAATGGCATTTTTCTTTTACCTATATGTTCATATTTTTCATCAGATCCTTTCCTTTTGGATTAGTCTAAACATAGCTTGTGGAGGAAAGGGTTAAACTTACATGATCTGCTATAAAAAAGAACATATATTGGTATAATTTTGATTGTTGCAGTTCAGATATTCATGTGTAATTAAAAAGTTCAAGGAATTAAAAACGTTTGGAACCTAACTATTCAACTAAAGTGAGCTCTATGTTTCATTTTTTAAGCTCACCTGAGCTTTGCCCAAGGTGAGTTATTGTGATCACCTTTTGTCCGTCGTCCGTCGTCTGTCAACTTCTTTTTCTCAGTAACCAGTGGGTCAATTAGGCTGGAACTTCACAGGAAATATTTTCTCAATGGCCCCATCAGAATTCCTTCAAATTTTTAGGATCCATGCAGAATTCTGGTTTCCATGGCAACGAAACGAAAAAAAACTTCAAAAATTCTTATTCTCCCAAACTGTTTGGAAAATTTTGAAATTATTTTGTAGAAATGTTCTTTGGGTGACCCTCTATCAGATTCCTTGAAGCCATGTTGATCGGTCAAAAAACATGGCCGCCAGGGGGGTGGGGCTATTTTGCCTTATATGACTATATAGTGAAAACTTAAAAAAACTTCCTTCTCCAAAAGTGTCGGGCGGATTTAAAATAATTTTGTTGAAATGTTCTTTGGGTGATCCTCTATCAGATTCCTTCAAGCCATATTGATTAGTCAAAAAACATGGCCGCCAGGGGGGCTGGGCTATTTTGCCCTATATGCCTATAGTGAAAACTTAAAAAATCTTCTCCTGAAAGTGTCGGGCCGATTTTCCAATTAGTTTTCCTCTAAGCCATGTTGTTAGGAATCCGCTGTGGTCGAGTGGTTAGCGTCGGGGATTTCAAAACAGGGTGTCCCTGGTTCGATCCCCAGTCGCGGCAATTCGGTCATGGTGGAGTGCCCTTGGGCAAGGCACATTTTCTAGCCTAGTACTGGTATGTTTACCCAGGGATCATGAATATTTCAATTTAATTGCGCGCTAAATGACCTTAGCTGTCGATGCGCCATAAAACAATATACATTCATTCTAAGCCATGTTGATTGGCGCAAAAACATGGCCACCAGGGGAGGGGGTGCTATTTAGCCTGTTATCGCTATAGTGAAAACTTAAAAAATCTTCTCCAAAAGAGTCAGGCCGATTTTCAAATTATTTTGTAGAAATGTTCTTTGGATGACCCTCTATTAGATTCCTTCATGCCATGTTGATTGGTCAAAAAACATGGCCGCCTGGAGGGCGGGGCTTTTTGCGTTATATGACTAGTGAAAACTTAAAAAATCATCTTTTCCAAAAGTGTCAGGCCGAAGTTTCAAATAATTTTGAAGAAATGTTCCTTGGCTGACCCTCTATCAGATTCCTTCTAGCCATGTTGATTGGTTGAAAAACATGGCCGCCAGGGGGAGGGGCTATTTCGCCTTATATGGCTAAAGTGAAAACTTAAAAAATCTTCTCCTCCGAAAGTGTCTGGCCGATTTTCAAAAGATTTACTAGAAATGTTCCTAGGGTGCCCTCTATCAGATGTCTTCAAGTCAAGCCAGTGTAGGAAACTACCAGGGGGGCAGGGCTTATATGGCTAATATGAAAAAAAACACAAGATTAGGTATCCAGGGCCATCATGGCCCTCTTGTTTATTGTATCTCACCAAACTTATACAGTAGTTGGATATCCATCAGAGCTCGGTTCCTTTCGAAACCTGCCAGAACTGCCCATGCATGACTGGATTATGGCCCTTAAAATTGTCAAAATTGCTATAACAGAGCTTGTTAACAAAATACAATCTTTATTTTTTATTGTATCTCAATCAAACTTATACAGTTGTTAGAAATCCATAAGAGCTTGGTTCCTTTCCTAAACCAGCCAGATCCGCCCATGCATGACTGGATTACGGACCTTGAAATTGTCAAAATTGTTATAATATAGCTGGTTAACAAAATACAATTCTTTATTTTTGATTGTCACAATAACACCTTCAATATCCATGCCAGTAGAGCATGGGCCTCTTGTTAGTAAATATCTCTTTAAACACCAGTGGCAACATTAGTAAATGTTTAGGATAATCTAGAGTTTGTGACATAACAATTGAACAGCGATGATTATGCCTGTACTTTAGATGTCATGTACAAAGATTAATGCTTGTCTTGAAAGTGTTTGTTTGTAATATATATGTATATCAAATAACAGCAGAAATTATACAACACTGTCTTGAACAGAACAGTACAAGTAGTTAACTTCCAGTGCCATTTGATTTTAAATTGTTTTCTGCAATTTAAATGTAACTTTCATGTAATTGTTTTTAGCTCACCTGAGCTTTGCTCAAGGTGAGTTATTGTGATCGCCTTTTGTCCAGCGTCCGGCGTCCATCGTCCGTCAGCTTCTTCTCCTCATTAACCAGTGGGTCAATTGGGCTGAAACTTCACATAAAGCATCCTCACAATGGCCTCACCAGAATTCCTTCAAATTTTTGGGATCCATGCAGAATTCTGGCCACCAGGGGGAGGGGCTATTTTGCCTTATATGACTAAAGTGGAAACTTAAAAAATCTTCTCCTCCGAAAGTGTCTGGCCGATTTTCAAAAGATTTACTAGAAATGTTCCTAGGGTGACCCTCTATCAGATTTCTTCAAGCCAAGCCAGTGTAGGAAACTACCAGGGGGGCGGGGCTTATATTGCTAAAGTGAAAAAAAAAAATCAAAAATCAGGTGAGCGATCCAGGGCCATCATGGCCCTCTTGTTTATGGGATTTAAGTCTTAAAATAACTTTAACGTTAAACTTTCTGATAATTGTATTAGTTGGCTTGCGATCTTCAGGCTTTGCAAATTATGTAGACCAAGCCCAGCGACCACGTTGTGAACGCGACGCCTGATCAGGGTTTACAATATTTAACGCTGGTAAAGATAATTTCATCCAATACTATCTCAAACAGTTTAGACCCTGACCAGACATTGACAACGCGGAGGCTGATCTGTGTAAGCATTGTTTTCGATTCTCGAAGGATGTCTGTCATTTTAATTATCATTTCCTTATTTTCATAACAGGTGTATTGCGAAGGAAAACGCCACAGGAAACTGAATGCAGTCTAAGGTCAAGGGCCAGTGATGTACTGAAGCGGTCAAGCGGGCTAAAGGGTGGTGCAGCTTATAAAGCCAAAAAGATCAAACTGGCGTCTTCATTTGGCACTCCAAAAATTGAACAATTCGAACTCGATGAAACTTCATCCTCATCCAGTGACAATGAAGAAATAAACGAATGATTACAACTTTACCCTGTCCTCCACAGAAACTGTTTTGCTGATGATTATTGAAATATTTGTAGGAAAAAGAACACTTGGTCATAGTATTTGAGCACGTAATGTTTATAAATGAGAATGTCATCAAGACACATGAGCATGTAATGTTTATAAATGAGAATGTCATCAAGACACATGAGCATGTAATGTTAATAAATAAGAATGTCATAAAGACCCATAGAGTTTTGGCGGATATTCCCTTCCATACTTTTCTGCCTAGATTCTAATATTCTTTCCTTGTTAGATCACCTGGGAGCGTTAACTTTTAGCTTTAAACATCATCTCCTCCCAAACTACATGAATAATTTACTTAAAACATCACAGGAATGTTCCTCTGGTTGGCCTCTTTCAAATTTGTTCAAAACATTTAATTCCATCGAGAACTGTTGTTGCTGCGGCATCAGGAAGGGGGCAAAATGTCCAATCTTTGAAAATCGTCTTCTCCAAATCTGCTGGTCTGATTTCACTATCACTTGGTAGAAATGTTCCTTATCTGACCTTTTTAATTCCATTGAAACTTTGGTTGCTGTGGCATCAGAAAGGGGGGCAAATTTCAAGCCAAATTGATTGGTTAAAAATCATGGCAGTCAAATGGCATCAAAAAAGGGGCAAAATGACAAAAATTGGAAATTTCTTTTTTTCAACATCATCTTCTAAACCTCAAGACTTATTTCCTCCAAACTTCACAGGAATGTTCAATCGGTAGGCCTCTTTAAAAGAAAATCAAACATTTTAATACCATTGAGAACCTTGGTTGCTGTGGCATCAGAAAATAGGCAAAATGTCCAAACTTTAAAAATCTGCTTCTCCAAAGCTGTTTGTCATATTTCAATGTAATTTGGTTGAAATGTTCCTTGGGTAACCCTCTACAAAGAGTGTTCACACCATACTTATTTGTTGAAAAACATTGCATTTAGGAGACATCAGAAAAGGGATAAAATAACAAAATTTGGAAATTACAATTTTTTGAAAATCTTTGTCTGATTATAAAAAAAACTTGAGGAGGAAATTACTTCAGTGATCCTCTACGGAATTTGTTCAAGCTGTTGTGATTGGTAACAAAATCATAGCAACCATGCATCATCACAAAAGGGATAAATTGAACCTCTACCTACAAATGAAAACCGTCCTACCATTCCACTCTGCCAATTTCATGGTAACTTAACAGGGATGTTTCTTTGATGGTCCTCCAAATTTGTTCAAGACTTACATTCTGTGTAGAACTTTATAGAAATGCTGTGGCATCAGAAAATGAAAAAATACCCAAACCTTAAACCTTTTCCTCCATAAAATCGATAAATTCATTGGTAAGATTCCAAGATAGTTTGGCAGTAATGTTCTTTTGAGGTATTCTCTACAAAATCTGCTTAAATCTTATAGATAGTGATTTTGTTGACAAACAGGGCAGCAAAGTGGCATCAGGAAAGGTGCAACATGACAAAAGTTCTTGTTACATTTCGAGATACAAATGGCCTTTACTGATAAGCCTTTTAGCTCACCTATGCACGAAGTGCAAGGTGAGCTATTGGGATCACATTTTGTCCGGCGTCGTCAACATTTACCCTTGTTAACACTCTACAGCCTACATTTTGCATCCAATCACCATGAAAGTTTAACAGAACATTCGTCTCCATGAAGTCTCTGAAACTGGGTCATGTCCGGTCAAAAACTGGGTCATGTCCGGTCAAAAACTAGGTCACCAGGTCAAATTTAAGCAAAATCTTGTTAACACTCTTGAAGCTATATATTTGGATGGAGCATGTTGAAACTTTGTCAGAATTTTTGTCTTAGTGATATCTAGGTCAAGTTTGAAACTGGGTCATGACCGGTCAAAAACTAGGTCACTTGGTCAAATTTAAGGAAAATCTTGTTAACACTCTGAAAGCCACATTTTTGGATTGAGCATGTTGAAACTTTGTCAGAATGTTTGTCTTAGTGATATCTACCTAGGTCAAGTTCGAAACTGGGTCATGTCCGGTCAAAAACTAGGTCACCAGGTCAAATTTAAGCAAAATCTTGTTAACACTCTTGAAGCTATATTTTTGAATGGAGCATGTTGAAACTTTGTCAGAATTTTTGTCTTAGTGATATCTAGGTCAAGTTTGAAACTGGGTCATGACCGGTCAAAAACTAGGTCACTTGGTCAAATTTAAGGAAAATCTTGTTAACACTCTGAAAGCCACATTTTTGGATTGAGCATGTTGAAACTTTGTCAGAATGTTTGTCTTAGTGATATCTACCTAGGTCAAGTTCGAAACTGGGTCATGTCCAGTCAAAAACTAGGTCACTAGGTCAAATTTAAGGAAAATCTTGTTTACACTATAGAAGCTATAGTTTTGGATTGGGCATGTTGAAATTTTGTCAGAATGTATGTCTAAGTGATATCTAGGTCAAGTTCGAAACTGGGTTATGTCCGGTCAAAAACTAGGTCACTAGGTCAAATTTGTGGAAAACCTTGATAACACTCTGGAAGCTATATTTTTAGATTATGCATGTTGAAACTTTTGTCAGAATGTTTGTCTTAGTGATATCTAGGTCAAATTTGAAACTTGAGTTTTCAGTTTATAGGTTTTTTTTTATATCGAAATTTGGGTCATATCCGGTTAAAAGCAAGGTCACAAGGTCAAATTTAAGAAAATTCTTGTTAACACTCTGGAAGCCACATTTTTTACTTGAGCATGTTGAAACTTTGTCAGAATGTTTTTTCTTAGTGATATCTAGGCAATGTTCAAAACTTGGTCATGTCCAGTCAAAAACTAGGTCACCAGGTCAAATTTAAGCAAAATCTTGTTAACACTCTTGAAGCTATATTTTTGGATGGAGCATGTTGAAACTTTTGTCAGAATGTTTGTCTTAGTGATATCTAGGTCAAATTTGAAACTTGAGTTTTCAGTTTATAGGTTTTTTTTTATATCGAAATTTTAAAGAAAAATAAAAGGTTCATTATATACATGTCTTCGCTTTGTCATTAAAACCTTTTAAGCACTACTGTAAAACGTCTTAAGGGGGTTTCTGTCTTCTTTTCATTCTGTCTTGCAAACGTATTGATGCGGTTTGCAAAACGTTACTATAAGGGAAACATTTTAAGAACCTTTTAAAGACGTGTACATTGCAGGTCTTGGCAAAGCCTTTGAAAGGTTTTCTAGCAGTCTTTCAGCACGTGTTAGCTGGGAAACGTCTTAAGATCGTCCTAAAGACGTGTACATTACAGGTCTTGGCAAAGCCATTTAAAGGTTTTTTAGCAGTCTTCAACACGTTCAGAAAACTGAACCGATACGTCGACGAAATGTAACAAATTTGGGTGACGGCAACGTCTTCAGCACGTGTTATCTGGGAAAACGTCTTACGATCGTCCTAAAGACGTGTACATTGCATGTCTTGGCAAAGCATTTTAAAGGTTTTCTAGCAGTCTTCAACACGTTCAGAAAACTAAACCGATACGTCGAAGAAATGTAACAAAAAAGGGTGACGGCAACGTTTTATCTTGGAAAACGTATTACGATCGTCCTAAAGACGTGTACATTGCAGGTATTGGCAAAGCATTTTAAAGGTTTTCTAATAGTCCTCAACACGTTCAGAAAACTAAACCGATACGTCGAATAAATGTAACAAAAAAGGGTGACGGCCATGTTTTAAGCACGTTTTATCTTGGAAAACGTCTTACCATCGTCCTAAAGACGTGTACATTGCAGGTATTGGCAAAGCATTTTAAAGGTTTTCTAATAGTCCTCAACACGTTCAGAAAACTAAACCGATACGTCGAATAAATGTAACAAAAAAGGGTGACGGCAACGTTTTAAGCACGTTTTATCGTGGAAAACGTCTTACCATCGTCCTAAAGACGTGTACATTGCAGGTATTGGCAAAGCATTTTAAAGGTTTTCTAATGGTCCTCAACACGTTCAGAAAACTAAACCGATACGTCGAATAATACGAATAAATGTAACAAAAAAGGGTGACGGCAACGTCTTCAGCACTTGTTAACTGGAGACGTCAGGAAACGTCTCCGTCACGTTCAGATAACGTAGAATGGTTCACTGGGTGCCTCTAGAATCGGCAAATTCACAGATGAGCAAATTGACATGATAATGGACTGCTTAATATCTACCTTCCGCAAAGACATAACAAGGTATGTATTTGTATTTTCATGCACATTGAGTATTCTCACACTACCAAAAATGACATGAATATAGAGAATATTATGTCCCTGACGTAAGATATGAACTTTATCTGACGAGGTTGGGAGAATTGATAATTGGCGAGACAATTATCCTTTCTCACAGCCGAGTCTGATAAAGTTCATGTCGAAAGTCAGGGACGTAATATTCTATTTATCTTGCATGTAAAATTATGTTTTCAGGTAAATCTACATTCATTTTAACTAGTTTTAATAAATAACATACACAATTACAAAAGCCCATTCATGAATGACCTCACCTTAAATAGAATGACGTCACGCGCGTGCATAAATCCGCGCCGAATTACATTGTGTACACACGACATACGGAAGCTAAAGAGTTCCGACTTCAACTCCATATGTCTCGATTATTACTACTTAATTTGTATATCTGGTGTGACATAATACCTTAAAATGGCAATATTAACTCGAACATATTCTTAGTAGAAGTGTAAGTATTGCGGATTGGCCGTCGCTTCAGTACACAAGATAGGTCAAATGTATGTCAACCGCCGTGTTTTGAAAATGAATAGTTGTGTTGGATCTGAAAGTCAATGTATAAAGTTAGTTCAGGCTATGGAAGTTCAAGTAACACTCAAAGTTTAAATACAGATGACTATATTCAAGACCAGTGTGATGCTTGCTCTTAGACTTAGTCGTCGTTTAGATTGGAGACATTCATTTTTGGAAAAGGATACCGTCACTGTTGTGGGTAGACATGTCGAAGACACGTTACAAAACTTTTAGTTTAAAGAATGATCATTTAAACACTAGCTGTACGTAAATGATAAAGTTATTTAACAAGGAGAAACAAAGACTGACGATAGAAATTAAACATTTGTCGTTTAACGTGGAGTCATTTAAGTGTATTAAAATTACTTGTGGAAACTTAGATATGCTTCTCATTACAGGACATTACTCGCTTCAGATTGTATTTAAACAAGGTTACCTATGAACTGATCACGTGAGAATAAACAGGTCTATGTATGCTACATTTTCAACGAAGAAAGACAGTTCATCAAGTAAGACTGAACATGCAGATTCCGTGTGATTTATATAACGATATTCTTTTCGATTTGTATTTGCATTGTACAATTTGTTTAAATGTAATTAAAACAATAATAACTTTATTTCTGATTGTTATTTTATGTTTGTTCATTGCTTTGACTGTTATACTATCAACATAATTGAGCCGTTCCACGATAAAAACCAACATTATGGATTCTGCGTAATGTATCGAACCAGACCAGCCTGCGCAGGCTAATCCGGTCCGACACATTCCGTCTCAGGGGGATAGAGGTATTGAGCAATGATTTCTTAAACAGAAAATCCACAGGAGGCGAAATGTGTCTGTCCGGGTTAGCCTGCGCGGCACGCTGAGGCTGATCCGGTGCGATAGTTTTTTGGTGGAACGGCTCATTTATATTTCAAAAAAAGTAGTTCCAGCGATTACGTCATTTCTAAAATTAAGTAGACTGATAAAGATAAAAGTTTATCATACCAGTAGACATGTAAACAAAAGGTTTATCATACCAGTGTTATACGTCACGTAATCTGCTCATTGCATGATAAATTACAGGAAGATAACAACACAAATGTTTCAGCAAATTTAAAACTGCCAATGTGTTAATAATCAAATGACAATGGAAAAAAATTATATTTTTTTTCAATAAATATGACTGAAGCAGTAACTATAAAACCAGCAAGGTATGTGTGTGAGTATGTTAGAGAGAGAGAGAGAGATCACATATCAATGCATCTTTTTTTTATAATAAGATTTTTTTCTTTTTCAGGACTTGGACTATATCCTCAGAGTTTTGTTGCCAGTTTTTCTGGTCCGTATTCACATGGCGCAAAACGGAACAACAGAGGAGGAGAGTGAGAGATTGCTCACTGTTTAACCAATTCATAAATTAATGAAAAAAACCTGTTTGATGTATGTTTATATTGGTGAAAACTTGGACACTATTACCCATAATACTGCATTACTATTAATAAGATATGCCAGCCAGTAGAGCGACTCAGGCCCTCATGTGCCTCTTGTTCTCCTTAAAAGTGCCTACTTTGATAATAAATTCGTATACTGTATACTGCTTTATATTGGCGGTGTCCACATTTGGCGGTTTTTCTGATCAGATTTATTAGCGTTTTTTTTATTTTGGCGCAGCTTGCCTAGAGCGCCAAAATAAACCCTCTTCGTCAGTTTTTCACAAATTTACAGAAGACAAAGTGGCTTGATTGTACCTATCATTTCATATTGCAATGTTCATTACATCAGTAGGCAAACAAACCCATTATGGAAAGACTGATGCAAACTAGTGACAACCCGTTACAAATATGTTATAACTATACTATAACAACGAACAATTTCACAGGTTTTCAGCACAAATGCATACTATTCAACATCCAATCAACGGTCGGAATCATCGCTTAACTTTTCATCACCTGAAGACGCATAGTCGTCATTGCAGCAGACGACTTTTGAAAGCATTTTGGCCGAAAATATTACTCAAATTGAGCAATATGTTTGGCCACAAGGTTTTTAACATTATTTATTAGTAATATTGAAATTTTTCAAGTACTATCAGATTTTTGTTCATATGTTTGAAAAATTGCCTTCTGCCAGTTTGTTGCAGGTGCTGAATAGTTAACGGTTGAAAAGGTATAACTTGTTACCACTCTGATACATATTTTTGCATTTCCGCTGAAAATTATTTTAAAAACTGTAGAAAAAGAAAAATTGTTAATAAACAGCAATCTCTCCTTTTCTTACAATGTTCTCTTCCGTACAGGAAAAGTTCAATTTCAAAAAGAAAAGAATGCATTTCTGCTTTAATATAAAATTTGACCAAAACGCCCGTCTTATTGCATCAATTAAGTCCACACTTAAGACCCCTTTTCGGGCGTTGAGCATCATAATGTTACCCTGATTTCCAATACAAATATTTTGTTGAAAATATTTAAGAACAGTACGGAACATATTTTTAATTGACACCTATGAGGTAGTCATTTTACAATTGATGTTCACAATTTCAATGGTCTCTCTCTCTTCTCTCTCTTTTAGCTAAGTGCTCATATCAGAATGGAACATTAAATTACATTTACTCGTTATTGGTCAATTAGGGCATTTTACATAAAAGGACCCCTTAGGTGTTTTTTTGGGTTAAACTACGTTTTAAACCAGACAGCGAAGCAGGTTATGTTCAAAATAGTCCCTCGAGAAAAGGAAAAAGTGCAAAATGTTGTACTGGATCAGCCTACATTGTAAAGGCTGATCCGAGACTATTTTTTTTACGCATTTGCCTGAAGGTCATTGCAGCAGACGACTTTTGAAAACAAAGGAAGTATTGCTCCGTTTGAGAAATATTTCCTTTGGCCACAATGTTTTCAACTTTATGTAATATTTAAATGTTTCAAGTATTTTCAGATTTTTGTTCATGGTGCCTGCTGCCAATTTGTTGCAGGTTTTGAAGAGTTAACATGCGAAAAGGATCTTACATTATCACATAGATGTTACCATGACTCATTACAACTCTGATACATCTTTTTGCATTTCCGCGGAAGAATCATTTGAAAACGTTGTAGGAAAAAGAGAAATTGTTAATGCAATTTCTCCTTTTATTATAATGTTTTCTTCCCTAAAGGAAAATTTCAATTTCTAAAAGAAAAGAATGCATTTCTGCTTTAAAATAGAATTTGGCCAAAACGGCCGCCCAACTTCAACAAATTCAAACTAAGGGTCCTTTTCGGGCGTTTTGCATCATGATGTAACCCTGGTTCTTTGTACAATGTTTTTGTTGAAAATATTTAAGAACAGAACAGAACTTTATTTAATTGACGAGTACGAGGTAGTCATTTTACAAAATGATGTTTACAATTTCAATGGTCTGTCTCTCTGTCTGTCTCTCGTTACTAGTTAATTAAGGCATTTTATATAAATGATAAATGGAATAAATTATTTTGTTTAAACTGAATGCTATTATTCTTGATACATATTCCAAGATTTGAAAAATTGCGTTGGTGCCAACCGCAGTCAGACTTATAAACTCATTTAGCCTAAATGTGCATTTCATCATGCCCTAGCTTTCGTCATATGTATCCTCTGGTAGTGGATGTTATTGGTCAGGACTGATGTATGTGCAAATAGAGAACATATATGTACACAATACTGGCAATAAATAACTTTTTCTAATGAGAATGGAATGGTGCGCTGTGGCCAACCGCAGGCAAACTTATAAACATATTTGGCCAAAAGGTTCCTTTCATCATGTCCCAGCTTTCGCCATATGTGTCCTCTGGTAGTTTATGTTATTGGATGGAACTGTTATATGTTTATACAGAGGACGTAGATGCACACTATAATGGCAATAAATCGCTTCTTTAGATGAAAAGAAAAGAATGCGCTGCGGCCAATCGCAGGCAAACATATCAACCTATTAAGTCGAAAAGTACATTTTACCATGTCCCAGTTCAACTCATGTATTTCGTCTGGTAGTGAATGTTAATGTCGGGAACTGATATATGTGTATACAAGGGACATAGATGTACAATTTAATGGCACTTAACTAATTCTTTGATTGAAAATGGAAAAACGCGCTGTGGCCAACCGCAAGCAAACTTATAAACATATTTGGCCAAAAGTTTCCTTTCATCATGTCCCAGCTTTCGCCATATGTGTCCTCTGGTAGTTTATGTTATTGGATGGAACTGTTATGTGTGTATACAGGGGACATAGATGTACATTTTAATGGCACTGAAGTAATTCTTTGAATAAAAATTGAAAAACGCGCTGCGGCCAACCGCAAGCAAACTTATAAACATATTTGGCCAAAACGTTCCTTTTCATCATGTCCCAGCTTTCGCCATATGTGTCCTCTGGTAGTTTATGTTATTGGATGGAACTGTTATATTTGTATACAGAGGACGTAGATGTACACTATAATGGCAATAAATCGCTTCTGTCGATGAAAATAAAAGAATGCGCTGCGGCCAACTGCAGGCAAACATATCACCCTATTAGTTCGAAAAGTACATTTTACCATGTCCCAGTTCAACTCATGTATTTCATCTGGTAGTGAATGTTAATGGTAGGAACTGATATATGTGTGTATACAGGGGACATAGACGTACACTTCTATATGGGTGTTCAGGTCTTTGTGACAGATTGTACTTGACGAATTTAACAACCTCGCGTTCTTCACAGGAGCGTTACTCTTTTCACCATCGGGTTTGCTAGGACAGGTTTTCAGATGCTTCCACAAGTCGGACATGACAAAATGTGCTAAGCAAAACTTACATGGAAGATATTCCTTACTTTCTTTGTTACTACTCTGACGATATTTAGGATTATAGTTCCAGTGCCTGATTCCACGACTTTTCTATTGTGCGCAAAGTTGCCATTAGCTCCCAGATTGAGCTATTCTCTTAAGGCTTTTGCTACTTCTTATTTAGATGAGTGGTGAAATTTCATGTGTCTTGCAAGGGTTGGAGTCATTTTCTCACAGTAAACACAACATTGACTTTTTGGGGTTCGTTTTCCAGATGTCATGCCTGATACTTGAATATGGAGTTTCTTAACCTCTGTTAGTCCTTTGAAACTGACCGAAGATGATTCGCTGTCAGGAACAGTGAACCTCTCATGATAGAAGCTTGGATGAACTATCTCTCCATTGATTATACAATTGAATAGCCATTCTTTGTGTGCATGGTTTTCTGGAACAAATGCGTTTCAACAAATGAGAAATGAATCTAGATAAAACTATATAATAGTTTTGCTACTGCTTTGAGGTTAAACTTGAGACATCACATAATGTGAAAAGGGCCCTGAATGATAGCATATTTGACTGAGGAGTGGTTTAAGGGCATGTAAAAATTTTAAGTGGGGTAAATATGAAAATATTAGCCATTCATTAAATATGTTTCTCTTTGATCAGAAATGTCCAAACCATATAAGATTAACCTACCGAGTGATCATCAGCCTAAATGCATATGTATGTTTCAAATAAATAAGTTTCTTCCATTAAGTACATAATCACAATGGTTATTATAAAGCTGTTCTATTTTTTTTCTGATCACTTCTATAATTATATAGAGTTTCATTAAATCTTTCATCTATATAGCCATTGACTTTATTTCAATACACTATTCTTTAGACTTTTCTTTCAAATTGAGAGAGGCAGTCTGCTGACAATTGGTCCTTGTTTTTCATTTACTTTCAAAACATTTTCTATAAAGAACACATGAACATATCCTTAAATGCATTTTCTGTATTCATTGCATTTTCTAGCAAATTCCAAGTTGAAAAGGGGTCATTACTCTGTTAAAAATACAGATTAAAGTGTAAAAATCGGAATGGAGTTTGTGCATAAGCCCCATTAAAAGCATCATTTCGTACCATACCAATGAAAATACGTTTTGGTAATTGTCCTTGGAACAAATGATCTTCAACTTTAGACTGAAGACCAGTACCGACTGTAAACGTTTTAACTTCAACTCTACGAATTGGTATTTTCATGTTTTGCTGTGCAATGACTTGATTTAAATCATTTGCAATGACTGCTAATATTTCGACATTTCTTACATTGAAACTAACTGATTCAAACACAACTTTTGCTGCCGGTGCCCCGGCATCACCTGTAAGACAAATAGTTGTTGAAGATCTATCGAGCCTTAATCGCATTTCAATACCATTTGTTAAATATTTTTCTTGATGAAACATATCAAGATGAATTCGTCCACATAACTCTGTGGTTTTGCTTTCTGCTATTTCAGCTATTCTTTTTTTTAATCCTTCGTTGGTACCATCATGAGTTAATACATTGAGTGATCCAGCAGTGTCTTTAATCCAAAGATCACTCGAAGCTAGATGCGTGACTTTACTATCAGTATTGTATGACAGAAGATTTTCAATATATGCTGTGTACGGGTATGTGTCCATATTACTGCTGACCAATTTATTGTTTAAATACAGGTCAATACTGCTAAACATGCTGTGAAGAAAATTGTTTGTTGGGGCAACGCTTGTATCTGCTTCTAAGGCAGTACCATCTGCTTTTGTAATTTTGAATTTAACATACAAATAAGACTGTGACAAATCTGTCCAACGCTCTGTCTGAGGTGGAATGATGAATTATATCGGTGAATTGTTTCCTAAAGATGCTACAGGAAAATGCTCAACCCATTGACTTTCTTGCATTGTTGTCAACGTTGGTGGTACAGACAGAACATCAAGTTCTGATTTACTACATTCGCAAGACCCCTTTTGCATCATTTTTAATACTGGTTTCTTTAATCAAACACGTCTAAAGTTCTGGGCTTACTGTAATGTTTCTTATGTCTCTTTGAAACGATCTTACCCCTATGAGTTCGAGACTTTAAATGACGAGACTGTTTCGTTTTAGGCTTATTTATTCCACCTATCAAATTCTGTGCCAGTTCTTTTACTGAATCTTTGCCGCGCGATATCAATACAGCTTTTGGATTTTTTCCATGTAAGAAAATATCTTGAGCTGCACCTATTCCTTGTTTAATACCCTCTTTCTTTAACGCATGCAATCCAGATTTGACTAAAGGTTTTAGTAGTGGCGTAACAGTTCTGAGTGCTGATTTTAATAATGAACCTAGTGTATATCCATACTGGTGTTTTACACCTCTATATACAGGAATCATTTTTTTTTGGTATTGGTTAACCCACTTTAGCGAACCTGTCTAAAATGTAACTTTACGATGGTCTTGCCAATAACAGTTATATTGATATGAATTGTATCGAACTCCGATTTTGAGACTGGTACATAATGTAAATTGATTATCTCATGATTGATATGTTGGCTATCATTATCACTTTCAACAAAGTTGTATGATTTGAACGGGACGACTCGAAGTATAGGGGCTACTGTATCACCAACGATGGAGTATTCAACAATATCTGAATAGATAAATAAATTATTATATCCTGCATCAATGTTTGCACTGTACTTGAACATTTGTAAACTATTTTTCCCCGGATAAATTGTATTGCCTATGATATCTGATGATCCACCGAATTTCAAAAACAATGATGGATGAAGTTTTATCCCTGTTTTAATAACTTTAGTAAATCCAAGTTTTGGTCGTTTTGATTTTTTTGAATATTCGATAACCAAAGCAGATTAAATTATTTAAAACTTGTTGCAATTGTCTTTCAATTGTATGCATATTTTTTGATCTGTAACAAATACAGAAATCATCAACATATAAAAAACATTCAACTCCAGGGTTAACAGATTTAATAATGTTATTAATTTTACACCCATTTCCTGTTCGTGTGGTTCAGAAAAAGTATCACCAACACGAACTTTGAACTGACGGTCAGTTAAAAATGCAAAAATAAAATAAGCAAGGCGACCTCTTATGCCGAAAGCATAGAGGTCATTAATAATTCCATACTTCCAAGTCGTGTCATTATGCACTTATTAAGTTAAAGAAGGCGGAGACTCTCTACATGCTCCTTTTTTATAAAAGCTTCACGGATAAAAGTTTCAAAACGGATCAAATGATCCATTGTGCTTCTATGTTTACGAAAACCAGACTGGACAGTTGTGATAAGTTTGTTCTTTTTTTGAAACCAAACAAGTCTGTCGTTGACCATTCTTTCCATAGTTTTACATATGCAGCTGGTTAGGGCTATGGGGCGATAACTACCAGGATTAGTTGTATCTTTACCAGGTTTGGGAATTGGAATAACGATGGCCTCTTTCCAAGAACCCGGGAGAGTTCCCGTTCGCCAAACCTGATTATAAACGTCAAGTAAACAAGAAAGGGACCGAAAAGGTAAATGTTTAAGTAATTAATAGTGTATATCATCTGAACCCGGAGCGGTATCATGGCACTTTTTCAGAGCTGTTTTTAATTCTTTTAACGTAAACAGTTTTTTGTAGGCCTCTTTATTCTTTGATTTAAAATTTAGTTTTTGTTTCTCCTTCTGTTGTTGAAATTTTTAAAACTTTGGAGAATTGTTTGAAGAGGACGGCTTTTGCGCAAAGGAATCTGCCAAAGTGTCAGCAATATCCTTCTTTGAAGAAGCGACACCGTCTGGAGTGTCCAGGTGATTTACACCAATCGAGCTACTCTTGCCATTAATTTTTCTTATCATATCCTATGTCTTTTTGACGGATGATCTAGAATTTAACCTAGATACATACCGTCGCCAAGACGCACGTTTACTTTGTTTAATAGTTTTGCGAGCTTTTGCTCGAGCTATTTTAAATTTGTCATGGTTTTCATGGGTTGGCCTCAGGTCGAATTGTCTGAAGGCCGATTTGCGTGTACCTATAGCCTTTTTGCAATCCTCATCAAACCAAGGTTTGTGAGGGCGCTTTGGAGTTGTCGAAGTTCGTGGTATTGCTTCTTCAGCTGCCTGATAAATTAATGAAGTAAAAAGTTGTGTGGGATTATCACAATCCAAATAATCATTCGGAGAAATGGATTCGTCACATCGCATCTGGAATAAATTCCAGTTCGCTTTGTGAAGCCACCATCGACGCGGACGCTCCTGCACAGAGCATCCAGTTTCAGTAATAATAAAAGGGAAATGATCACTTCCATGAAGGTCGTCTGAGACCTTCCATGAGAAATCAACAAATATATCAGGGCTACAAACAGCAAGATCAAGAGATGAGTAAGAACCAGTAGCAGGGTGCAAGTATGTATATTATTTTTCATTTAAAAGACAAAGATCTTGTTTAAAAATAAATTCTTCTAACGTTCGACCCTTTATATTGGTGTCGTTACATCCCGACAATGTATTGTGGCAATTGAAATCCCCCAAATAAATAAAGGGTATGGGGAGTTGAGAGATAAGGTTGTTTAGTGTATCTATATCTAGTGGCATACTTGGTGGAAGATACAATGAACACAAAGTCGCTGCTTTGTTAATAGAAATTCTAACAGCAGTTGCCTGCAATGTTGTATCAAGATGTATTAGCTTATGAGGGACTGAGTTGTTAACAACTACAGCAACCCCACCACACACACGGTCACCAGCCCGAGAGGCTGTGTGATAACAAGATTGATACTTTAGTGTAAATTTGTCAGAATCTTTCAGGAAATTGTCCTGTAAGCACCGTGCTACTGGTTTATATTCATTGATAAGTAAGGATAATTCTTCAAAATTAGAATTTAAACCTCGACAATTCCATTGTAAAATAGTGTTACTCATTATAATTGAATACATGAGTAAGAAAGAACACAGAATAGGAAGTATGGATTTAATCATTTTCTACAGGTAATCTGATAATTTTACCTTGCTTATTATTATCATCTGTAATAGTATTTTCTGCTTCAGTGTCTTCACCAAGACACTGGTAGCGGTTATTGTTTTTAATTGGGTCATCGGATCCTTTGGGAATTTTGAGTTTGTTTTGAGCTAGAGGTTTATGTTTTGTGGCTAGACTTTTTGTTTTCTATGGGATCAATTTGCATTGGTTCAATAACTTTAAGAGGTTCGGCAACTGTATTAGCTTCAATAACTTTAATGGGTTCGGTTTGAACAGCTACATCAGTCTGGTTAGTTATATTTCAATTTTAATTATTTCATAATTTACAGTAAGTAAATTATTAAGCGCCCAAAATGACCTTAGTTGTCGACGGGCCTTAAAACACTATTCAATCATTCTTCTGTAGGTTTTCGACATTTAGATTCATGGTGGCCATACTTATAACAGGTGTAACATTGTAATGGGTTAGGGATGCACATGTCAACAGGGACATTCAAGTATCCAACTTTGAGAGATCTTGGCAAAATAGCTATGTTACATGTTAATACTAATGTGTTTGTTGGTCTCTTGATATTGTCCCTGTAGGAAGTCATCCTTCTGACATGGACCACCAGTTGGTCGGCCAGTTCAGAAGCAATTTCCTCCTCAGAAACTCCTGCAAGGTCTGGGCATCTTATAATTCCTTTGGATGTATTTCGAGTATTATGGGCGGAGCATTTGAAAAATGTTTTTAATTTTAAGAGGTTGTCTGCATGTGCTTTCTTCTCAACTTCAATGAGGAGAGCACCTGATTTCAATTTCTTAACAGACTTAGGTGAACCAGCAAGAGAAAGAAGGCCTTTCTGTAGTACGAAAGGTGAAAGGGAAGATATAGGCTGTTCGGGTAAATTTGATTCAATCAATAAGAAGCGGGGAAATGAAGGGTTTGAAGTGTTGCCATTTGGTTTGTCGATATCGGAGTCCGAGTCCATTTGAGTACGTGTGCGTTTTTTGTTTTGAGGATCCATGTTTATTTTTTTTTTATTTCGTCAACCGCGGCCCCCACCCGCCACAGAGTCCAACAAGGGAACACGATACATGGAGCGGAAATCAAGCTCCTCGTGTCAGGGGTACACAGATGGTATACTTAGATACCGCGGATAAGTTAGTGCGACAAGGAAGAACATGGATGTGTTCAGGGATATCAGGGATTCGCCATGCAAGTCAGTGCCCCCGACCAAAACATCCGCGCCACCTAATTAGCCCATTAGCCTTTAAAAGACGAGGCACAATAAATTGTAAACTTTATGCAAATTAAATATGACACATATAATATAAAGTTGGTGTATATGAAATGAAAGAAACGATCGGATGGAATATTTTCAAGTGAAAAATCACAGTTGCCTAAAACGTTCAATGCAAAGCATGCTAAAAACAATTTGTTGAATATTCAGTAGTTGTGAATACTTCAATTGCCATATTGGCATAATATATTAAACTGTTTCCACATGTAATGCAATTGGAACAGACTTAAACAAGAGGGCCATGATGGCCCTGGATCGCTCACCTGTAATACAACTCGTACAATGGTGTGTGTTAAAGCGCTAACTAGTGGTCAAACGCTTCGAGGTATACACACGATATAATTAAATCCGTTATCTAGAATTCTTCGATTTTGTACGTACTATGTAAGCGTATTTATCAGAAAATAATCGACCTCTTGGCCACGTCAATACAATTTGAAACTTAATCAAAGCACTCAAAGTGCTGTGGGACGGTACCATTGGTGTGAGTGTTAGTGGTTTGTAATAGTTTATGGGAAGGTAACAACACAGTTGCATAAATGTAAAGATTAAGAAACGAAATTCATCAAGTTGAAACATTTATTATAGAAAAAAGTAAAAAATATGACATTTTTAATTGAACACATAAATCATTAAATGGTAGATATGATTGATATTAATGATATAAATAATGAGCGACACATTGCTAAAGATTTCTGCCAACTTGTCAATAAATCATAGGAATATATTCAAAATTATTATATCACATGATTTATTGATAAGTCAGCAGTAACCTTTAGCAATGTGTCACTCAGTATTTATTGTACATGGGAAATTTTAGTAAAATTCAATATCACTGGAATTGCTGACAGCAAGGAGACTATATCAGATCACAAATGTCACCTTTGACTTACCATTTGTATGTATAAGGAAAACATTACCTGCTTATTGGTGGCCATGTTTTCAACGAATCAGATTATTTTAACAATCTTGATAGAAATCACCCAAGGAACATTTGTGATCAAGTATTTTCTAATTGAGTCAGCAATTTTGTAAAAGAAGATTTTTTTAAGTTTTCAATATATATACATATAAAGAAAACTTTTTTAGTGAATGTCACTCAAGAATCATTTGTGCTAAATTATTTTCTCTATATATACATATAAGGAAAGCAATCATGTACCATGACAGTCATGTTTTCAAATGAATCTGAATAGTTTCAACAATCACCTCAGGAATATTCGTGGAATTCAAATCAGGTTAATATTTTGTACAAGAAGGTTATTTAAGTTTTCACTATATATACATATAAGGAAAACAACACCTTCTATTGGGCAGCAATGTTTATCAACAATTTTGATAGAGAATCATCGTAAGAACAACATCGTGAAAAACTATTGACAGAATTGGCCAGTTCTTTTTCACAAGAACATTATTAAAGTTTTCGCTATATATACATATAAGGAATACAATACCCATTCCCTAGCTGTCCTGTTTTTCAATCGATCAGAATCGTTTCAATGCTATTGGTAAGGATCCACCTAAAGGACATTAATGCTGAATTATCTTTAAATTTGACAACAAGTTTTGGACAAGAAGAATGTTGAAGCTTTGAAAACTTTCCGTTTACTGATCCACAGTATACAACATTCATAACAAAATTCATATCTTTGAACTTTTTAAGAAAACCACTTAAGCAATTTTGTTGACAAACACTGATGCATGACATACAAAGGGCGATTACAATATGATATCTTACCTTAAGCACTTGTGCTCAGGTGAGGTTAATAAGAATGAAAATTCAATGAATGATAGTAATACAAAATAAATTTTAGAGGAAATAACAGATTGAATAATAAGGGCTTACATCAAACACATACAGTTTGGAACCTATTTACGTGTCCATTAACCCTTTCATACATAGAGAACCACCAGAAGCAGACAATTTTGAGAAAAAAATGTGAACTTTTTAAAATATTGGTGTAAAAGTAACTTGATTTTCACTTTTTGCCACAATATTTTTTAAAGTTATTCAGTAATGTCTTTTCCGATTTTTTTTGTAATGTTTTCAGTGCAATCCCTGCAAATAGTATTATATGGGAAAGGGTTAAGAAGCAGCGTATAAGAAATATGTTTAAGGTAATTTTTAAATTTCAATATCACCGATACCAATATCAAGAAAAAAACAAAATTAATGTTAACAAAAACTATGATTTCAAATCAAATGTAAGCATATTTACACTTGAAACCTTTTCAATTTGCAGATGCCTTCTTACTTAAAACAGTGTGGCAAAAGGATAAGTTGTTAATTATGAGCAATTTCTCCTTTTGCCACAATGTTTTCAACTTTAATCAGTAATTAAACTTTTATGATTAATAGACATTTAAATTTTTAACACTAGCATGTTCCTTAAAAGTAAGTGAATGAATGAATTTTTTTTAAAATACTAATTTATCTTATTATGCAATACAGAATAGCATATGTTGAGTAAAAATAGCTAATGTATGTTCAAATAGAGCGACTAAGTCCATTTTATATCATTGAAATCAGAGCAAAAAAAGAACATAATATATACATCAAGAGGGGCCATCTTTGGCTAAGATGGCCATTAATCATTCACTTGAGTGATGGTAAAAGTATCTAATGTGTAAGTGCTAATATTTGGGAAATTGTAACAAGATTGCAAAATAATTGCAAGGAGCAGTTATTGGAAACAAAGCAGAATATTACATTATGAGATTTGTAATAAGGCATTCTGAACATGAAATGGGCCAGTGCTTTTGTACAAAAAAAAATCAGTATGTATACATACAAGAACAAGAGGCCCATGCTCTACTGGTATGGTTCTTTGGTCATTTTCAATCCAGAACATGTATGTATGGTGAAGATCGGATAGTAAATGGAGGCTCCTTTGTGTTGACAAGCTGTATTATAGCAATTTTTACAATTTCATGGGCCATAATCCAGTCTTGCATGGGCGGATCTAGCTGGTTTTCAAAAGGAACCAAGCTCTCATCAATATTTAACTATCTAAGTTTGGTGAAGATCAGATAGTAAATGGAGCCTCTATTGTGTTCACATGCTCAATTATAGCAATTTGGACAATTTCAAGGGCCATAATCCAGTCTTGCATGGGCGGATCTGGCTGGTTTAGGAAAGGAACCGAGCTCTCATGGATATCTTACTACTGTATAAGTTTGGTTGAGATACAATCAAAAGTGAAGACTATCGTGTTAAAAAGTTCTCTTATAGCAATTTTGACCATTTCAAGGGCCATAATCCAGTCATGCATGGGCGGATCTGGCTGGTTTACAAAAGGAACCGAGCTCTCATGGATATCTAACTACTGTATAAGTTTGATTGAGATACAATCAAACGTGAAGACTGTATCGTGTTAACAAGCTCTTTTATAGCAATTTTTACCATTTCAAGGGCCATAATCCAGTCTTGCATGGGCGGATCTCACTGGTTTTCAAAAGGAACCGAGCTCTCATAGATATCTAACTACTGTATAAGTTTTGTTGAGATACAATCAAAAGTGAAGACTGTATCGTGTTAACAAGCTCTTTTATAGCAATTTTGACCATTTCAAGGGCCATAATCCAGTCATGCATGGGCGGATCTGGCTGGTTTTCGAAAGGAACCGAGCTCTCATGGATATCTAACTATTGTATAAGTTTGGTTGAGATACAATCAAACGTGAAGACTGTATCGTGTTAACAAGCTCTTTTATAGCAATTTTGACCATTTCAAGGGCCATAATCCAGTCTTGCATGGGCGGATCTGGCTGCTTTTCGAAAGGAACCGAGCTCTCATGAATATCTAACTACTGTATAAGTTTGGTTGAGATGCAATTAAAAGTGAAGACTGTATCGTGTTAACAAGCTCTTTTATAGCAATTTTGACCATTTCAAGGGCCATAATCCAGTCATGCATGGGCGGATCTGGCTGGTTTTCGGAAGGAACCGAGCTCTCATGGATATCTAACTACTGTATAAGTTTGGTTGAGATACAATCAAAAGTGAAGACTGTATCGTGTTAACAAGAAATTGTTTACGGACGGACGGACGGACGGACGGACACACAAAAGGGTAAATATGTGGCTAAAAATTATGTGGCTAAAATGATTAATGTGTCTAAGACTTTAATGTGTCTTATCAAGTGTACTCACAAACAAGGTTTATGTAACTATTGTCTATACTTGGAGTGTCTAAATAAACAATGTGGCTATATGCAAGTAACGATTAGGAGTTTAGTTGTCCAAAACAGAGTGACCTTTATCCATGCAAGCAACTATTAGGAGTTTAGTAGTCCAAAACAGAGTGACCTTTATCCATACCGTGTCCAAGTAAGCAATGTGGCTATATTCATGGAACATTTTTTATTGATCAAGAAAAGTTGCTTCTATTTATCAAGTCTAGATTAACACAGCTGTATCCAAGGAAGCATGTAAATATATATTTACTTAACCAAAACAGTATTCAATAAAGTTCAGATTAACCGTTATTAACGGCTATTCGTTTAACACCTTCAATATGTGTTAATATGCCTCACTAGTCACATTCAAACGGTAAACATAAACATCAATTGCTTGTCAATCCTGTAGATGAGGTCTCCGACTTGCACTTTTCATAGCAATCGACACCAATACATTGAACATGTCTACTGTTCCTAGAAAACTCGGTCCACACCCGAGAATCAGCACAATGAGGATGGTGGGAAAGGTGTTAGCATCATGTCCTGATGGCCATAACTGTGTGAAAAATAGACCTCACCTTGCAGACAGCATGAGCCACTTGATATAAATCCTGCGAAATTTTTATTGAAATCCAGCTAGGGCTTTTTGAGTGCATACCAATCAATGTACACACAACTGTTAAAAAACTAAGAGCCATAACTCTGTGAAAAATAGTCCAACACAACTCTGCCGATGGCAAGCACCTATAATTCATGTGAAGTTTCATTGCAATCTGGCCAGGGTTTATGGAGATTAAGCACGCACAATATTGTATCTGCAGACATGGCAGTAAAATGCGAAAGTTAGAAACATGGTTCTCAAAAGGATCTATCTGTATATAAAGGTTAAAGTCAATAATCCATAAACTTTTGCGAGTTCTGACACAGAAATCAATTGTTCATTAGTTTATTTAAAATAATAGACAACAATGCTAAAATTACTAAAGACCGAGTCGTGGTTTGTCTGCACTGCATTACTCCTATTGCGAGATCTATGTATATTTTAATTTTGAAGTCGGTTCATCCAAAACTACAAGTTATGCTCTAAATATTACAAGAGAATCTAGAACACAAATTGGCACTACCCGAAGCATGTGATTACAGTTGCCTGCACTGTACTATGTCAAATTATAGTCAGTTGATGAAAAAAAAAAAATGAGAATGGGAGGTTATTCAAATAAGATTAAGCCAGAGTAAATTTCTATTGAAATGCACTACCATTTATGGCCACTTAATATTTGTATTTCAAATTTGAAGTCGATCAATTGAATAGTTTGATTTCTAATCCATATATATTAAACTGCATATGACGAGAAGTATCTCAAAAGAATAGCAAGCTAAGAGTGCATTTCTACTGAAATGCAGGACAATTCATGGCGACACAACATTTTTTTTCAAACCTGAACTCTATCTTGCGAGTGTTTGATTTCAATACCATACATTGTCAACCGAGTATGATAAAGGGAAACAAGCTAGAAATAAGAATTGCTTGCACTGCACTCTACTTGATTACCATATTATATTAAATCTTGGGTTGATCCTTTCAGTTTATTTTGAATAGTGCTACGGACAGGCATACTTTTCAATAACAATTCTGTTAAAGGGAGACAATTTAAAAAGGAGCATAATAGAGTTATGGTTCTTGAGCAATACACTAGTCCTAAATAACCCAAAAACATTTCGAGTTAAGCTACATACAAACATTTTTGACAAAGGGCAACAACTCTTAAAATATCAAAGGTAGAGTTATGGTTCTTGAACAATGCACTACTCTTCAATGAGGTCTATCTGTATATGAAGTTTGAAGTTGAAACCTCAAGACTTTTCGAGTTATGCTCTGGACAAAGTCTGTGACAGACACACACGCCTACCATTTCTATACCGCCTTAGCCTTTCAGCTGGGGATAAAAATGGACATAACATCTTTTGCAAATAAGTACATTTTTAATAAAAAAATCATTTTCAACATTTGGTGAGTTCAAAAAGCAAACAAAAATTACACTAGCCCTTTCCAACATGCAGACGCATTTTGACACAATAGCAGAAGATGACTTTTGAAAACATTGTGGCCAAAGGTGAAATTGCTCATGATGAGCAATTTCTCCGTTGGCCACAATGTTTCAAACTTTATTAAACAATCGAGCTATCTTTTATGGAACTTTTTCAGGTTTTTGTCACTATGTTTTCAAAGTTGTCTGCTGCAAATCTGTTGTATGTTGGAAAGGGTTAACTTCACGAGTGTTTCTCTCCATTTCTAAAAACAATTATAAGTAAAGAAACAAAAAACTTTAGCAACTGAGCTAAAAAATGTACTGTAGCATCACTTAATTAACCCATATAGACGCCTCTGCAGCAGACGGCTTTTTGAAAACATAGTGACAAAAGAAGAAATTGTCCAAAACGTGCATTTTCTCCTTTTGCCACAATGTTTTCCACTTTTTGTTATAGGTTATCCATTCAATTATGGAGATTTTCTATTTTTTGACAAAATACGTTCAAAGTCGTCTGCTGAAGAATTGCCATACAAGGGAAAGAGTCAAATTCGTGGGGGTGAAATTACGAGCAAACAGCAAAAAAGGCAGTTTCGCGCGGGCCTAAATTCACGCATTTTGAATAAAAGAAATCTTACAAAAACGACAGTATTGCAGCGCGTGTTATTATTTTGTACATTCGTATCATAAGCTGTAAATAGCAATATTCTGCGTATTAACTAGTAAGTTGGGGGTTATCTATGTAATAGAGCTTTAGAGCTGTCTAAACAACCACAAAAATGTGATTTTCGGACTGGCATCCCAAGTGTAAAACAACAAAAGATCGATAAACAATATAATGGTGTTGGAGATCTTTCATAAATATACTGCAATGAAACTTTGTTTGATTACTCGTGTCTTGCATATCCCTGTGTTGGTAGTTACATGTACAGTGATAACTGTTTTAGTGTTTGTCTTCACTGCAAAAGACAATCTCAAATTTTAGTTATGCCTACAACAGTGTTGGTTTTAATTGTGGTTATTTAATATATTTCAAGAATTAAAGTATGAAGAAAAAAGTTGCAGTGCGTGCACTCCGAATGCTAACGATTTTATGCAGTAGTGTATTCTTTGTCTAACAAGAGGGCCATGGATTGCTCACCTATTTTTTTTTTATTTTTCACTTAAGCTATATTAGCCCTGCCCCCTGGCGGCCATAGTTTCCAACCAACCAACTTGGCTTGAATGTATCTGATAGAGGGTCACCCTAGAAACATTTCTACAAAATTATTTGAATATCGGTTCGACACTTTTGGAGGAGAAGATTCATTAAGTTTTCACTATAGCCATATAAGGCAAAATAGCCCATGGCTTCAAGGAATCTGATAGTGGGTTACTTAACACTTTCCCTCATATGACAATTCTTCAGCAGACGACTTTAAACAGATTTTGTCAAAAAATATAACCTATGATTTAAAGTTGAAAACATTGTGGCAAAAGGAGAAATTTCTCTTTTTGAGCAATTTCTTCTTTTGTCACTATGTTTTCAAAAAGCCATTTCGACCAATCAACATGGCTTGAAGGAATCCGATAGAGGGTCATTCAAGGAACATTTCTACAAAATTATTTGAAAATCGGCGTAGAAGATTTTTTAAGTTTTCACTATAGCCGTATAAGGCAAAATAGCCCACTCTTAAGTACTAGTAATCAAACTGTGTCAAAATATTCCATGATCCTAGGTATTCAACAAAGATTATCAGAAAAAACAGCGACATATTATGAAAAGAAACAAGAGGCACAAGAGGGCCAGTATCGCTCAACGGCCATAAGGCAAAAATCAAATCTCCAAACAGCCCTGCCCCCTGTTGGCCAAGTTTTTTACCAACCACCATGGATTAAAGGTATCTTGTAGAGTGTCACCCAAGGTATTTTAAGTTTTCACTATAGCCATGCAAGGCAAAATAGCCCCACCCCCTTTCGGCCATATTTTTTAACAAATCTGATAGAGGGTCACCCAAGGATATTTTAAGTTTTCACTATAACAATGTAAGGCAAAATAGCCCCACCCCCTTTCTGCCATATTTTTTAACCAATCAACATGGCTTGAAAAAAATCTGATAGAGGGTCAAGCCTAGGAACATTTCTACAAAATTATTTGAATATCAGCCAGACACTTTTGGAGGAGAGGATTTTTTAAGTTTTCTCTTTAGCCATATAAGACTGAATAGCCCATATTTTTTTTACCAATCAACATGGCTTGAAGGAATCTGATAGAGGGTCACCCAAGGAACATTTCTACAAAATTATTTGAAAACCTGCTCAACACTTTTGGAGAAGAAGATTTTTTAAGTTTTCACCATGGTCATATAAGGCAAACTAGCTCCGCCCTCTGGCGGCCATGTTTTTCGACCAATCAACATGGCTTGAAGGAATCTGATAGAGGGTCACCCAATGAACATTTCTACAGAATTATTTGAAAATAGGCTGAACACTTTCGGAGAAGAATATTTTTTCACTATAGCTATATAAGGCAAATACAATTCGCCATGACATAAGCTCGACTGGCTTTCAGCCAGTGGAGCTAAATACCTAAGTGAATAAACACACATTTTGAACAGTCAAAAATTCGGATAACCATGTAAGTTTCGGAAGTTTAATAATCATGCAGACTTAAATTCGTGCTTTGTCTCTAGCGAGAAAATTAGACCTACTACAGAAACAACCAGCCTAAGATTTTGCAAGATTAAAAAGTCAAATACAACTATGAAATGGACACAAACGTCTCTCGAGTTGAATACAGCAGTAAAATACACACTAACTTCTCTTGCGTCAAATACAACTCTAAAATAGACCCTCACCTCTCTCGAGTTGAATACAGCAGTAAATAGACACTTATATCTCTTGAGTTAAATACAGCAGTAAATAGACACCAACTTCTCTTGCGTCAAATACAACTATAAAATAGACACTAACGTCTCTCGAGTTGAATACAGCAGTAAATAGACACCAACGTCTCTTGAGTTAAATACAGCAGTAAATAGACACTAACATCTCTTGCGTCAAATACATCTATAAACTAGACACTAACATCTCTTAAGTTGAATACAGCAGTAAATAGACACCAACATCTCTCGAGTTGAATACAGCAGTAAAATAGACACCAACGTCTCTTCGAGTTAAATACAGCAGTAAATAGGCACTAACTTTCTCTTGCGTTAAATACACACTTACTTCTCTTGCGTCAAATACAACTATAAATAGACACTAATATCTCTCGACTTGAATACAGCAGTAAATAGACACTAATGTCTCTTGAGTTAAATACAGCAGTAAATGGACACTAACTTCTCTTGTGTTAAATAGACACTAACGTCTCTTGAGTTAAATACAACAGTAAATGGACACTAACTTCTCTTGCGTTAAAAAGACACTAACGTCTCTTAAATCAAATACAACAGTAAATAGACACTTACTTCTCTTGCGTCAAATACAACTATAAAATAGACACCAACGTCTCTCGAGTTGAATACAGCAGAAAAATAGACACCAACGTCTCTTTTGAGATAAATACAGCAGTAAATAGACACTAACATCTCTTGCGTCAAATACAACTATAAAATAGACACTAAAGTCTCTTGAGTTGAATACAGCTGTAAAATACACACTAACTTCTCTTGCATCAAATACAACTATAAAATAGACACCAACGTCTCTCGAGTTAAATACAGCAGTAAATAGACACTAACTTACAGACACCAACTTCTCTCGAGTTGAATACTGCAGTAAATAGACACCAACGTCTCTTGTGTTAAATACAGCAGTAAATAGACACTAACTTCTCTTGCGTTGAATACAACTATAAAGGACACCAACGTCTCTTGCGTTTAAATCGTTACTAATGTCTCTTGCGTCAAATACAGCTGTAAAATTGACACTTAACGTCTCTTGCTTCAAATAAAACTATAAAATAGACACCAACGTCTCTTGTGTTAAATACAGCTGTAATATCGTAACTAACTTCTCTTGCGTCAAATACAACTATAAAATAGACCCTTACGTCTCTAGAGTTGAATACAGCAGTAAATAGACATTAACTTATCTTGAGTTAAATACAGCAGTAAATAGACACTAACATCTCTTGCGTCAAATACAACTATAAAATAGACACTAAAGTCTCTTGAGTTGAATACAGCTGTAAAATACACACTAACTTCTCTTGCATCAAATACAACTATAAAATAGACACCAACGTCTCTCGAGTTAAATACAGCAGTAAATAGACACTAACTTACAGACACCAACTTCTCTCGAGTTGAATACTGCAGTAAATAGACACCAACGTCTCTTGTGTTAAATACAGCAGTAAATAGACACTAACTTCTCTTGCGTTGAATACAACTATAAAGGACACCAACGTCTCTTGCGTTTAAATCGTTACTAATGTCTCTTGCGTCAAATACAGCTGTAAAATTGACACTTAACGTCTCTTGCTTCAAATAAAACTATAAAATAGACACCAACGTCTCTTGTGTTAAATACAGCTGTAATATCGTAACTAACTTCTCTTGCGTCAAATACAACTATAAAATAGACCCTTACGTCTCTAGAGTTGAATACAGCAGTAAATAGACATTAACTTATCTTGAGTTAAATACAGCAGTAAATAGACACTAACATCTCTTGCGTCAAATACAACTATAAAATAGACACTAACGTCTCTCGAGTTGAATACAGCTGTAAAATGGATACTAACGTCTCTTGCGTCAAATACAACTATAAAATAGACACTAATGTGTCTTGCGTTAAATACAGCTGTAAAATGGATACCAACATCTCTTGCGTTAGATTCAGCTTTTAAATCGACACCAACGTCGCTTGCATCAAATTCAAGTATAAAATAGACAACAAGTCTCTTGTGTCAAATACAAAAATAAAATAAGACACCAACATCTATTGCGACAAATTCAAGTAAAAATTAGACACTAACGCCTGTTGTGTCAAATACAACTATAAAATAGACACTAACATCTCTTGCATAAAATACAACTATAAAATGAACAATAAACTTTTTTTCAATTAGCACAATTTTCATGATTAAATCAGGGGTGGTATTCACAAAGCATCTTAGATAAAAATATTTCTCATATATCTGCTAGAAAATTCTCAAATATGACAAAATTTTACTTAAGTTTAAAATATTTCTAATTATTTTAGATGTTTAAAAAAGTACAGAAAACACATTCATTAAGATACAAGAAATGAATCATGCACTCCCTATTGCAATTATGCCGCAGAATCTTATCCAAAATCTATTACAAGAGTGCTAAACATTTCTGTTTTACATATTCCATTTGGTACCATATTTTCATATTCTATCCTGAAAATGATGTAATTCTAATTTCATTTCATGTAATTTTAAAATGGTGTAATTACAATATTGCAAATAATTTTGCATGAACACCGACTCAGCTAGGTATGCTGGAAAAATATTCTCTTTAATGGAAACTATACACACGAGTCTAAAATAGCCGGTTTGATACATTAACATTAATTCAATTGCTGTATATTTTAGCACAGTTAATAAGTATTAACTGAATTATCATTAAGTAGAATATTATTTCAATATTGTCTGTCTGATTAATCATTAACGCAATTAACATGTATCCTGTAAACAGTGCTTGGGTAATTATAATAAAGTTATATTTGAAAGACTTTCCCTAGTACACCCTAGTAAATGCACATTTTATTGCATTATATTACAACAGGCATAACATTTATAGTGTACAAAAAGCCATTAACTTGACGGTAACACAAAACCATGTAATTGATAAGTACATTCTAAAATGGATCATAATGCACTTGCCTAAATGCATGTTTATATATATCTTTTATTAAAGTCTCATTCTTGCCTACAATACAATATGTCATTAAAACAATGCATACATACTCATGTACGACCCTTATATAAGAATTATAAGAGACTATGGCACAGTAATTATAGACATTATATTAACAATCTGAATAGTATTAGACTACTAAACAAAAAGATCAATTAAAAATTTAGAGTGTGTGAGACACAGACTCCGGAAATCTCATTTAATGTCAAATTATCGCAAGTATTGAAGTATCGCTATCAATTGTGTTATTGATAACATATTGATGATATCATAATTAAACAAAATGTTGAGTAAATTAAGTGAAATGCTGCTTCAAGACCATGCAGGAACGACAACACTGGATAGAGATTGTTATATATGTACTGCTGTGTTTACTTCCGTCACTATTTTTAGGTTGGGAAATTCCACTTTACATAGCAATGGCGTTAATAAATTTCTTAAGACAAAGTTGTAACGGAGGAAATTTCTCAAAAATAATATTTTATCTAAGATCAGTGTGTGTATACCCTGTGACTTTGACGTCACAAATGCTACGGCGGACATAAATATTTTACTTCCGTTTAGAAGTAAAATCAAAGGTAACTTTTTTATTTCTTCACGTAACATGGCGCAGTCTACACCGCTTACATGCTGATTTTTCAACGGGGTTTGATAAGTGGTTTAGTTTCTTCAAACACTTCGATGAACCCGTTCTCAAAATTTATTAATATCGCCAACAGCCAGAGCATTATCAAAACAGGATTTTGAGAACAGGTTCGTCGAAGGGTTTGAAAAAACTAGATGACCAATCAAACTCCTGTAAAAACCGGAGACAGAACATTGTAAGCGGCGTAGACTGCTTCATGTCTCATTAAAAAGAGTGAAGAAATAAAAAAATTACCATTGTTTTTACATTCTTAACAAGAGCAATTATTGCTGTCTGACCATGCAAATGTGACGTCAAAAGTCACGTGGTATACACACACTGAAGATATTTCCTTCGAGGCTTCTTGAATAAGAAATTTCTTCAGGTTTATGAAAATTCTTAGGAATAAATCTAAGATGCTTTGTGAATACCACCCCAGAACTACAAGGTTATTTTGGCAATGTCAATTCCGTGCAAAATTTTAAGTAAGTCAGATCTTGTGGTTCATTGCACTTATTTTTTTTACTATTTTATCATTTGATCTCAACCAAATTTTGCCTTTTCTGTTTTTACTCTGCTTTTTTGCTGCCTCTACAGCTGTTTTTCTTGGGCATATTTTTGCATTTATATATGTTTTAAAATATGAATTCATTTCAGCCATTTCTTCAGCGTCCCAAGCTTGACGTTTGCAGGGAGCAGTTTTCTTCTTCAACCTTCTTTTCTCAATCACAGGAGACTCATCTTCATCAGATGGTTCAGACTCTGACTGATCATCTTCAAAAACCACATCATCGAAGTCAGCAGCAGTTCTAAAAACCAAATATAAACAGATATATTTTTCCAACACTTGCACTAAAGATTGGAACACCTTTCCGAACAGTATGGTTATGAAACTTGTATGTATAATCATATAGCTTCTATAATGTCCTAAAGAACACATTAAGAAAAATCAGAACTCAAGAGCTCAACCATTTATATATCTTCATTTCAAAGAATAAGGGCAAACACTTCAATTTATCGAGATTTGCAGCGTATCAACATTGCAACCTATAACTAAGAGATGTACTTGACAGTCGCATACATGTTAAAACTAGAAAGGTTGTTTTTATGAATAAACATATGTCTTGCAAAGTGCACAATTTCACATTGCCATCTATCAAATCACCGGACAAAGGTAAATGCAAAGAAAAAATAATAATAATAATAATAAGAAGAAGAAGAAGAGCCTTATTGTATTACACTCAATAAAGAGTTAACCCATTTTCAACCAAATTCTTTACTGGTATAAGCAAATTGCAATACCGAAACACAAATCATTGTAACTGCAATAACCAAATATGGTCTTGGAAAATACAGGCTAACAACTCTTGTCTGATAGCAACATTAATTAGTATTTAGCGTATATAAAGCACTCAATATAAACATAGTTTTGAAAGCCTTGTCTATTATGGAAACTTACTCTGTGTTGTCACTAGTTTCCAGAGTATCAATGGAGGCTTCACCACTTTCTGTTCCGTTAGGGAAAACCAGTTCTGAAACCATAAAGCAAATACAAATTTGATGCACACCGTATATTACCGGCCATAAGTCGAGGGTGTAGTTTTGTCTGTAAAAAGGGAAATTTAGGCTTACCCATTCCATAAGTCGAGAGGGGACGTAGGCAGGATGAAAATAGACTCAAATTTGACAGCTAACTCGTGATCTTCCGATTTTTAAATTAACATTGTATATTTTTGTTTTGTGGTATTTTTCAGTTCATTCCGGACTGGTTCACTACAATTATTTGCCAAACTGATAACCGAAAGTGTAAAATCGGGATACCAGTCAGAAATAATCTCTCAATACTCTCTAAACCAAAATACCATGTGACTCTCACTTGCCATGTTGTTTATTCAAGTTTCACACATTTCTATTGTATTCAGATGTGACAATTGGCAATAAAATTGATTATTGGACTCTTTAAAAAGGAATGACCCCCAGATTATGAGTTAAATTGCAGAATATTGCTATTAATAGCACATAATATGGATGAAGACATGACATGGTATTGGCAATATAGCAGTGATACGGTGGTGTCGGTTCTTAATTTTAAGCCCGGTTAATGTCAACTGGTCGTAATTTGTTTGATTTTCATCTATTACTCGTCCATAAGTCGACCAGACTTTTGGTGATATTTTTTAGTAAAAAAAACTCGACTTATGGCCGGTAATATACGGTACTTGCATAACTATCATTTAACATTTAATGGTCCAAATTTAATATCATTGCTTAAAATCAGGGATGTGAGCAGTTACCAGGGTAAAAAGTCAGTTAATTGGTTTCAATTTCTGGAAAGGTTATCCTGAAAACAAGATGTTGATGAAACACGGATTCCCTTTTAAGTTTTTGTCCCAGTGAATTTGACCTTTGACCTTAAATTCAATCTATTGGTCATGACTAATCTTAGTTCTAAGTTTGAAGAATCTGGGTCAGGCATACTCTAGATATTGAGCAGACAATGTTGTCCCTAGCTACAGAGCAGACCAACTGACATGAGTTAATCAACATACGCCCACTTCTTTCAATGGCTTATTATTGTGTAAGTTTGCCACACATGAGCTGCACACCATCCCTTTTCAAGCCACTATGATGATCTTGTCAACAGCTTGTGTATACCTGTCATTAACTACAGGCCTCTGAGGGTATTTTGGGCCAAAAATGATTTCGTGTCGGTGATGCTAATTATTAGGAAACAAAAACCAGCTTGTCGTAATCATTCTTTCAAGACCAATTTTCTAACATGATCTAAAGAATATCTAGAAAATTTTAATTTTCATCATGACTAGATATAAAACATGTATAAAATGTTGCATGTATAGCATTAACAAAGTTTTTCTTTGATTTGACCTTGTAACCAAGTTTTTTAACAAGTTAACAAATTGTAACAAGATTTAAGTGGACAGATGGGGGTCACAATTTTTCAAACTAAGCACGTCTCTCTCCGATGAGCTTATAACAGTGAAATATCACATAAGATCACCACTCAATAGAGATACAGACTCATATCTTGTTTAAATCAATAGATATACAAACCCTTGTTTAAATAAATTTTGAGCAAATTTTATAATCATATAAACAGTTACAAAGTGTATTAAATTCAATTAACTAAATGACTTTGAAACCAAACAGTGATAAACATACCTGAAATATCTATTTCATCTAACTTCTTCCCCTTATATTTCTTAGTCATGTTCATATCTTGCAAAAGGAAGAGTTTACTGAGTTGCACCCGCTCCACAAATCCAGACATGTGTCGATAGTAAGACTTATGTACTTCAGTGGAATGCCCCAAGTGATTACACATCCATTCTAATTGGTATGAATCCAAATTAAGCATCTACAATTAAAAAAAATTTTTTTTATTGAAATAGCCATGTTTTGTTTCCTTGGAATGTTTTTAACACCGTCAATTTTTGTTTGTATTATCATCCCCTTTCAACAGTATTTGATTATTTTTTACTTGAGTATTTTATTTCATTAAAGGACGTTGCTTCTAATCTTTGGTAGATACAGTACTTGGTACCTCATCTTAGGCACAACATGTATTACAGTCTAGCTCCTGACGAAGGTGTCATATTGGGACTTGATGACGCCAATCATGATCTTGGCATGAAACTATTGAGATGCTTCATAATTTTGTAAATATTTTTAATGAAACTACATTTAATCCATGGAACATTCTGGTTTGATTTATGCATATATTTAAGTTACACATAAGGACAGTTAAAAACTACTCACTTGTGTTAGAGTAGCGGTGTATTTCCTCATGGAAACGCTGGTTATTCGTGCAGGTGCAACTAATGTTAGTTCACAACATGTCTTCTTCAGTGAGTCATACGCCCTTGAGTATCCATTCACTGAAAGAAATTAATTAAAGCTCACATAAGCTGAATCTGATCTGTTGGGAGTTTTATTGTTTGAATTGCTTGCCTATTGTCCTCTGAAGAGACAAGTTATTTTAGTATTGCAAGACATTAAAGTGTTCCAGTTCCACCTGGTTCTTTACATGACTGAGTGCACAGCACTAATAAATGGGATATCAGATCAAGGTCTGATCCACAAGACTATTAGTGGAGGAGCAGGGGATCAAACCTGCCACTCCTGGATTAACTGTCCAGTGTGTTTTAACCAAGGGACCAACTCCTAGGTGATCTTAAAAGATCAACATCAAATTTTAAACATTTACAAAATAATTATGTGCAAATGCAAAAATCATATCAGAACACATTAAACCAAGATATAATGTGATACCTGCATATAATGCACATTTTTGCTTATTAAGCTTAATTTTGTTGTAATTTGATTTTGATCTTTTAACACGACTAATGCCTGCAAATGTTAACATGTGTGTGAAATTTCATGAAAGTTTGTGTAAAGTTATGATTGCAATACAATCTAAAAGAAGAATGTAAGTCCTTAACCGCTCATCTAAATATCCTGTTTAGAACTTATCACAAGAGTCATTAAAACAAAAGTTTTAACAGTGTTTCCCCAAGATATATTAAACAAATGGAGTCATGATGGCATTTTATCGCTCACCTGAGAAATCAAAGAGAACATTTCAGCTTTAAAAAAATAAGTCTGTTAAACAAGTGACAAACCTGTGCAATAAGTTTTGACCTCAGGGGCATAATTTAAATGACTGGGTGTAGGAAATTACCTGTGTTTGGAAACAAATATTTGTTACTACTTGGAACATTTGCTTCTCTTCTGGCTTCAAATGTAACAAGATACTCAAGTGGCTTTCTAGCATCAGAGGGTATCAAAACTGGCACAGGTCTGTGGCCCTGAAACAGAAAATCAGTGCATATAAACGTATTGCAACAGTGTAGAAATTACAGTACATTTTTTTTCTAGAAGTTTATATAAAAAGGGTTACAACTTCTTTGTAATGAACTGTATGGTTCTCCAACACTTACTTTTGAATTCACCTTCAAAAACGGGCCTTTTTCTATAGGTCCCACGAATCCGACCCATTCCCCAAGCAAAATATAACTTTTTTTCCCAATAAAAAAAAAAATCCCAATCAGGAGTACCTACGAAAAATCGTCTATCGGGGTCGCATATAATTACCGGCGAGTCGCTCAATAAACATCAAAACAATACATTCTGATATTCTCAGATTTCATCGTTGATTAATATATAGCCTGTGATGATCGTCGTCTTTCGTTTTATACACTTTTATCATGCACCATCACAAAAATATCGCAAGTAGTAAATATTACTGCGTCAAAATAAGAAAGACAGATTCTAACAGATGGAAAAGGGTAAATTACATGTTTGAAACATCGTCGAGTGCCCCTCTGTCAGAACTTTCTCAGAGACTGATGGTTTTCAACTTATTCATGCTGGCGATGAGCGTCGCACTGGTCAAATCCCTCAATGGAGAGCGCTTTTTTAAGTTTCTTTATTTTGAGAATCATGATGGTTTATTTTACGTTTTGAAGACGATCTTTTCTGATGTTGGCTGTTGGATACCCCTATAAATATGACCCTTCAAAACATATTTCCAATTTTGACATTTTTAAGTTAAATGCAAAGTGAAAGTAAAACAAGAACACCTTATATGGCACAGATGCTCGACTGATAGGGAGAAAACAGAAAAAAAAGCAGAGCTGTACAAAAAACCTTATCCGGACGACCATGCCACCAACACAAAAACATAATCGAACAACCACGCCGCCGCCAACAAAAAACCTTAACCGGACGACCACGATGCCAGTGTCATGACAATAGCTCTCGTTTTTTCAAAAGTCGAGCTAAAGATAACAGAATGAATATGCATGTACATGTCTAACATTTTAGAATAGCTGTAGGAATGAGTGTATGCATGATAAAATGGTACACCTTATTTCCCAATGCTCATCTGGAAGCTCTTTGAATTATTCTAGCTATCATTGTCCCTTGTGTCAGAAATGTTGAACATTTTGTGTCTATTTAACTGTCCATATAAGAAATTGTAGATGAAAATGTTTGTTAGATAAGAAAGCCTGTTCTTTTGACTAAGAAAATTTACAAAATTGGAGTTTAAGCGATTCAATTTCTTCCCAAATTGGCTAATTTTACGACGCAAATTTTCCCAATTTATCCAGGGTCTTTTCTGCAAATAGACAGAAAAAGGCCTAAAAAATTAACTAGAACACTGTTCTTCAGAGCATGTGGTGCTGCTGTAATGCCTCCGTATTGAACGTGGTCAACACAAGTGATGAACAAAGCCCAGCAGAATAACTTAATTTCAAAGTAACTTTCTAGACAATTCTTTAGACAATGGCTATAATTTGTGATAAGCTTTACATAACTTCCTATTCTAATACCCCCTCAATATATTAATGCAGTTTATCTACTTTGTGGCACAGAGACATGAATGCTTTATAGCAGCTACATGCTAAAACCTTTTAAAAAATCAAGTCAGGCAAGGCTACCATGGCAACCATAATTTGTGATAAATTCAATTAAGCGTTATCTTGATTGTTTGACATTAATGAAGTTTCAAATCACAACCATTAGTGAAACATGTGCTTTATATTTAACTAGAGTGCAAATTTCCAGTGGCAAAAGGACCGTACTTAATAATAAATTCTATCCAGAATTATCAAACCCGAGTATCGTAGAAGCTTTGATTAATGGTAAGTCAAACCTACTGTGAAGTTTCAATCCAATACATTGTATGATTTTGACATATAACCTAGAAAGTGAATTTAACAGAAAGTGTGACATGGACACCAATGGGTTTTCTGAGCTACACAAGCAATACAAAAAACAAGTTACTCACTTTTCCTCTCACAGTCATCATCTCTTGGCTCTTCAACAAATACATCTCCACTTTAGACAAGTCATTTACCATCGACTGATCCAGATCATCCACATCCTTGGTCTTTCCTGCAAAACTTTCCAGACTGCAATGAATAAAAATGTAAAACATTCATTACACAAGGCACAAAAATACGAAATTTAAAAATCCAGAAACACTTTTATGAAAATTAGTCCAAGGCAATATATCGACCTTGTATATTATTTTGTTTAAGTGGACAATAGGACCAATTTTGCACCAAATATGCTATCCATCATAAATAGAGTTATTATTATTACTACAGTGTGTAGATATACAGCTTGGATATATCTGCATTCCTCATTAAAATCAATAACCATTATATGCCGGGTTTTAACGTATCCCCCCCCCCCCAAAAAAAAAAAAAAATATTTCATACCTGACAACATCAATTTCTCCACTTCTTCTTTTGTTATACATGAGAATTCGTGTCTGAGCTAGCTGAACAACCCTGAAGTAGTTCTCCTTGGTCAACTTAATTGCTTTTAACTCATTCACCACATGGCATGTCAATTTCATTACATCCTCTGGAGAGGGCAATTCCTTCTTCATTATAAATGATCTCCTGACCATAATGGACCTAGCCACTTTGATAAGTTTCTCACCCCATTCTAAGGAGATGAGGTCAAGAAGTGTCTGCATTTCTGTTGCTTGATGATTGTGAGGATCTTTCTTCACAATAAGAGCCCACTTAGCGCTGACTACTCTACGCAGGTCATACTTAAGTTTAATGGCATTGCTGGGTGATTGGAGCTCTTCAATGTCATCCATATGTGGCACACAACACCGCAGAGTACATTCAACTATTCTGTTAAAGTGTTTAGTTTGCAAAAACTCTGAGAATGTTTTGCTATTGTTGCTGCTAACACCATTATCATTGTCATCATCATCTTCATCACAAGACTTACGTAATTCTATCAGTAATCTAGCCATCAGTCTCATATGCTGACTAGTATAGTAACGCCTCTTTTCTCTGTTATCTATCGATCTTCTTAACCAACTTTCACCAAGGGCAACTATCATCTCATCTGTCTTTGCAATGTTTCCCACATCATCCACAACCATGCTTGTAAAGACCTCCTGAAGCATTAGTTTTGATGGCTTTGTGCTAATGACCCCCGATAAGACCTGTGATTGTACAATTAACTGTCTCTTTGTCAAATTTACCTTTTTTTCATTTATACATTTTCAATAATGCGCTTTCAGGTTCTTTAATAACAGCCACTCCTTGCAGCTGGGACAGGGTCCATATTTGCCCATATCTAAATTTGATGGTCTTCGACTCAAAATTAGTTCACCACAACCATTCTTCAAAACTTCAACGTTATGTATATGATCCCCTTTTTTCCTAATTGCTGCAATATTTTGTTTCTCCTTTTTCAGTAGTTCTTTAACTTCTGGGATGTTTTTATGCAAGTTTAAGTGGGGTTTTAAATGCTGACGAAGCTTTCCACAATAGAGACATGCATGGTAATTATCGTAAATTCGGGTATTGCTGTCCTTTTTTGCAGAAGCCTGTGCCCTACAACTTCTGTTGCTTTTTCTGTGTTTCCTTATGTATATACTAGGTAATACAATATCTCTAACTATATATTTCTCTTTAAGAATTGGTCTTTCATCATCTGGATAAAATTCAGTCAATTCCATCTCAGAATCTTCTACATAGTCCAAGTCCTGATCAGTATCACTATCATCCAAAACTATCTCTTTCCCATCAGCACCTGTGGTATCTACTTCATCTGTGATTTTGTGTGTATCCTGAAGTTTTTCAGCCCAAAATACCTCGTCGGTGTCAGTCTCTTGTGTTCCAACAGCTGTACAATCAACTTGGTCTGTTGTCTGGTCTGTATTCTGCAGGTAATCACCACCTTCACCAAAACCTATCTTGTTTGTGTCAGTCTCTTGTGTTTCAACATCTGAACATTCAACTTGGTCTGTTGTCTGGTCTGTATTCTGCAGGTAATCACCACCTTCACCAAAACCTATCTTGTTTGTGTCAGTCTCTTGTGTTTTGACAGCTGTACAATCGACTTGGTCTGTATTCTGCAGGTAATCACCACCTTCACCAAAACCTATCTTGTTTGTGTCAGTCTCTTGTGTTTCAACATCTGAACATTCAACTTGGTCTGTTGTCTGGTCTGTATTCTGCAGGTAATCACCACCTTCACCAAAACCTATCTTGTTTGTGTCAGTCTCTTGTGTTTTGACAGCTGTACAATCGACTTGGTCTGTATTCTGCAGGTAATCACCACCTTCGCCAAAACCTATCTTGTTTGTGTCAGTCTCTTGTTTTCCAACATCTGAACATTCAACTTGGTCTGTATTCTGCGGGTAATCACCACTTTCACCTTCACCTATCTTGTTTGTGTCAGTCTCTTGAGTTCCAACAGCTGTACAATCAACTTGTTCTGTTGTCTGGTCTGTATTCTGCAGGTAATCATCACCTTCACCAAAACCTATTTTGTTTGTGTCAGTCTCTTGTGTTTTGACAGCTGTACAATCGACTTGGTCTGTTGTCTGGTCTGTATTCTGCAGGTAATCATCACCTTCACCAAAACCTATCTTGCTTGTGTCAGTCTCTTGTGTTTTGACAGCTGTACAATCGACTTGGTCTGTTGTCTGGTCTGTATTCTGCAGGTAATCATCACCTTCACCGAAACCTATCTTGTTTGTGTCAGTCTCTTGTGTTGCAGCATCTGGACATTCAACTTGGTCTGTTGTCTGGTCTGTATTTTGCAGGTTATCACCACCTTCACCAAAACCTATCTTGTTTGTGTCAGTCTCTTGTGGTCCAGCATCTGGACATTCAACTTGGTCTGCTGTCTGGTCTGTATTCTGCAGATAATCACCACCTTTACCAAAACCTATCTTGTTTGTGGAAGTCTCTTGTGTTCCAACATCTGAACATTCAACTTGGTCTGTTGTCTGGTCTGTATTATGCAGGTAATCACCACCTTCACCAAAACCTATCCTGTTTGTGTCAGTCTCTTGGGTTTTGACAGCTGTACAATCGACTTGGTCTGTTGTCTGGTCTGTATTCTGCAGGTAATCACCACCTTCACCAAAACCTATCTTGTTTGTGTCAGTCGCTTGTGTTCCAGCATCTGGACATTCAACTTGGTCTGTATTCTGCGGATAATCACCACCTTCACCAAAACCTATCTTGTTTGTGTCAGTCTCTTGTGTTCCAACATCTGAACATTCAGCTTTGTCTGTATTCTGCAGGTAATCATAACCTTCACCAAAACCTATCTTGTTTGTGTCAGTCTCTTGTGTTTTGACAGCTGTACAATCAACTTGGTCTGTATTCTGCAGGTAATCACCACCTTCACCAAAACCTATCTTGTTTGTGTCAGTCGCTTGTGTTCCAGCATCTGGACATTCAACTTGGTGTGTATTCTGCGGATAATCACCACCTTCACCAAAACCTATCTTGTTTGTGTTAGTCTCTTGTGTTGCAACATCTGAACATTCAGCTTGGTGTGTATTCTGCAGGTAATCATCACCTTCACCAAAACCTATCTTGTTTGTGTCAGTCTCTTGTGTTCCAACATCTGAACATTCAACTTGGTCTGTTGTCTGGTCTGTATTCTGCAGGTAATTATCACCTTCACCAAAACCTATCTTGTTTGTGTAAGTCTCTTGTGTTCCAGCATCTGGACATTCGACTTGGTCTGTTGTCTGTTCTGTATTCTGCAGGTAATCACCACCTTCACCAAAACCTATCTTGTTTGTGTCAGTCTCTTGTGTATCGACAGCTGTACTACATTCAACTTGGTCTGTTGTCTGGTCTGTATTCTGCAAGTAATCACCACCTTCACCAAAACCTATCTTGTTTGTGTCAGTCTCTTGAGTTCCAACAGCTGTACAATCAACTTGGTCTGTTGTCTGGTCTGTATTCTGCAGGTAATCATCACCTTCACCAAAACCTATTTTGTTTGTGTCAGTCTCTTGTGTTTTGACAGCTGTACAATCGACTTGGTCTGTTGTCTGGTCTGTATTCTGCAGGTAATCATCACCTTCACCAAAACCTATCTTGCTTGTGTCAGTCTCTTGTGTTTTGACAGCTGTACAATCGACTTGGTCTGTTGTCTGGTCTGTATTCTGCAGGTAATCATCACCTTCACCAAAACCTATCTTGTTTGTGTCAGTCTCTTGTGTTGCAGCATCTGGACATTCAACTTGGTCTGTTGTCTGGTCTGTATTTTGCAGGTTATCACCACCTTCACCAAAACCTATCTTGTTTGTGTCAGTCTCTTGTGTTCCAGCATCTGGACATTCAACTTGGTCTGCTGTCTGGTCTGTATTCTGCAGATAATCACCACCTTTACCAAAACCTATCTTGTTTGTGTAAGTCTCTTGTGTTCCAACATCTGAACATTCAACTTGGTCTGTTGTCTGGTCTGTATTATGCAGGTAATCACCACCTTCACCAAAACCTATCCTGTTTGTGTCAGTCTCTTGTGTATCGACAGCTGTACTACATTCAACTTGGTCTGTTGTCTGGTCTGTATTCTGCAAGTAATCACCACCTTCACCAAAACCTATCTTGTTTGTGTCAGTCTCTTGTGTTCCAACATCTGAACATTCAACTTGGTCTGTTGTCTGGTCTGTATTATGCAGGTAATCACCACCTTCACCAAAACCTTTCTTGTTTGTGTCAGTCTCTTGGGTTTTTACAGCTGTAAAATAGACTTGGTCTGTTGTCTGGTCTGTATTCTGCAGGTAATCATCACCTTCACCAAAACCTATATTGTTGGTGTCAGTCCCTTGTGTTTCGACAGCTGTACAATCAACTTGGTCTGTATTCTGCAGGTAATCACCCCCTTCACCAAAACCTTTCTTGTTTGTGTCAGTCTCTTGAGTTCCAACGGCTGAACATTCAACTTGGTCTGTTGTCTGGTCTGTATTCTGCAGGTAATCATCACCTTCATTAAAACCTATCTTGTTTGTGTCAGTCTTTTGTGTTTCGACAGCTGTACAATCAACTTGGTCTGTTGTCTTGTCTGTATTCTGCAGGTAATCACCACCTTCACCAAAACCTATCTTGTTTGTGTCAGTCTCTTGTGTTCCAATATCTGAACATTCAACTTGGTCTGTTGTCTGGTCTGTATTCTGCAGGTAATCACCACCTTCACCAAAATCTATCTTGTCAGTGTCAGTCTCTTGTTTTTCGACAGCTGTACAATCATTTTGATCTGTTGTCTGATCTGTATTCTGCAGTTCACACTTAGCCCAAGAAATATCATCCATGAAACACTGAAGTGTGGCAGAGACTTTCTTTTTCTTTAAAATAGCTGCAAATAGATTCAAAACAAAACTTGAAATTTCAAAATGTCTGAATAAAAAAAGTCAAGGTAATGGATGTAGAAATGTTGTATGAAAGCTGGCTTCACAAATGATTAAAAACAAGTGAACAAATATATACATCTCTTTAACTACAATGTGACTTCAACCTACGTATATGTTATAATGTAGCATCCTGCCCAAATGTAAGTGTTCTTATTTCTTACTGGCATATATACAGGTAGCCTAACAAGTACAGACAACTGTTTTAGCTACCTGTATACAATATATTAGCCACACTTCTATAGACAAAGCCATAACCATAGCAATGTGTCTTAAAGTGTCTAAAATACTGAGCTTATGTTCCTATTGTTTACTCCCATGTATACAGGTACCCTCACAATTACAGGGCTCTCACGAAGGAGCGATTTGGGCGAAGTGGTCACCTAAAAGTTTCTGACTTCGCCCATTCACTCGATCAAAGCGAAGTGGACTTCGCCCAAAATCTCAGTCAAAGCGAAGTTGACTTCGCCGACAATTTTGTCCTATCATCAGACACTGTTAAAATTATCACGTCACGCACCATGTCGAATCGATGTAGCCCTATACAGTTCTCGATATACACAGTTATTTGACAACTATTAAAAGCAGAAGAATCGAATCATTTAACACACACAATGACGTAGAACCAATCAAAATCGTGCCCTTTAGTCCAATTTGCATAATCAAAGTACCGATTGTCATATAAAATATTATGACACCCCCCTGATAAAACATTAAATACGTATCCGATGTAAATGTTTGTTTTGTTTGTTTGGAGTTTAACGCCGCTTTCAACAGCTTTGGTCATATCACGGCGGTCATTGTTCCTGGCTTTCCCACACCAGTACTTACACAACATTCTTTCGAAGCCACTGACTACTTTCTCACATAGATCAGAGGTGAGAGGCAATGGAAAACATCGCCCGAAAGAATGCGCCGCAACCGGGTATCGAACCCGTAACCTCCAGATCACGAGTCAGATACGCTACCAACTGAGCTACCCGGCCGGGCCCGATGTAAATGAGATGGAAGTCGAATTATGTTTTAACCCTTTCAATAGTATAAATAATATTGTGAATCTATTCATGATTTAATGAGATAATCGTCTTCAATAATTGAGAAAATGAGATTTTTTAGATATTTTGTAAAGGGTATTATAATAAATGCTGTAGCATGGTGGTGTCATACTATTTGGAAATAACCAATCAAAAGACAATACCTAAATTCTACTTGTAAAGATTGTGTATGTTTAGCCGATACAAATAATTTACTTTGTTTATGACACTAACGACCGACGTATTTACAAAATGCCTGAAACCTTTACACGGCGAGTAAAATGTAGCTTCATTAATTATATTTCGGTGACTTTAGAACAGAATTTTCGGATCGCAAACCCAATACAAATAATTTACATTGTTTATGACACTTATGACCGACTTCTTTACAAAATGCCTGACACCTTTACGGAATGGATGGCGATAAAAGGTAGCTTCATTAATAATTTCTGAGACTTTAGAACATAATATTGGATCGCAACTACTCTTAGTGAAAAACAATTTTAATTAATTAATTAAAATAAAATAATAAAACATTCATCTTTGTTTAAGTAAATGTGTTCTATCCCAAACGATGCGATGCAGTAACGACACACACGAAATATCACTTCTCCGTTAAGTCTCCCCACTTCGCCCTAAATTGCCTGGAGGGAGAATTTAAGCCTAGTGAGAGCCCTGAATTACAGACAACTGTATTAACCACACTTCTATAGACAAGGCCCTGTCCAAAGCAATGTGTCTTACAGTGTCTTAAGATACTGAGTCTATTCGACACATTGATACAGATATATTAGCCATACTTCTAAAGACAAAGCCCTGTCCAAAGCAATGTGTCTTACAGTGTCTTAGATACTGAGTCTATTAGCCACCTTGAAACAGATATATAAGCCACATTTCTATAGACAAAGCCCTGTCCAAAGCAATGTGTCTGACAGTGTCTTAGATACTGTGCCTATTAGCCACACTTCTAAAGACAAAGCATTGTCCAAAGCAATATGTCTTACAGTGTCTAAGATACCGAGTCTATTAGCCACCTTGATAAGGATATATAAGCCACACTTCTAAAGACAAAGCATTTTCCAATGCAATGTGTCGTACAGTGTCTAAGATACTGTGTCTATTAGCCACACTTCAAAAGACAAAGCCCTGTCCAAAGCAATGTGTCTTACAGTGTCTAAGATACCGAGTTTATTAGCCACTTGATAAGGATATATTAGCCACACTTATAAAGACAAAGCATTGTCCAAAGCAATGTGTCTTACAGTGTCTAAGATACCGAGTCTATTAGCCACCTTGATACAGATATATTAGTCACACTTCTAAAGACAAAGCCCCGTCCAAAGCAATGTGTCTTGCAGTGTCCAAGATACCGAGCCTATTAGCCACCTTGATACGGATATATTAGCCACACTTCTAAAGACAAAGCATTGTCCAATGCAATGTGTCTTACAGTGTCTAAGATACTGAGTCTATTAGCCACACTTCTAAAGACAAAGCCCTGTCCAAAGCAATGTGTCTTACAGTGTCTAAGATACGGAGCCTATTAGCCACCTTGATACGGATATATTAGCCACACTTCTAAAGACAAAGCATTGTCCAAAGCAATGTGTCTGACAGTGTCTAAGATACTGAGTCTATTAGCCACCTTGATAAGGATATATTAGCCACACTTCTACAGACAAAGCCCTGTCCAAAGCAATGTGTCTTACAGTGTCTAAGATACGGAGCCTATTAGCCACCTTGATACGGATATATTAGCCACACTTCTTAAGACAAAGCATTGTCCAAAGCAATGTGTCTGACAGTGTCTAAGATACTGAGTCTATTAGCCACCTTGATAAGGATATATTAGCCACACTTCTACAGACAAAGCCCTGTACAAAGCAATGTGTCTTACAGTGTCTAAGATACTGAGTTTATCATCCACCGTGATAGCAAGCATATTTTAATATTTATCATTGGAACAAGTAAAGAAAGGAAGGTTGGCATTCATATTCAAAGTTAACAGAGACCTTAGGAAAGTCATACACATCCACCCTAATTATGATTAGAATTGTAGAATAAATGAAGGAGTGTAAACACATTGAAATATGGTATCTTTTGAAAAATCAAGGGCACTTAACACAAAACCTACAAGTCTATTTTAGCCCATAACATATCTTATTTCCGATCTTATGGTCATTCATATTAATTCAAAGCATGATAAGGAGTAATGAAGAAATGAAGGTGCTACAGTATAAACAAGGCCAATTATGCTATTTTTGGTATTAAATCAATTGCATTAACACAAGATCTTCTGAGCTGATTTTGTCAATAATCAAACTTGGCAAATATCTTATGGCCTTTTACATTGTGCCAAAGTTCAATGAAGACGGATTAAAAAATGGGAATGCTAGAGTGTAAACAAACTAATTGTTGACGACAATCATGGGTCCAAAAGGCGCATTTGACCATTTATAAGTGGTTGGTTGAGCTAAAACAGGACAGCATCATGGAAATTACACCGACTCATATTACTATCCCTATAGTATTGAAGCATTCTGTAGAGTATACATTTATGTCTGGCAGATTTAATTAAAATTGCATTTCTCTGCTTTACTGTTGATAAGAGGTAGTCTCATAATAATGGACAACTAAACACATTAATACATAGAAAACAATTTCAAAATGTGAATCTTTGTCTCTAATGATTTTATCATTCAGTATCATAAAGAAAGGTAGCCTCACAATCACAGACAACTGAACACATTATATGGACATCTCTTTTACAATTTTGAATCTTTGTTTATCTCTAATGATTTTATCATACAGTATTATAAAGAAAGGTAGCCTCACAATCACAGACAACTGTATTAACCGCAATTCTATAGACAAAGTCATATCCAAAGTAATGTGTCTTAAAGTGTCTTAGATACCGAGTCTATAAGCCACCTTGATACACATTATATGGACATCTCCATCACAATTTTGAATCTTTGTCCATCTCTTATGATTTGATCATACAGTATTTTAAAGAAAGGTAGCCTCACAATCACAGACAACTGAACAAATTATATGGACAAAGTATAATCCATAATATGACTATAATTGTAGTGTTCCTCCTATTTACTGGCATGAAGAATGACAGCCTCATAATAACAGACAACTTATTTTTACCTTACACTAATGTGAACTGGAATAACAAGAGGGCCATGATGGCCCTGGAATCGCTCCCCTGATTTTTTTTCCCTCACTTTAGCTATATAAGCCCCCACCCCCTGGTGAATTCTGCATAGATCCCAAAACTTTGAAGGAAATCAGGTGAGGTCATTGAGAGAATGCTTTCTGTGAAGTTTCATCCCAATTGACCCACTGGTTACTGAGGAGAAGAAGTTGACGCATGACGGACAAAAGGCGATCACAATAACTCACCTTGCGCAAAGCTCAGGTGAGCTAAAAACATGAAACAAAATACAAGGAAGGATCCCAACATCAAACAGCATATTTCAGCAAAACTTCTTTAGCTACAAACGCAACCGTTTTCATTCCAAAATTAGAATTGTTTTCAACGGGCTAAAGTGTCATAATGGCAGAGGACGAAAGCCTAGCTTGCGGTCAAACTTCTGATACATTAATGAAGGTCAATAGGTAATTATCTTCTTTTTCTAGCTTCCTTCTTTTATCAAAGTTCTTATGATGTTGAAAACCTGACAAGTAACCTAACTTTTGCAGTCAAAACTGTAAAATACTGCCAATATTAAAACAAACACAGAACTATTAACAAAGGTAAACAAGCAATTACACCGACTCATATTACTATCCCTATAGTATTGAAGCATTCTGTAGAGTATACATTTATGTCTGGCAGATTTAATTAAAATTGCATTTCTCTGCTTTACTGTTGATAAGAGGTAGTCTCATAATAATGGACAACTAAACACATTAATACATAGAAAACAATTTCAAAATGTGAATCTTTGTCTCTAATGATTTTATCATTCAGTATCATAAAGAAAGGTAGCCTCACAATCACAGACAACTGAACACATTATATGGACATCTCTTTTACAATTTTGAATCTTTGTTTATCTCTAATGATTTTATCATACAGTATTATAAAGAAAGGTAGCCTCACAATCACAGACAACTGTATTAACCGCAATTCTATAGACAAAGTCATATCCAAAGTAATGTGTCTTAAAGTGTCTTAGATACCGAGTCTATAAGCCACCTTGATACACATTATATGGACATCTCCATCACAATTTTGAATCTTTGTCCATCTCTTATGATTTGATCATACAGTATTTTAAAGAAAGGTAGCCTCACAATCACAGACAACTGAACAAATTATATGGACAAAGTATAATCCATAATATGACTATAATTGTAGTGTTCCTCCTATTTACTGGCATGAAGAATGACAGCCTCATAATAACAGACAACTTATTTTTACCTTACACTAATGTGAACTGGAATAACAAGAGGGCCATGATGGCCCTGGAATCGCTCCCCTGATTTTTTTTCCCTCACTTTAGCTATATAAGCCCCCACCCCCTGGTGAATTCTGCATAGATCCCAAAACTTTGAAGGAAATCAGGTGAGGTCATTGAGAGAATGCTTTCTGTGAAGTTTCATCCCAATTGACCCACTGGTTACTGAGGAGAAGAAGTTGACGCATGACGGACAAAAGGCGATCACAATAACTCACCTTGCGCAAAGCTCAGGTGAGCTAAAAACATGAAACAAAATACAAGGAAGGATCCCAACATCAAACAGCATATTTCAGCAAAACTTCTTTAGCTACAAACGCAACCGTTTTCATTCCAAAATTAGAATTGTTTTCAACGGGCTAAAGTGTCATAATGGCAGAGGACGAAAGCCTAGCTTGCGGTCAAACTTCTGATACATTAATGAAGGTCAATAGGTAATTATCTTCTTTTTCTAGCTTCCTTCTTTTATCAAAGTTCTTATGATGTTGAAAACCTGACAAGTAACCTAACTTTTGCAGTCAAAACTGTAAAATACTGCCAATATTAAAACAAACACAGAACTATTAACAAAGGTAAACAAGCAATTACACCGACTCATATTACTATCCCTATAGTATTGAAGCATTCTGTAGAGTATACATTTATGTCTGGCAGATTTAATTAAAATTGCATTTCTCTGCTTTACTGTTGATAAGAGGTAGTCTCATAATAATGGACAACTAAACACATTAATACATAGAAAACAATTTCAAAATGTGAATCTTTGTCTCTAATGATTTTATCATTCAGTATCATAAAGAAAGGTAGCCTCACAATCACAGACAACTGAACACATTATATGGACATCTCTTTTACAATTTTGAATCTTTGTTTATCTCTAATGATTTTATCATACAGTATTATAAAGAAAGGTAGCCTCACAATCACAGACAACTGTATTAACCGCAATTCTATAGACAAAGTCATATCCAAAGTAATGTGTCTTAAAGTGTCTTAGATACCGAGTCTATAAGCCACCTTGATACACATTATATGGACATCTCCATCACAATTTTGAATCTTTGTCCATCTCTTATGATTTGATCATACAGTATTTTAAAGAAAGGTAGCCTCACAATCACAGACAACTGAACAAATTATATGGACAAAGTATAATCCATAATATGACTATAATTGTAGTGTTCCTCCTATTTACTGGCATGAAGAATGACAGCCTCATAATAACAGACAACTTATTTTTACCTTACACTAATGTGAACTGGAATAACAAGAGGGCCATGATGGCCCTGGAATCGCTCCCCTGATTTTTTTTCCCTCACTTTAGCTATATAAGCCCCCACCCCCTGGTGAATTCTGCATAGATCCCAAAACTTTGAAGGAAATCAGGTGAGGTCATTGAGAGAATGCTTTCTGTGAAGTTTCATCCCAATTGACCCACTGGTTACTGAGGAGAAGAAGTTGACGCATGACGGACAAAAGGCGATCACAATAACTCACCTTGCGCAAAGCTCAGGTGAGCTAAAAACATGAAACAAAATACAAGGAAGGATCCCAACATCAAACAGCATATTTCAGCAAAACTTCTTTAGCTACAAACGCAACCGTTTTCATTCCAAAATTAGAATTGTTTTCAACGGGCTAAAGTGTCATAATGGCAGAGGACGAAAGCCTAGCTTGCGGTCAAACTTCTGATACATTAATGAAGGTCAATAGGTAATTATCTTCTTTTTCTAGCTTCCTTCTTTTATCAAAGTTCTTATGATGTTGAAAACCTGACAAGTAACCTAACTTTTGCAGTCAAAACTGTAAAATACTGCCAATATTAAAACAAACACAGAACTATTAACAAAGGTAAACAAGCAATTACACCGACTCATATTACTATCCCTATAGTATTGAAGCATTCTGTAGAGTATACATTTATGTCTGGCAGATTTAATTAAAATTGCATTTCTCTGCTTTACTGTTGATAAGAGGTAGTCTCATAATAATGGACAACTAAACACATTAATACATAGAAAACAATTTCAAAATGTGAATCTTTGTCTCTAATGATTTTATCATTCAGTATCATAAAGAAAGGTAGCCTCACAATCACAGACAACTGAACACATTATATGGACATCTCTTTTACAATTTTGAATCTTTGTTTATCTCTAATGATTTTATCATACAGTATTATAAAGAAAGGTAGCCTCACAATCACAGACAACTGTATTAACCGCAATTCTATAGACAAAGTCATATCCAAAGTAATGTGTCTTAAAGTGTCTTAGATACCGAGTCTATAAGCCACCTTGATACACATTATATGGACATCTCCATCACAATTTTGAATCTTTGTCCATCTCTTATGATTTGATCATACAGTATTTTAAAGAAAGGTAGCCTCACAATCGCAGACAACTGAACAAATTATATGGACAAAGTATAATCCATAATATGACTATAATTGTAGTGTTCCTCCTATTTACTGGCATGAAGAATGACAGCCTCATAATAACAGACAACTTATTTTTACCTTACACTAATGTGAACTGGAATAACAAGAGGGCCATGATGGCCCTGGAATCGCTCCCCTGATTTTTTCCCCTCACTTTAGCTATATAAGCCCCCACCCCCTGGTGAATTCTGCATAGATCCCAAAAATTTGAAGGAAATCTGGTGAGGTCATTGAGAGAATGCTTTCTGTGAAGTTTCATCCCAATTGACCCACTGGTTACTGAGGAGAAGAAGTTGACGCATGACGGACAAAAGGCGATCACAATAACTCACCTTGCGCAAAGCTCAGGTGAGCTAAAAACATGAAACAAAATACAAGGAAGGATCCCAACATCAAACAGCATATTTCAGCAAAACTTCTTTAGCTACAAACGCAACCGTTTTCATTCCAAAATTAGAATTGTTTTCAACGGGCTAAAGTGTCATAATGGCAGAGGACGAAAGCCTAGCTTGCGGTCAAACTTCTGATACATTAATGAAGGTCAATAGGTAATTATCTTCTTTTTCTAGCTTCCTTCTTTTATCAAAGTTCTTATGATGTTGAAAACCTGACAAGTAACCTAACTTTTGCAGTCAAAACTGTAAAATACTGCCAATATTAAAACAAACACAGAACTATTAACAAAGGTAAACAAGCAATTACACCGACTCATATTACTATCCCTATAGTATTGAAGCATTCTGTAGAGTATACATTTATGTCTGGCAGATTTAATTAAAATTGCATTTCTCTGCTTTACTGTTGATAAGAGGTAGTCTCATAATAATGGACAACTAAACACATTAATACATAGAAAACAATTTCAAAATGTGAATCTTTGTCTCTAATGATTTTATCATTCAGTATCATAAAGAAAGGTAGCCTCACAATCACAGACAACTGAACACATTATATGGACATCTCTTTTACAATTTTGAATCTTTGTTTATCTCTAATGATTTTATCATACAGTATTATAAAGAAAGGTAGCCTCACAATCACAGACAACTGTATTAACCGCAATTCTATAGACAAAGTCATATCCAAAGTAATGTGTCTTAAAGTGTCTTAGATACCGAGTCTATAAGCCACCTTGATACACATTATATGGACATCTCCATCACAATTTTGAATCTTTGTCCATCTCTTATGATTTGATCATACAGTATTTTAAAGAAAGGTAGCCTCACAATCGCAGACAACTGAACAAATTATATGGACAAAGTATAATCCATAATATGACTATAATTGTAGTGTTCCTCCTATTTACTGGCATGAAGAATGACAGCCTCATAATAACAGACAACTTATTTTTACCTTACACTAATGTGAACTGGAATAACAAGAGGGCCATGATGGCCCTGGAATCGCTCCCCTGATTTTTTCCCCTCACTTTAGCTATATAAGCCCCCACCCCCTGGTGAATTCTGCATAGATCCCAAAAATTTGAAGGAAATCTGGTGAGGTCATTGAGAGAATGCTTTCTGTGAAGTTTCATCCCAATTGACCCACTGGTTACTGAGGAGAAGAAGTTGACGCATGACGGACAAAAGGCGATCACAATAACTCACCTTGCGCAAAGCTCAGGTGAGCTAAAAACATGAAACAAAATACAAGGAAGGATCCCAACATCAAACAGCATATTTCAGCAAAACTTCTTTAGCTACAAACGCAACCGTTTTCATTCCAAAATTAGAATTGTTTTCAACGGGCTAAAGTGTCATAATGGCAGAGGACGAAAGCCTAGCTTGCGGTCAAACTTCTGATACATTAATGAAGGTCAATAGGTAATTATCTTCTTTTTCTAGCTTCCTTCTTTTATCAAAGTTCTTATGATGTTGAAAACCTGACAAGTAACCTAACTTTTGCAGTCAAAACTGTAAAATACTGCCAACATTAAAACAAACACAGAACTATTATTACTACCAATAGCATCTTGTTCCATTTTATCAATATTTCCCGGAAAATGTTCTACATCTTTTGTTTTCACTTTAAAGCTGAAACAAGATTTGAATAAATGTGCAAGAAATGGTAAGAACAATACAAATTTGGCTACATTATATTTTCGACCTGGGTAAGCGATGTTGTTAAGTACCTGTGAACAATGCATGCACAAAATACAGACTCAACATTTACTGCCATTTTACATTTCAGCATTCCTATTTAGCTTATCAATTCACAATCTTTTTGGGCCAAATGTTTTAGATACATATGCAAAAGTCATGTCCTGTCAAATCACTGCATATATGCCATTTTGTGTAAACGCCATTATCAATTGATTTGCAACACAAGAATGAAAAAGGAAACATATGACTTACACAGCATTGTCACAGTGCACGTAAACCTGGCACACCTCAGCTGACCAGTCCACCACTTTCACTGGCCATGGCACTGGAACTTTCTTGAGCTTTGCCCATATAAACCTACAAAATATAGTGTGATTCATACAAAATTTATCCTAAGACATAAAAGCACCCTTAAAAAGACTTTATTGTAGACACTGCAATAAAATCATCACCCTGAGAGAACTGTGATCAGACTGTCTAAAACACAGTTTACACCAATCACCAACAAAATAGTGTTGTATCTAGAGCATCTTAGTAAGTTGTTGCACCCTGCCCATTTTTGCATCCTCCCTGCTACTATACAGAGTTCACCCTTCTGCCTCTTGTTCACGACAGGCTAGAAGATACAGAACTATTTAAAATGAACAGTTTCCTTTTTTAAGGCTGTTACATTAATTGACAGGACTGATTTTACAGCGGTCAAACACGTAAAAAGTGCAGCGCCCTTCACTCCTTGCCTTTTTTTTTTTTTATTCTAGATACTGCACTCCTTAACAACTACAATGTATGGCTATTTAATTGAAGAAAATGACATTCCACTTGAAAAATATGTAAAGATATCCCTTGAAATTAAAACTTATATTATTAAAAGCAGCTTTCTCAAGATTTTTAACATGTATTTAAGTATTGTTGTATTGAAATATCAAGTACTTCCACTTTAAGGGGAGCAGTGGTGTAGATGTTAAGGTGTCTGCCGCTAATCCAAGAGGTTGCATGTTCTAGTCCCACTGGGTCAAGACCGTTCCTCCTTATATGACATCAGTACTGGTTCTTCCAGGAAGCGGACTTGAGAAGCTATAAGCACTCTCTGAATTTTTTCCCTTTTCTCTAAATCAAGGATTTTACTTTTCAAGGTTACAATATAGCCATTAAGCTAGTTCCAAGACATCTCAAGGTCACTGAACTGTTTTCAATATTCATTCTACATTTATTGTGTTATTAAAGAAGGTACTTTTTTTGTTTTAAGTTAACAACAAAAATAAATGTTGATGATACAGCTAGGAGTTCATAAACGGAATTTTGATATGGCAATGGAAGATAGATATTTTCGAAAACAGGTGACTTGCAAGGTCAAGAAAATATGTGACAAATGGAGAAAAACGTTTGTCTAAATGAGAAATATTTCAATCATACTCATAATACATTGTGATATTTAAACCTCTTAACCAAGTGGCTCTACTTTTGTTAACATACCTTGGGGCAGAGCAGGTGGTCTCCATTTTGGGTTTCTTTACAACCTGGCTGGATGAGCTGAAATGATACAAGAGGGCCATGATTGCTCTGGATCACTCACCTGTTTTTTTTTTATTCACTTTAGCTATATAAGCCGGCCCCTAGGCGGACAGTTTCCGACCAATCAACGTGGCTTGAAGGAATCTGATTGAGGGTAACCCTAGGAACATTTCTACAAAATTATTTGAAAATCGGCCTGACACTTTCGGTGGAGAAGATTTTTTAAGTTTTCACTATAGCCATATAAGGCAAAATAGCCCTGCTCCCCTGGTGGCCATGTTTTTCGACCAATCAACTTGTCTTGAAGAAATCTGATAGAGGGGACTCCGAGGAAAATTTCTACATGTTGCTTCCAGAGTGTCAACAAGATTTTCCTTAAATTTGGCTTAGTGACCTAGTTTTTAAATGGACATGACCCATATTCGAACTTGGCCTACATATCATTAAGATGAACCTTCTGACAAAGTTTCAACATGCTCAAATTTAAAATGTGGCTTCCAGAGTGTTAACAAGATTTTCATGGCCTAGTGACCTAGTTTTCAACCCGACATGACTCATATTCTAACTTGGCCTAGATCTCATCAAGACAAACTTTCTGACAAAGTTTAAACATGCTCAAGTTTAAAATGTGGCTTCCTGAGTGTTAACAAGATTTTCCTTAAATTTGACAGTGACCTAGTTTTTGACCCGACATGACATTTATTCAAACTTGGTCTAAATATTACTATGACAAACATTCTGACAAAGTTTCAACATGCTCAAGCCAAAAATGTGGCATCCAGAGTGTTAACAACGAACAAAGCGTGATCACAAAAACTAACAAGAGCTGTCGGAGGACAGCGCGCTCGACTATATGCCTCTTATTCACATAAAGCACTATTTCATTATATTGCACTTAAGTACTTTTAAATTATATATACTCTATATGTAAAAGCAACTGAATAGATACATACATTTAAAAGTCAATCAAGGGCAATAACTCCATATTAAAGTTAAAAATCATGAATGAAAGGTATTAGATGTAATTATATTCCAAATATGAAAGCCCTAGCACAAGTACTTATTGAGAAAAATTAAAAATTAAAATAAATTTCCAACTTGCCCTAAAACTTTAACCACCCAAAATCATGTTTTTTAGCCCAAAAAGAAGGTCATACTCAGCATCTTCAGCATTCAATGTGAAGAAAGGTATTATATGTAATTAAATTCCAAATTTGAAAGCCCTTGGCCAAGTACTTATTGAGAAAAATTAAAAATTAAAATAAAATTCCAACTTGCCCTAAAACTTTAACCATCCAAAATCATGTTTTTTACCCCAAAAAGAAGGTCAAACTCAACATCTTCAGCTTTCAATGTGAAGAAAGGTATTATATGTAATTAAATTCCAAATATGAAAGCCCTAGCACAAGTACTTATTGAGAAAAATTAAAAATTAAAATAAAATTCCAACTTGCCCTAATACTTTAACCACCCAAAATCATGTTTTTTACCCCAAAAAGAACGTCAAACTCAGCATCTTTAGCATTCAATGTGAAAAAAGGTATTATATGTAATTAAATTCCAAATATGAAATCCCTAGCACAAGTACTTATTGAGAAAAATTAAAAATTAAAATAAAATTCCAACTTGCCCTAAAACTTAAACCATCCAAAATCATGTTTTTTAGCCCAAAAAGAAGGTCATACTCAGCATCTTCAGCATTCAATGTGAAGAAAGGTATTATATGTAAATTCCAAATATGAAAGCCCTAGCACAAGTACTTATTGAGAAAAATTAAAAATTAAAATAAAATTCCAACTTGCCCTTAAACTTTAACCATCCAAAATCATGTTTTTTTCCCCCAAAAAGAAGGTCAAACTCAACATCTTCAGCTTTCAATGTGAAGAAAGGTATTATATGTAATTAAATTCCAAATATGAAAGCCCTAGCACAAGTACTTATTGAGAAAAATTAAAAATTAAAATAAAATTCCAACTTGCCCTAAAACTTTAACCACCCAAAATCATGTTTTTTACCCCAAAAAGAACGTCAAACTCAGCATCTTTAGCATTCAATGTGAAAAAAGGTATTATATGTAATTAAATTCCAAATATGAAATCCCTAGCACAAGTACTTATTGAGAAAAATTAAAAATTAAAATAAAATTCCAACTTGCCCTAAAACTTTAACCATCCAAAATCATGTTTTCTACCCCAAAAAGAAGGTCAAACAAAATATCTTCAGCATTCAATGTGAAGAAAGGTATTATATGTAATTATATTCCAAATATGAAAGCCCTAGCACAAGTACTTATTGAGAAAAAATAAAATTTAAAATAAAATTCCAACTTGCCCTAAAACTTTAACCACACAAAATCATGTTTTTTACCCCAAAAAGAAGGTCAAACTCAGCATCTTCAGCATTCAATGTGAAGAAAGGTATAAGATGTAACTATATTCCAAATATGAAAGCCCTAGCACAAATAATTATGAATGAAAATGCCAACTTGCCCTAAAACTTTAACCGGACGCCGACGCCGGGGCGAGTAGTAAAGCTCTCATATTCTTCGAATAGTCGAGCTAAAAAGCGTAACAATTTGCATCATATGCAGGATAGAGATAAGTTAGTTGGTTGTGTATATAGTTGTGAAATTGGGTAGTATAAAGTTGCAAAACAATGCTTCAAGTAGTTACTGAGATATTGACTTAAATGTAGTTGCACGCAAAAATGTTAACCAGAAACCTAAGTAAAAAAAAAAGGGGCCATAACTTGCATAAAATGCAGGATCGAGTTTTCTTACTTGATAATATACATATGTGTGATAGTTGGGTAGGGTTGTAAAAAGTTTTAATACAATGCATCAAGTAAATACTGAGATATGGACTCTTAATTTAGTTGCACACAAAACTTTAACCATATCTTCTTAGTAAGAAAAGGACATAACTTGAACAAAATGCAGGATAGAGTTATTTAACTTGATTATAGGTGTGAATTGGGTAGAATTGTAAAAAGTTTCAATGTGATGCATCAAGTAAATACTGAGATATTGGCTCTAAATTAATTTGCATGCAAAACATTAACCATCATTTCTAAGTAAACAAGATGTGTTTGTGAAACACTGATGCCCCTGAATGGCAACATCTAGGTCAAAGGTCAAAACATCTAGGTACTGACAAAAAGATCATGTCACAAGGAATACACATGTGAAATATGGTAGCCGTACCGGTTATGGTTCAAAAGTAGTGGTCAAGTTTTTTTCGAGAATGGCAACATGTAGGTCAAAGGTCAAGGTAAAAAATGTTGGTACTGACAGAAAGGTCAATGTCAAAAGGAATACACATGTGAAATATGGTAGCCGTACATGTTATGGTTCAAAAGTAGTGGTCAAGGTTTAAGGTTTTTTTCGACAGACCAAAAACTAGATGCCCATCATATTGGTGATTCCGGGGGCATAAAAAGGGCCACAACTTGCATAAAATGCAGGATAGAGTTATATAACTTGATAATTTTCATAGACGTGATAGTTGGGTATGGTTGTATAAAGTTTCAATGCAATGCATCAAGTAAATACCGAGATATGGACTTTTTAATTTAGTTGCATGCAAAATTTTAACCAGAATTTCTGAGTAAAAAAGGGCCATAACTTGCATAAAATGCAGAATAGAGTTATCCTACTTGACTATATACATAGGTGTGATGGTTGGGTAGGGTTGTAGAAATTTTCAATGCAATGCATCAAGTAAATACCGAAATATGGGCTCTAAATTTAGTTGCACGCAAAACTTTAACCAGAATTTCTAAGTAAAAAATGGTAATAACTTGCATAAAATGCAGGATAGAGTTATCTTACTTGATAATCTACATAGGCGTGATAGTTGGGTAGGGTTGTAGAAAGTTTCAATACAATACATGCATTATTTCAGCACTTGTATGCAAAACCTTAAGTTAAGTGTGAAGTGGATGCCAGGGTGAGTAGAATAGTCGAGCTAAAATGTCACTGAAGATGAACAATAATCCCTTCCATTGCATACATCAGCAAATTTTAGACCGCTCTTGAAATATATGCAAAATATAATACAAGAGAAATTCACTGAATACCTTGAGTAAATAACTAATTATAAGTGACAATTTTTAAAGTTTTGAGTGACATCGAGTAAACATGGCATAACGATTTTTAGTTATATTGAGGCACTTTGAGTGGAAATGGTTTGCCTACAGTAATTGCAATGTGTTTTCAAATTTTCACCCTTCACTGCGATGTCTAGCCATTGTGTCCACCATTATTTTTTTTGAACAATTTGTAGAGTGAATGGGAATCATTTTTATAGATTTAAGTTACTCTTACCCATCATTTCTACTAAATATTTTGCCCATGTCCATGATCAACCAGTTAGTGTGATAGCACAATGCAATATGGAATACAAAACAAGTTGCAAAAATCTGCAATCTTTTCAGTAACTTACAATACACAGTCTAATGAATTTTCCAGAATGAATGCAAATACTTTTATTACAAAGAATGACGAGTTGATCACAAGGGACCGGATCACAAGTACCATAATTCACAGTGTCATTACAAATCTTGATTCCACAATGTAAACAAAGCATTCCATTTCTTTGCCACAACAAATATTAAAACACATATTAACACTAGCATGATCACATTCAAACTTAATAAAAATAGTTCAAGTTCCTCAAATGTGTCCATCATGTCAATGCCAAGAAAGGTGACAGAAAGGTGTCGATATTTGTCTGCAATAAATTTGCATATCTACTGCGATTCAAAAAATCATTAAATTAATTCAGACATGGTCTAAAGGAAGTTGATATTAAGTCAATAAAATGAAAATGAACAATATATCTTGCGGAAAAAACACCTACTGGTATCCTACGTGACGCCCTAGAGAAGTGGGTGGGGTATGGAAGGCATTGCATTCCTGGTGTTACTTAAGAGGATCCATTGATGTTTTCCGCAAGATTCATTTAATTTTAGACTGTACATCAACTTCCTGTGCTCGGTCAAAACAAATGGGACTTGTGAAGCCGCTTCAAACAAATCTGTGTATCATGAATGACGAGCGTTAATTTTGGCGCCTAAATATTTTAGTCACGTAATATTCATGTCATTGCAATGCTGCACCGTATTAGGTGATCACCGCAGATCTAGTGAAATATATTTGTCATGGTGTCTACAGACTTAAAAGAAAAATCACATAACTATGGAAAATATTACGCTTACCCATCATTTTTGCAACGTTTTCTTCCCATCTTGTACACCTCTTGTACCTCGGTACCGGTGCGTATGTAAATTAATAACTTCCGGAATAGTCTAATGCGCGTGCGCGGTAACTATCGGGCGTCCGGAACATCACGGAAACAACCGAAAAACAGTTTAATATAGGGGAGACTAATCTCACAAGGAGTGTATGGAAGTCCAAGTCAACGGACAATTATTTGTCCATCCCTAAGAGTCTTAATGAATAAAGTGTCTCTTTAAGCCACATAGACTTCAAAAAATGATGTCCAAAAATTCTTTTATGTGGCTAGCCACATATAAGCATTTAGCCACATAAATATCAAAAATGCTTAAACCTAGACACATATCTATCCATCTGTAAACTCGGACGCACGCACAGACGACGGACACATCGCCACGACATAAGCCCTTCTGGCCTTTGGCCAGTAGAGCTAAAAACCAGCTTGTCCCCCTGGCAAACATGTATTTTGACGGATCGAAATAATTTGAACAAACTTGATAGAGGGTCACCAAGAAACATAAGTACCAAATTGTTCTCAAATCGGGCCAGTACTTTAGGATAAGAAGATTTTAAAATATGCCATATAAGGAAAACTAGTCCTGCCTCCTGGCAGCCATATCTTTTGACAGATCAAAACAAATTAAACAAACTTGATAAATGGTCACCAAGGAAAACTTTTGCCAAATTATTTTTAAATCCAGCCAGTACTTTTGGACAAGAAGAATTTGATTTTTCTTGCATTTTCCCCTCTCTGTTGCAAAGTAACGAAGGTTGTGAATTTAATTTAATTATTTAAAAGAATGTTAAAGAGGACCACCCAAGAAAGATTCATGTGACGTTTGGCTTTGATGAACCCAGTGGTTTAAAGAAAGTGTTGACGACAGACAAAAGGCGATCCCAATAACTCACTTTGAGCACTTTGTGCAAAGGTGAGCTAAAACAATGAATACAAACTAAAACTGAAACTGAGAAAATTTACATGCAATGAGTGACATTTGTTACAAAAAAAACATTTGTACAGGTTTTCCAGATGTTTCTATAAATATATTATGCTTATGTAAGTTTTAATATAAAATTGAAGGCTTTCTCAATAACCATTTTCTGTTATCAATTTTTAAAAAAGAAGGATTTTTTATTACATGGAATAGTATGATGAATTAAAATGGTGTTGATCCTTTTATTGGGAAGTGAACAGAATGTTCTATATCGAAACTTGGATTTTCACAAAGAAATAGAGTACCTACATAAAAAGGTATAAGATTCAAACATGAGTATCCTTAATTTCAAGACCACAACAAAGAACAAGACTTGTTGGACAAAACCACAGTGTTAACATGCCAACACCAATGAAAACACTGAGTGGTTCCATAAGCAATCCTTGTTTCAGTTTATATCTGCAGCAGACTTAAAACACATAGTCAAACAAAGTATGTGTATTGAATAAAGTTAAAAACAAGGTGGCAAAGGGAGTTATTGGTCATTATAATATCTGCTGCAGGTTGCTGATTAAATGTAAGTTTTTTTCTATATGCTACTTCTAGTATGACAAGCTGAAGCTATACTATTATTTAAACAGATAAAGTGATGAATGTGTTGACAGTAATTACAGATATATCTGACTGTCTATGGAATAGGTTTTCAGTTTATTTTGAACGTTGTCAAATATTTAGTTTATTACATTCTACCATGAACTGTAATTCTTAATTGGTAGTGTATTAACCTTTTTCTAAATAGAACAATGTTGTAGCAGATGACATTGACAACATCTTGGCAAAAGTATGAAAAATCTCTATAAATGGAATTATAATAATTGATTAGAGATAAAACATTTTTGTAAGAATCACTCACAATGAGCACATTTTATGCAACAATGTTTTCAAAAATTAACTATTTAAATAAAATACATATGTATGAGGGAAGGGTCAAGTTAAAAAACAAAAAATGTTAATGTCATAAAAGGAAATTAGTATGTTTTTCTTTAAATTAATGGTATGAACATTTCTAATTTTGTTCAAAATTGAAAAAGTGAGTATCATTCTTATTAATATATCACATGAGACTAGACTAATAGTAATAACTTGGCATATTATATTAATGGCACTTTTGGCAAAACACATCATCATATAAGAGCTGATAAGAAAAGTTTAACCTTTTCCCACATATAACAAATCTGCAATAAATGCATTTCAAAACATGTAGACAAAATGCAAAAGTATGAAAAATCTCTATAAATGGAATTATAATAATTGATTCGAGATAAAACATTTTTGTAAGAATCACTCACAATGAGCACATTTTTTTGCAACAATGTTTTCAAAGGTTAACTATTTAAATAAAATACATATGTATGAGGGAATGGTCAAGTTAAAAAAAAAAAATTTAATGTCATAAAAGGAAATTAGTATGTTTTTCTTTAAATTAATGGTATGAACATTTCTAATTTTGTTCAAAATTGAAAAAGTGAGATTCATTCTTATTAATATATCACATGAGACTAGACTAATAGTAATAACTTGGCATATTTTATTAATGGCAATTTTGGCAAAACACATCATCATACAAGAGCTGATAAGAAAAGTTTAACCTTTTCCCACATATAACAAATCTGCAATAAATGCATTTCAAAACATGTAGACAAAATTTGAAAATTTTCTATAAGGGAAATATTATATAAGAGAAAGAGTAGAAAGCATTGTGGCAAAAAGTGAATTTGCTCATTATAAGCCAATTATCCTTTTGCCAAAATGTTTTCAAAATTGTCTGCTGCAGGTTCTAAATGGGTCTACATGTCGGAAAAGGCTAAACGTTTGTCCATAAAACAACATCTCAGAGGCGGACAATACTTGTCACTTCAGAGCCTTTCCTTTCCACTTCAAAAAACACACTTCCTTCGGCAGTTAACTGTTCCAAATCTGTAACACCTTCACAACCTTGCAGGAAAAGTTCAGACGTTACTGTTAACACACTGTCATCAGCCAACAGCATCTCTACCAGACTGTCAATAACACTTATCCCTATAACTTCTATTTTGTTGGATTCGACTGGATGTTCAAACGTTTGTCCATAAAACAACATCTCAGAGGCGGACAATACTTGTCACCTCAGAGCCTTTCCTTTCCATTTCAAAAAACACACTTCCTTCGGCAGTTAACTGTTCCAAATCTGTAACACCTTCACAACCTTGCAGGAGAAGTTCAGACGTTACTGTTAACACACTGTCATCAGCCAACAGCATCTCTACCAGACTGTCAATAACACTTATCCCTATAACTTCTATTTTGTTGGATTCGACTGGATGTTCAATTTTCTGAAAATAAGGAAAACATTATTATGAGAGCGAGAGAGAGAGAGAGAGAGAGAGAGAGAGAGAGAGAGAGAGAATTGTTGAAATGTCTCCGACATGTTCCTGACATTAAATATATCAAGTTTTATTTATTTGATTCTTCTACAGAAGATTGTTTGTGAACCACTTGACAAGAAAAGCTGCAACATAAGACAGGTTGACAAAGCAAAGGCTTCTGGCATATATGCTATCTTTCCAAAACAAACGAAAATGAGCATATTGTATATTGAACATTTTCAAGACTAAACCTACCTGTAATTTACTACGTGTAGTAGTTGACAGCGATGTTTCCCCTTTGTAGTGATTAGTGACTACATCTGTAATTGTGACAAAGTCACCTGATCTGACTTCTGCTTTGACAGCTTCTCGCCAAAGTGTCACTTTCGCCTTTTGACTTTTATCAGCAATTGTGATTACTTTTATTTCAACCTCCTCTTCACGTACCTTGACAGTACGAATGGCTTCTTCCTAAAATGAATGACAGTAAGACAAATAGAAATAGGTTTACAAAAGATTCTTGTTTGAGAAGTTTGTTGGACTGCTATTTTCTACTCTGGAGTCCACTCCCTTTATTTGGCTTACTTTAAGATCAAGACTCAGGTTTTAAAGCAAGCCAATTAACAGAGTTTCCAGTCTCAATGTATAAATTGAAAAAGCAATGCATGATTAAAAATTACAAACTTGCATAAAACAGTCATATTCATTAACTAAACTAGCATGAGGAAATCAACAATCCCAAACAAAAATAATTGGACAAAGTTATATTGGAATGTAATGTTTTGTTTTTGTCCCTACAGAAATTGAAATGTTATCATTAATTGAATAACTGTTGTACATAATTAACACAATGCATGCGTATATGATTCAATTATCATGGTCAACTTTTGTTTCATAAAAGAAATTGTCTTCAGAAGAAGCAATAAAGACACAGATTGACATAAATATGTTTTCTGATTCATTGCAATATACTTATTCCACAGGTGAGACTGAAGAGGATTTGCATTATATATAATTATGATGAAATCTGAAATATCCCATACCTGAACAATTTTGCCGGATACAGACACCCGTGTCTTCTGGGGGGAATGTAATGCCGTTTGAATGGTCACAGTTTCAGCAGCGGCAGGGTTGACCAGTGCCTCTCCAAGCGTCCAATGTTCTTGCGGCACCTCCATCCCTGTTGTCACAAAAACTTTTGATGTCTTTGTGATTACAATATACTTTTTTTCCTCTTTTTTTTATGACGTCTCTTAAAGCCAAAGGACAGCCAACCTTGAATTTTGGAAACTTGACTTCATCGTAAACTTTAGCTAATATGCAATCAGTCCCATCACTTACTGCCACTATTAAGGACTTTTTTGATTCTCCGTCTTGACTTCTATACGAAGTTACTTCCCCACGGGCTACAATTGTAACCTGCAGTCTCTTGGCATATGGACCAGTACTCTTTATTTCAAACGCTTCTTTTATGGAGGTCATCTGGAAAGAGATAAAAATTTGAAATACAATACTTGTTAATAAATTTTAATGAACAATTTGTTGACCTAATGTATTTAAATATTTTAATTTTATTAAAAAACAGTCATTCCTGTTTTAACACTGGGATTCATGTTGAACACATTTCAGTTTTGTTTTATTGAAATCTTTAGTACAAACAGACATATTTTTTGCATCTGAAGCAGATGAGTTTGAAAACGTTGTAGCTAAAGGAGAAATTGTTCATAATGTTCAATTTCACATTTGTAGTAGTGTTCAACTCTATTCAACAATTATACTTTCATTTTCAACGATTTTTCCTGATTTTGTATGAATGTTTTCAAAGCCATATGCTTTTTGCTACAATGTTTTCAAAAATCGTCTGTATGTCTGAAAGTGTTATATAGAGTTTCCATATATTTACGGATATGCTTTGAAAGTCGTCTACTGCAAATGAGTTGCATGTGGGAAGGGGTTGAAGCTGTGTTTTGGATGATTGACTGAAAGTTGGTCAATTTCAAGGACAAGAAACAATGGTTTGTGATCTGAGTAATATGATTCTAGAATGCCATATGATTTCAAACATTTAGTTTTCAAATTTGTATAAATATAGTCTACATATGTACCATAATCAGTTGTAACACTTGTGGAGTTACACAATCTTGGTGGAATCAGGAATGACCTTTTTGAGTTTTTGCAAAAAAAATCTGTAATTTGCAGCAGTTGCCAAGGTATGTACTGAAAAATGACTTGCTACATTCTTTCGGTACACAGCAATATAATACCGTGAGATGACTGGTCAGATTTTGAACAAAATAAATTGAAACCTTCTAATTCATATGTTATTTAAAGGACCATTGACCCTTGTTTCTACAAAACCTATCACATATATCTGCATTCAAAATATTGTGTTCAAATTTAACATCTTCAATGTAATGACCTGCACTTTTGGAAACAGACAAGAATTTCCCCGTCACACTTTGAACCCAAATCAGACAGACTGTGATCAATCTGTCTACTGGTTCGAAGTCTATTCATTTCTGTGACTACAGCTTGTGATGTGGAGAGTTTTTCATGGTTTAGTTGCAAGATATGTCCATCAGACAGACGTGTTATCTAACTTAATCCGACATAGTGTATGTGATCTATTTATGAAAAGCCAAAGTCCATCTCTAGAATATTTGTTCCCTCTTTATTATTTAAGTTTATACAAAATTTAAAATAAGCTAAAAACAAAATATTTTTCAGAGTTGTTCAAACTGAATATATGTAAAGGTAACTTCTGAAGTTATGTTTGTGAGACGTTCACCTCTGGAATTTGTGAATGTAAATTCAACTCAAATATATTTGTATAAAGCGTCAACTCCTAAATAATTGCATGTACGTTTAATTCAAATATTATGCATTTGCAATTGTGAATTCCAGAATGTATATTTTGATAACTTCTAACTCAAGAATGTGTATGTAATACCACTCTAGAATATATTTGTTTGTAAGTTTGAGGAAACACATGTGTGCTTGTCATAACATATACAATGCAGCAATGTTGAACACATACAAATAACAGCTGGTTAGCAACTATATTACTTATTTTTACTTGTTTTGGTGTGTCGTGACAAGCCCGATTAAAATTTAAAAGCTTTTCCACAAGCACACATGTGTTTCCTCTCCTCGCTATGGCTATCCATGTGGGTCTTCAAGTCACTTTTCCGCGGAAATAATTTCCCACAATCGCAGGCGAGCTGTCTCTCTGCGTGGACCTGTTTCGAGTGCTTGGCCAAGTCATGCCCTGTGCTGAATCCTTTTCCGCATTCCTCACATACACAATCCTTACTCTCTTCGTGGTGGTTGCACCTAAGTTTAAATAGAGAGAGTGATCCAAATTATTTCCACAATCCAAGCATCATATGATGTTTTACACTAAGAACAAACAAATAACATGAAATACACAATGAATATATGATTTTATTGAAGAACAATTTATTGTTACCAACAAAATCGCTGTTGTGAAAAGGTAAACGAATCGGGAGTACGTATGTAGAGTAAAGGAATAATACTCGTATACAATGTGTAGAAGAAGTATAGAAGTAGTGAACTGTTAACCCTATACATAGCTTGGAACTTTCTATGACGTATTTTGTTTACTGATGTTTTTTGAAAAAATATGTGAATACTATTTGAATGTAATTAAAAAAAATGTCACCTGTGTCGCCCAAGCTCTGTCCTGTCCCGGAAACCATGCCCGCAACATCTAAATGGAAGAGCTCTTTCATGGATGGCACTTATGTGAACTTTCAGTGCCTGTCGTGTAGTGAATGAGGTTCCGCAGTGTCACATATGTTACTCAATATCTGAAACGGAAAACCCCAAATATGGTTATTGGTACATTTCTACTTGATTATAATGGCATTTGGCGCCTTTATTCCAATTGAATCACATAATTACTAAAAAAGTATAGTATATGGTGTATGAAACAAAATTGACAAACGTATGTTCATCTTGTATGTATATAAAATGTGTAAAACATAGATACAAGCAGCTAAAAGGTAATTTAAGCAGAAAAGTGAACATTAAACTACATTTAAACAGTAAGAGACATTAAATGTCAATATGTCTTCTAGACAGTAGCTGGACCACCACCAAACTACCAAACTACCACAATATAACTATTGAGCGCGATCCGACGTTGGTAGTGTGCCGATGGCCAATTGAACAAAGAAGAGTTCCGGTGCAAAATGTTTCTTCTAGTAAATATATGTGCAAATAATAACTTAAAATGCGAAATGAATGACAGTTTCCCGACGAGTGATGTTGTTTTCCTTAAATAATGCTCGTCCTGGCAGTCTATAAGACGACGACAATGTCATTTGGTATATTGGGGAAAAAATAAACTGCACCGTATCTTTCATTTTCTACAACTGCACCGCACCAAAAAGGACAAACGACCATCTTGAAACATCTTCGTCTTGAAACATATTATGCAAAAGGGAAGTATATGTTTGGCGAGTTTACAGCGAAAACTACATTTCTAGGACAAAAACGCTTAAAACAGTAAATTTCACTGCACCGCACCCTATAAATCTCGGATATTTTACGTCGACTCGATTTTCAAGTCCCAGGTAACTTTTGTCATACAAGGAGTTAGAACTACACGTAGGTACCACACGATTCGAAAAAATGAGAAGCTTGTTCGTAGCTATAACACAATTTTTAATTGTTTCAATAAACATATGAATATTAAACAACTTACAATTTCTCTTCCAAGATGGCTGACTTTTGTTTACAAAATGAATGGTACGGTGCAGATTGATTACCCGCCCTGATACTGATTGGTTGAAATCGTGGCATTCAGGAGGCATACGAAAAGGGACAAAATGACAACATTTGGAAATTACAATTCTTTGATAATGTTTATCTGATGTTAAGAAACTTGATTAGAAATCTTACTTCAGTGATCCTTTACTTAATTAGTTCAAGCTGTTGTAATTGGTTACACAATCATAGCAACCATGCATCATCACAAAAGGGGTAAATTAAACCTACAAATGACAATTCCTACCATTCCACTTTACCAATTTCAAGGTAAATTTACAGTAAGGTTTCTTTTATGATCCTCTTTCAAATTTGTTCAAAGACTTACATTCTGTGCAGAACTTTGATTGCTGCGGCATCAGAAATTGAGAAAAGTACGTAAACTTCAAAACCTTTTCCTCCATAATCTGTTTGTCAGATTCCAAGATAATTTAGCAGTAATGTTCTTTGAGTGACTCTCTACAAAATCTGTTCAAGCTAATTTTTGATGTTGTTGACAAACAGGGCAGCAAAGTGGCATCAGGAAAGGTGCAAAATGACAAAACTTAATAATTCCATTCTTGTTAAAGTTCTTGTTAGATTTCAAGATACAAATGGCTTTTACTGATTTACTTTTCTTTAACAGTGTCTACTCCTTGCAGTTTCATATGCACAGTCCTGATCAAATTTTCACAGATATTTGCAGTTAAATATGTTTCTAATTTACTGTCATTCAGATGATCGATTTAGGGCCATCTTTAAATGATTTTATCTGATGGCAACTGTTCTAAATATAACTGTTTAACCTGTTTCTCTGTTAATTCATTTTTAGCTCCAGAGCTTATGTCATGGCGAAATGTCCGTCTTGCGTGTGTGTGCGTCTGCGTTAGCTTTTTCCTTTAAACAACTTTTTCTCCATAACCACTTTGCCAATTTTGTTGAAACTTTATAGGAAGCATCCTCTCTCTCAATGTCCTGTACAAAATTCCTTCAAATATTTTTTATCCATTCAAAATTGTGGTTTCCATGGCAACCGGAATAAAAAAAATAGTAAAAAGTTAAAAAATCTTCTTCTCCGAAAGTGTCGAGCCAATTTTCAAATTATTTTTTAGAAATGTTCCTTGGGTGACCCTTTATTAAATTCCTTTAAGAAATTTTGATTGGTTGAAAAACATGGCCTTTAGGGAGCGGGCAATTTTGACTTGTATTGCTATAGTGAAAACTTAAAAATTCTTCTTCTCCGAAAGTGATCAGCCGATTTTCAAATAATTTTGTAGAAATGTTCCTTGGGTGACCCTCTATTAGATTCCTTGAAGCCATGTTTATTTGTCGAATAACATGGCTGTCGGAGGGCGGTGCTATTTTGAGTTGTATGGCCATAGTGAAAACATTAAAACTCCTCTCCTCAAAAAGTGTACGGCCGATTTTCAAATAATTTTGTAGAAATGTTACTTTGGTGACACCAATATTCCTGATGGTTGGTATCAGATTCCTTCAAGCCATGTTGATTGGTCAAAAAACATGGGTGCCAGAAGGTTGGGGCTATTTTGCCTTATATGGCTATAGAGAAAACTTAAAAAATCTTCTCATTATAAACTATTTGGCCGATTTTCAAATAATTTTGCAGAAATGTTCCTAGGGTGACACCAATATTCCTGGTGGTTGGTAAACAATATGACCCCCAGGGGGCAGGGTGTTTGGAGATTTGATTTTTGCCTTAAGGCCGCGGAGCGATACTGGCCCTCTTGGGCGTCTTGTTAAAATTTGATATCTTTTTACCTTCAAGTACTTTGGCACATTTTATTTCCAATACACAATAGGGTGACTGTTCATTCAGGTCTAAAATAAGCCAATCAGGACTAGAGGCCAGTTCTGGGTTGACACTACTTACCCATAATCCTGTGTCAATGACTTTTAACATGGAGCTATCTTGGGTATCCTGGTATGACTGCCTAGCCTTGGCCTTATTAGAAATACCATATGCCATAGCACTAGATTGTTTGTTTGTTTGTTTGGAGTTTAACGCAGCTTTCAACAGCGATGGTCATATCACGGCGGTCAGTGCACCTACCCATGTTTTCCTGGTTTACCCACACCAGTACTTGCACAACATTCTTTCGAAGCCACTGACTACTTTCTCACATAGATCAGAGGTGAGAGGCAATGGCCATAGTACTTGAAGTAAATGTGTCTGTACCCCAGAGTTTAATCTTTTAACCATTTGATATGGGTGTTTTTTTTTCTATGCTCCATCAAACAGTGTGTTCTGGAGGGGACATCAATTTGGGACATCTTTCATCGTCACAACTGCTTTTAGTTTGCCATGAAAGCCGTCAACACTATCATGTACTCCACAAACCTTGTATACGTACAAAAAATCATTGTTCTGGTATGCCTGAGGGAGGCTGTTTACATAAATGTATGATGTATTCAAGAGGTCTATTTATAATGAAATTTATATGTGTTAGAAAAGTACCAAATACAGACAAAATATTTATCATTTCTGTTTACAGCCAAAAACAGCCAGTCTCACCTTAAAAGTTTGGAATGGTACAAAGACAAAAGGCAAGGTGCTGACAGCAAAGACCTTTGAAGATCTGGTTGTTAAAAGTAATTGAATATATATTTGGCTGACATTTCCAGTGGGTTTTTACCACATTCTGCCTGATAGAGATTTTCAGGGGCTCAAATCAGACGTGAAAGTGTAAGAGTTGCAGTCTATGGCAACAAATTTGCTCTCATGCCAAGCCTAACTAATCTAAGGCACCTGCATGTTTGAAAAACTTATTTTAAACTAAGCCTGTAATTTTGGTCAATTTTACTTTAACTATGAATCCCATCTGGAACATACACCAAAATACACTAGTTTGACTTCTATGTATTGTATATATTTTTACTGTCAGGTCAATGCCATATAATAATGGAATTAGTTTAACAGTAAAATCAATACAAATTCACCACAGTACATTGGGAGAAAGTGCAGTTTGCAAGAACAATAACTCTACTTTGCCTAGTTAGCTCCACTGGCTGAAAGCCAGTCGAGCTTATGTCATGGCGAATTGTCCGTCGTGCGTGCGATTGTGCGTTAACATTTTCTTTAAACGACTTCTTCTCCCTAACCACTTGGCAAATTTGGTTGAAACTTTGTAGGAAGCATCGTCTCAATGTCCTCTACTAAATTCCTTCAATCTTTTTTGATTGATTTTAAATTATGGTTTCCATGGCAACCGAAAGAAAAAAATAGTGAAAACTTAAAAAATCTTCTTCTCCGAAAGTGTCGGGCTGATTTTCAAATAATTTTGTACAAATGTTCCTTGGGTGACCCTTTATTAGATTCCTTCAAGAAATGTTGATTGGTCGAAAAACATGGCCGCCAGGGGGCGGGGCTATTTTGCCTTAAATGGCTATAGTGTGAACTTAAACATTTTCTTCTCCGAAAGTGGCAAGCCAATTTTTAAATAATTGTGTACAAATGTTCCTTGGGTGACCCTTTATTAGATTCCTTCAAGAATTGTTGATTGGTCGAAAAACATGGCCGCCAGAGGGTGGGGCTATTTTGCCTTAAATGGCTAAAGTGAAAACTTAAAAATAATTTTGCAGAAATGTTCCTTGGGTGACCCTCTATCAGATTCTTTCAAGCCATGTTGATTGGTCGAAAAACATGGCTGGCAGAGGGTGGGGCTATATTGCCATATATATGGCAATAGTGAAATCTTAAAAAATCATATTCTTCAAAAATGTTCAGCCAATTTTCAAATAATTTTGTAGAAATGTTCATTGGGTGACCTTCTATCAGATTCCTTCAAGCCATGTTGATTGGTTGAAAAACATGGACACCAGATGGTGGGGCTATTTTGCCTTATATAGCTATAGATAAAACTTAAAAAATCATCTCCCCGGAAAGTGTCTGGCCGATTTTCAATTTTTTTTGTAGAAATGCTCTTTGGGTGACCCTCTATCAGATTCTTTCAAGCCATGTTGATTGGGTGAAAAACATGGCTGCCAGGGTGCAGGGCTGTTCGAAGTTTTGGCTGTGGAGCGATACTGGCCCTCTTGGGCCTCTTGTTTTTTAAATATTTCCCTTTATTGTATTTACTTAAACACTTGTCAATAGCATAACTTCAAAGGTATTTGAGGGATTACCTTCAAACTTCATACATTGACATAATACATTGGGAGGAAGTGCAGTGTGCAAAGAACATTAACAATATATTGCCTAATCTTTAATTATTTCCCTTTCTATATTTTCTTGAAACACTCTTGTCCAGAACATAGCTCCAAAAGTATTTTACAGACTTCCTTGAAACTCTTTATAATGGCAAATGACAGCAGCTAGATGTAGATTAGTATACAAGAATAATAACCTACCTTGCCTACTTTTTTATTATTTCCCTGTACATATACTAAATTACTATTTAGCTCACCTATGCACGAAGTGCAAGGTGAGCTTTTGTGATCACTGAATGTCCGGCGTCGTCGTCGTCCGTCCGTCCGTCTGTTAACAATTTCCTACAAATGACTTCTTCTACTAAACAAATGGACAGATTACAAAATAACTTCACAGGAATGGTCCTTAGGTGGTCCCCTTTCAAAGTTGTTCAAAGAATTTAATTCCAAGTAGAACTTTGGCTGTTGCGGCATCAGAAAAGGGGAAAATTACCAAACCTTTAAAAATCTTCTTGTCCAAATGTGCTGGCCCGATTTGAAAATTATTTTGCACAAATGTTCCTTAGGGCACCCTCTACCAAGATTGTTCAAATATTTCCGATCCGTTGAAAAACATGGCCGAAAGGGGGCGGGGCTTGTTTTCCTTATATTTGCATTGTTAAAACTTTAAAAAATCTTCTTGTTCAAAAGTACTGGCCAGATTTCATAATAATTTCACAGAAATGGTCTTTAGGTAGTCCCCTTTCAAAGTTGTTCATAGAATTTCATTCCAAGTAGAACTTTGGTTGCTGCAGCATCAGAAAAGGGAAAAATTGCCAAATCTTAAAAAATATTCTTGTTAATAAGTGTTGGCCCGATTTAAAAATTATTTTGCATAAATGTTACTTGGGGCATCCCCTACCAAGCTTGTTCAAATATTTTCGATCCATTGAAAAACATGGCCGCAACGGGCGGGGCTTGTTTTCCTTATACATGTATGTACATTGCTAAAACTTTAAAAATCTTCTTGTCCAAAAGTACTGGCCATATTTCAAAATAATTTCTCAGGAATGGTCCTTAGGTGGTCCCCTTTCAAAGTTGTTCAAAGAATTTAATTCGAAGTACAATTTTATTTGCTGCGGGCATCAGAAAAGGGGTAAATTACCAAATCTTAAAAAATCTTCTTGTACAAAAGTGCTTGGCCCGATTTGAAAATTATTTTGCACAAATGTCCCGTAAGGCACCCACCCTCTACCAAGATTGTTCAAATATTTCAATCCGTTGAAAAACATGGCTGCAAGGGGGCGGGGCTTGTTTTCCTTATATGTGCATTGTTAAAAAGAATCTTGTCCAAAAGTACTAGCCAGATTTCAAAATTACTTCACAGGATGGTCCTTAGGTGGTCCCCTTTCAACATTGTTCAAAGAATTTAATTTCTAGTAGACCTTTGGTTGCTGCAGCATCAGAAAAGGGGAAAATTGCCAAATCTTAAAAAAATCTTCTTGTCCAAAAGTGCTGGCTCAATTTGAAAATTATCTGTTGAAAACATGGCCACCATGGGACAGAGGTTGTTTTCCTTAGTTGTATTTATAAAGTGAACATTTTCAAATATAACCTTACATTGAACAGCGTTGCTGCATGATTGCTTGAAGTTCTATTAAACCAGGTGAGCGATATAGGGCCATCATGGCCCTCTTGTTTTGTCTTCAAATTTACATGAACTTTGTAATGTGTAAAGGACATTTGTTCAACCTGGATAGAAACATAGAAGGCATTGATTGATCAAGTAACTAATGTTCACATTGCCTACTCCTTTAATAAATAGTCTTTATCAAATGTACTCTGGCGTGGGGATTGGCCCTGTCTAAAATGGCTCTTGTTTCAATTTGGGTCATTATTTTATACCTATAGCTATTTAACTGTAATCCATTTGATAGTGGATTGGAATTCATTGAATTAGCTGTTATTTTTCAGTTCGACAGAAATTTGAAGTCAACACTTATGACACCATTACCGTAGTGTGTGAAGACTCCTGTGAGATTGATGATGATGAGGGGCTGTGGGGAATGTCTGTGAAGCAGTTACCATCAATATTCTTTCTTGTTGGAAATGAACAATTGGCATCTCCATTAGGTACTTTAAGTTTGAAAAACTTTTATGGCATAGTACATGCTTACCAACCTTTTCTCATTCCCAAGGGGGAGTTTCATGATTTCAAAGGGGGAGATTTGGGTTTGAAGGGGGAGATTTTCAGCGCGATGAATTTAACAGTTGAATTTTTCACAATAGAATGAAACTTAGATAACTATGCAGCGGACAATACTTTCAATATTTATAGAGTGAGTAAGTCAAGAACCATATATATTTGATGCATTTTGTTGTCACAATAGTGATTGTTTTTAACTTAAATAATTAGTTTTTCTTAGTTTAGTTAGGTCCGGTTTTTTTTTTGGTCATTATTAAGCACATTGGAAACTTTAAGGAGTTGCTTAACTTTCGTATCGGTGCCGGGACAAAATCCTAGAAGAACACCTTCAGTCATGTGCTAAAAATGCAACTTATACATCAAAAACGACACAAAACGATTTGTTACTGTGCATTAAAGACTTCATTCAAAAACATATAGTCGAAGAAATAAAAAAATCAAGACATTGGACCGTATTATGGGATACAGTGCGACGAATGTACAGACTCCAATAATTGGAAAAACCTTGGCATTGTATTACGGTACATGGTGAATGGTAAGCCTGTTGAGCGGTTGATTGATTTGGTGGCGTGTGAAGTAGTAACAGGAGAAGCGATTTGCAACAGTGTTGTTCAAAGTCTTGAGAGCGTTGGCTTAGATATTGGATTGTGCCGATCACAAACAATGGACGGAGCAGGTAACATGTCTGGTAAAACTAAAGGGTTTGCCGCTAGATTCGCCCAACTATCCCCAAGAGCAATATACCACTACTGTTCTTGTCATGACTTAAACCTGGTTCTCTGTAAAAGTTGTAAACTTTAAGAAGTCCACATAATGCTTGATTCTATAAAACAACTAGGATTATTCTTCAAGTATTCACCAAAAAGAAGTAGGCGACGCGAAAAGGCCATTTCAGACTGCAACAAGAACAAAGCCGACGGTGCAAATATCAAGAAGAAAAAATTCAAATTATTTTGTGAAACAAGGTGGGTGGAAAAACATACGTGTTTAGATGACTGTGAATTAATGTATGAAGCTCTCATAATGTGCTTAGAAGCAATTTCGTTACACGAGCGAGGTGGGATACTAAAGCGGTAGTTGATGCTAACGGTTTGTTGAAAAGCATAACCAGTCCTACCTTTATAGTTGACTCATTATTTGCTTTAGAGCTATCTATGAGGACACATAGGTCAAAATCTGGAAATCAAATTTGACAAACTTTGTCTACTGTATGTATATGTTTCACACATGTACTTTCAATAAAACATACAAAAAAGATAACTTAACTTGTTTTTTTTTTTTTATTTCATGAACTAAAATCACCTGTCAAAACTCACGTAACAGGACAGACATACATATTCGAGGTGAAATATTTAGCAAAATATTCTGCTTTATGTGTTACAGTAGCTAAAACAATGATCAATGGCATATTAAATAGCTGCTTTATTCAAAACATTAAGACAAATACAAAACAAAACCTTTAAGGCGACATTTAGAAGCTTAAAACGCAAATATGGAAAACTGGATTTACCAGATCTATAGACTTTTTTTTAAAATTAAGCTTGCATATACATTTAGAGCAATAAAGGATTCATTGAACTTCATATAATTCCATTAACAAACTGTTACAACAAGTATGTGTGTAAGATAAGCAGAAAACATTGACTTATAAAACAAAACAGCTTATTTAAAAACATCATTAACTAAACCCATCTAACGTAACAGGACAGACATTTTGTGAAAAAATAATATTTTTGGAATTTTGTCAATAAAAAAATAAAATTTCTGCTCCACTTCCTTGAGACAATTTAAAGCATAGCAAACAAATATTACAAAAGTTTTATCAGTTCAGGGTGGTGGTCATAAACAATCTTAAGTCAATTTCTTGAAATTTTCATAATCAAATTTAAATATTTCATAACTAGTTTTTACATACAAGTATTGATCATGATAAAATTTATGAAAATTAGGAATTTGATTCAATTAAGGGAATGACTTAAGCAGTTTTATTAATGTAGACCCTGTCTATTAGGACTTAAAACACAGCACTAAATTCTAATTATCTAAACCCACAGATATTAACACTATCCCACATACAACAAATCTGTTTTGCATAACTCTGAAAACATCCAGTAAAATACATGGAAAATATAAATCTATAAATGAAGGTATAATCACTGAATAAAGTTTAAACACATTGTGGCAAAGGGAGAAATTGCTCATTTTGAGCAATTCTTCTTTTGTCACAATGTTTTCAAAAGTCATCTGCTGCAGAGGCTTCAGAAAGTGTCTATATGTGGGAAAGAATTAATTAAGTGTTAACTTATCACTGTAATTTGTGATTAATCAATATCAACTTTGTAATTTTGAATTCTGGTGGAGCTTTTTTCTTCGACCAGTACAGGACTTTTTAAAAGTTTGATAACACTAGAAATATGCTCTTGTGAGATATCATCTCGAACAGGCCATCTGTAGTAGCCTTCACTTTTCTCCATATACTGGAAAACAACTTCGTCATTAGGAAGTAACCTCTTGACCTGCAAAAAGATAAAAAACAGCTGAAAATCTATACTATTATTTTATCCAAAACAATTAACAGCAAAACATTTATCATATTCATATTCAAAGAGGTATTTAACTTAGCTTAAATTGCTTTATGCTGCAGTACAATGGAACCTTTTTGAATGTAAGGTTCCTGAAACATAGTATACTTGTCAGGAATTGTTTTTAATAATTGAAAGTTATTATTAAACAGAATAGTGAAATCAACATACAAACAAATCTGCAACACAATTTCATAAATAATTGTAATAGAAAATTAAAAAAAATAACATTGTACACATGTATGTAAATCTGAAAGGAAAAAAACATATGAAAATATGTTTGAACTTTAACTATGGTAATACCTCGGCAACATACTCGGCAGAGCTTTTCCCCGATCTTAATTTGACAAGAACAAAATCGCCTTCCTTGTATTTGGGCCTTTAATGTTAAAACAAAATACATTGTTATACACTATCATTGAAGAATTTTGGCAGAGATCTGTTTTTAAAATTATCATTATTTATTATTTACACATCTTAAACAAGTAAGAGCTAATTCAATATTTTGTTTGGTATTTTTTTTGTGAGTTAGCAATATTTCAGGTACATATTGACAGTTATTATTAAATGATCAAACTGTCATTTCAAGAGAATACAAAACCTGATGTAGGTATAACCACTTACTCTGAATCCATATTTTCTAAGATAGATGTTAGACTGATGTCACCAGGGCCAAAGTCACTGAAGCTTACATCTGAAATAAAGGCAAAACAATGAAAATTTACTACAAAGCACAAAGCTAAACTACATAATTTTAAGGTGGTTGCTTATGCCTTGATACAGAGAGTGTTTAATTTAACATTGGGTGTATTAACCGATTTATGGACGTCAAAGCACCACAGACCCCGAGAGCTCCAAAAACTATTGTCTAAAGAAAACCAACTAATAATAGAACTATCTCATATGAGCCGTCCCGCGAGAAAAAACAACATTATGGCCGCTGGGTAATGTATCGCCCCAGATCAGCCTGCACAGACTGATCCGGGCATACACATTCCATCTCAGGGGAATAGAGGTATAGAGTAATGATTCCTGAAACAGAAAATCCACAGGAGGTGAAAAGTGTCTTATCCGGGTAAGCCTGTGCGGCATGCATAGGCTGAACCGGGTCGATACTTTACGCAGAATCCACAATGTTGGTTTTCTCGCTTAATGGATAAAGGATACAGATATTCAGCAATGTTAAAAAAACATGATTTCATACTCATATCTTCCGCGCTAAGAATTAGATCATCATCAGAGCCATCTGTTGAGAGCTGAGTGACATCAGTTGACTCAGGAATGTGCACTGCAGGCTGGTCTAGTGCCACAAAATGTTGCTCTTCATCTGGCTGTACGTTGGGCACATCAGGTAACTGAACCACAGGCTGATCAAGTTCAGCGACAAGAAGATCCTCAGTTTGTATTAATGCTGTTCTAAGATAAGGAAACTAGTCGAAATAAAGGATGCTACTAAAATCCTGAGATGAGGATACACTTTCATTAAGATTTGATGTAAAATGTTGCTTGTAGAGTGTTTATAAGCCAATTGTTGTCGACAGACGGTGGACAAACTGTGATCACAATAGCTCACCTTGAGCACTTTTTGCACAGGTGTGCTCAAACGAGAACCCGAGGCGTTACAGCCTTTGAACGTAAGTGAAAGCACATATTATTATTAATTTTAGTCAAGATTTTTTGAAGAACTTTGTTAAAAGCAGTTGTGCCGTGGTCGAGTGGTTTGCATTTTGAGATTTGTAACTGGGCGTCAGTCACAGGTTCGATCACCAGTTGCGTCATGACAGTCATGGTGGAGTGCAAGGCTCGTTTCCTAGCCTAGTACTGGTTTGTTTACCCAGGGATCATTAATAAGTGAACTGTTGCCATGATATAACTTGAATAATGTTGATAACAGCTTAAAACAAGACACATAAAAGGATACGTTTCATTTTCACTAAATTCCACTTGGCAACATACTGATTGTTCAGGCACTGGTCAAATTGTTTCTTCAGACAATTGATGCAAAAGCAGGATAGCCTTCTGGTTTTTATAACCCCCCTCTCTACTCCAAATGCAGAATGAATCTTTCTTGTACCAGGAACTGGCTTTGATTCTCTTTCTGGCCTGCGATGAATGATCTTATCTGAGCCAACAAACAGCACTGTTCTTCTTTTATGTATACAGGTTCCCTGTTCACTTTCTGCTGGTTTCTCCATTGTTTTGACTGTTTCATAAAAAGTCCTTGCGTCATATATGTTGGCTACCCTATTTTTTACATCTCTGGTTGCTTTCGATTTCAGGACCCCAGCTTCTCCATCACACCTGTTCTTGCCATGACGTGATCCATAGTGAGACCTTTCCATCGTTAGTTGATAGTCATCCATACTGCAGCTCACATCCATGAAGGTAACTCTTGATTTGTACTGTGCAGCACATCCGTCACTGATAATGTAAGCGTGTTGAAATTCAACGTGTTGATTCATCTTCAGGTGATGTAAAACATTATCCATGAACACATGTACAGCATGGGTGTCATGAGTTAGATCATCTGATATGATATCAACACATTCATCTACTAGCTGATTATCAATTGGACATCTGTAAATACAAATACATGGGTGTATTGTCACAGAGTCTTTAGACCAATGTCGATTGTTACAGATATGGAGTTTTCTGGCATATTAGTGTTCAGTGCTGAAAACTGTTGTTGCTGCCATTGAGCCTCAAATAGATGGACTGAAAGAAACTCTAATTCTGAAAGCAATTCTTCTATCATATCTGTCGGAGAACCAGTCTTCTCTACTTCTTGGCGCTTGTTAATTTCTTTTCGCGTTTTTGGATTGACTGTTTTTACATTTTCCCATCTCTTCCATTTAACTTGTACGGGGCCGTCAATTTCAAACAAAGGTCTTAGTAATGACCTGAGTAGAGAAGTACCACAATCTTTACAATCTCTGTCAATGCAATTTAACCTGTGGAACTTTTCTCCCTGTTTTGGGCACAGAGTTGCACTCACAGCTTCAAATTCATTAATTAATTTCAAATTGGTTTGTTCCAGTGTTTCTGCGTGTCTATTCATAGATTTTAATTTAAGTTTAACGTTTTCACAATATTCGCAAAGACATTGGTACAATCTTCTAAACTTTTGTGTCTTAACTCTTTTTGGTCTAAGTTTACAAAATTTGTCAAAAGACAATTGTTTTCCTTGGTTTTCATTGTTCCACTTTGACCATGCAGTATTTAATGACATTTGCATTACCTGTGTTTGTACTAAATCTTTCTTGACGGCTTTCTTGTCTGGGACTACTACAGCAACCTCTTCACTTTCATAAAATGTCTTGATACTTTCCTGCAATTCTTCTGACACTGCATCTTTACGACGCTTTGTAGGCTTCGCACTGGAACATTCATTCAGATACTTCTTTTTAATTCCGGTTACTGTACAAAACATATTCTGTAATTTTGACTTTTTATTTAATCTTTCTGCAAAATGTCTCACAAACTCCTTTCTACGACTTCTCTGCGTGTTAGTACTTCCCTGTAGCTTTTGGTTAACATCTTTGACAACATCTAGTATGTATGTGAGATTCTTCTTGGCACTCGGTGATTGTATACCTTGATCTTTCAGAGCTGCTTTCCGTTTCGGAGTTGTGAACGTAAGGAGACCCTTTACAACTGCAGCATACCTTCTTGGAGACTTCGGTAATTTTTTTCTGGCTCTATACACCATTTTCTTCAAGGCTGGGGTGGGTTGTAAAGAAGATGATATTGTAGAACTTTCACTGTCGCCAGCTGGAAGATCTTTTACTTTCCTGGTTTTCTTTTCACGTTTGTCTTGTCTTTTTCCTCGTTTCTTCGCAGCATCCTTCTCTTGAATCCGTTTCTTTTTCTGTGATGACAGCTTTGACCTATACTTTCTTTTATATTCTGCATGTATGCTTTTACGCTCCTTTTCTTCTTTCTCAGCCAACCTTGTTTGTCTTGTATCATCCTGTAACATTAACTTACTTGATTCTTGCTTACGTCTTTCTCGCATTTGGCGCATTCGTAATTTTGTCTGTTCCTTGTTTTTATTTATCTCTTCCTCTGTCCACACCTTGCGTCTTTTTTTCATATAAGCTGCATGATTTTGTTTTTTATCAACATTTAGCACAACATGCGGCATTTTCCCCATCTTTATAGAGTGAATCTCTTCTCTTTTGTACTTTTATGGTCACTTGAACCTAATCTGAAAATGGAAATGAGTGAGATTAAATTATGGTTTTAATCAATTGTTTATTGTGTTCATCAATGTATGAAAATATTTTGGTTGTTTATGGTGTGAAGTCGGAAAAGGCTTAAAAAGTACTAATGTTTTTCATATATATCCTGCTGAATATTTTTTAATATTTTATCATGTGCTTAATTTCTTAAATTTAAATTTCATTTTGTTACTTAAGACTCATGTAGGTTTTTTATTTATTTTCAGACCATGTCAATGCTGCTGTCTCCTTGAAAGAGTCTCAACATAATTTTAAAATGAAGAATGTTTACTTTGCTGCAAAACATGATATGCCATTATCTTTGGATCCATCTTTTAACCATCATTGTTTATTATGTTTGTTAACATGAATCATAAAGAATAAAAAATTAAATTGTGTTGTCATAATATTGAGTTATCACTATTCCTACTTACAAAACATCTGAAAAAAACAGATTATTTTTTTTTCAAGCTGGGCCTACAGTTTATTTATGTTACTGTAAGCTATCAATGTTTGATATTACAAATATTTACTGATAGAATGTTTAATTTATTTGTATTCTAAGAAAAGAAAACAATTCATCAATGTTTTAACAAGTGGGTTGTACGACTATGATGTCTAACTGTAGTAACTAAATCACGTAACAAGGACAGACAATGTGTACTAAATCACGTAACAAGGACAGACAATGTGTCTGTCAGGTTACGTGAAACCAACATTTTACACATTGCATACCTTTGGAGATGTTTTATTTACTCAACGTGTTGTAATAATGCACACCAAAGAAATGCGATCGTGACATAGACAACAGTGGTTGACAAATTGTTACTAACTCTACGATTTCAAAAAATAAATAAAGGGGTGTGTCTGTCTTGTTACGTGACAATTTCGGCGAATGTCTGTCAGAATTCTGAAGATCGGACAAAAACGCTAACATCACTGCAGAAAACTTCCTGGGACGTTTATCAAATATACTCTTCAATCTATTTCAATGTAAATACCACGCTTCATAATAATTAAACAAACTTTTCTGTTAAAAAGACATGTAAAACAACGAATTCACGTAACTTACCAATTCACGTAACATTTGGACAGACAAACTTCATCGATGTCGGCTGGTTTGTTGTTCGACCTATATTTGACTGCTGCATGCTGGGTAGCAAGTGTCAGGATGTATAACTATGCGAGTCTATCGATTGGTCGATTTAAATAATCCGGAAGTCGTCATCGAGGTCAAAGTTCGTTCACTCACGTAACTCATAATAATGGACAGACACCGGTTGTCATTTAGTTGTTGGTAAATATTTTAATCACTAACGCATAGGTTAAAACTATGACGCAGTAATTTAATACGTACTGACAAGATATTGCAAAAATATTAGAAATAAAAGTAAATATTGGTAATTACTTTATGTAAAAGCTGGTTTACTGTCACAATCAAAGTGGACAGACTGTTACGTGAGTTCAATTAGTCGATTCGTTGATCTATAACCAGCGACATGAGACATCTTACGATCATATTATTGCACGAAATGTAAACTTTAAACATGTTTTTATAATGCAATAACATTCCATGTCAACTAGGATTTTCACACATTTGACAAATTTTGGTTTGTTTTCTGTATTTCAATTTGTCCATTTTTTCTTAGATAAAACTAGCCTTTTCTGGCCTTAAAGGGAGTGGTGAAGAAAAACGAAGACATCATTTTGGCTAAAATTGTTTTTTCTATCTCTTTAATGTATCTACATGTGATTAAAGCATATGTTCTAACAAAAATTTCAGGTAACAAGAAAATACAGTCAATTTAAGGTTCAAGGTATAAAAATACTGTGAAGCAAATAATGAGTCAGTTACATTTACGATTGTGAACCACTTTTTCGGCTATTTCAGTGGTATTTCCAGAAAATTGCAAGGCACTGCTTTGGATATTGTTAAAGCATTTGATATGATAGAGAGTGTTAAGACTGTAGTTTTGAATGCGAGACAGGACGATACTGAATACGAGCGCGTTTTCGAGCAAGCATGTGACATGGCAAAACTTGCAAATATATATACAATAGAACTACCGAGACTATGTATTCGACAGACCCAGAGGAACAATGTACATCCACTGCTAGTGAGTATTATAAACGCGCGGTTTACATTCCATTTCTAGATTCAATGGTTTCTGAAGTAAGCTCAAGATTTGGAACCTTAGCGAGGCAGGCTGTACGCGCACTTCATTTGATACCGTCTAACCTTGCGGCCTTAAATGAGGAATCGATTGACATGATATTCACCTATTACAAGGATGATCTGACGTCACAATCTACGTTTAAACAAGAAGTGACATTAGGCCTTAAATGAGGAATCGATTGACATGATATTCACCTATTACAAGGATGATCTGACGTCACAATCTACGTTTAAACAAGAAGTGACATTATGGAAACACCTATGGGACAACCAAGATGATAAACCAATAGATATAGTATCCACATTGTCCGACCAAAACTGTGATTGCTTGATGAACCCAAATATCCACAAAATATTGAGTTTGATGGCATTGGTTGCGGTAACATCTAGCAGTGTTGAGAGAGCGAATTCGTCAATGAAGTTCATAAAGAACAAGTTGAGAAGTACTATGAGCGAGGACCGATTTAACGCTCTAGTGTTAATGTACATACACAAAGATATTTATATTGATGTAGATCAAATAATAGACATGTTTGCCAGAAAACATCCAAGGAAAATGTTATTGATCAACCCATTGTCATGAACAACACACGCAAAGTTATAAATGAATGACTGATACATCAGTATGTATTTCCGTTTATTATTGGTAATTTTACTTAACAATTATTATGCGCCCCCCCCCCCCCCCCCCCAACCTCAAATCCTGGATCCGCCCTTGAGAACATACACGCACGTACATGTAAAAGAGAATATACACGCACGTACAGGCACACAAGAATATACACGCACTCAAGTACGTACACGCATGTGCATGCACGCTCGCATTCACGAAAACGTACGTACGTACATGCATGTACACACATGTAAACAATGAATGAATGTATATTGTTTTATGGCGCATCGACAGCTAAGGTCATTTAGCGCGCAATTAAATTTAATTATTCATGATCCCTGGGTAAACAAACCAGTACTAGGCTAGAAAATGTGCCTTGTCCAAGGGCACTCCACCATGACCGTAGTGCCGCGACTGGGGATCGAACCCCACATGTAAACAAGAGGCCCATGAGGGCCTATGCTCTACTGGTATGGTTCTTTGGTCATTTTCAATCCAGAGCATGTATGTATGGTGAAGATTGGATAGTAAATGGGGGCTCTTTTGTGTTCACAAGCTGTATTATAGCAATTTTTACAATTTTATGGGCCATAATCCAGTCTTGCATGGGCGGATCTAGTTGGTTTTCAAAAGGAACCAAGCTCTCATCAATATTTAACTACTATCTAAGTTTGGTGAAGATCAGATAGTAAATGGAGCCTCTATTGTGTTCACATGCTCAATTATAGCAATTTGGACAATTTCAAGGGCCATAATCCAGTCTTGCATGGGCGGATCTGGCTGGTTTACGAAAGGAACCGAGCTCTCATGGATATCTTACTACTGTATAAGTTTGGTTGATATACAATCAAAAGTGAAGACTGTATCGTGTTAACAAGCTCTTTTATAGCAATTTTGACCATTTCAAGGGCCATAATCCAGTCATGCATGGGCGGATCTGGCTGGTTTTCGAAAGGAACCGAGCTCTCATGGATATCTAACTACTGTATAAGTTTGGTTGAGATACAATCAAACGTGAAGACTGTATCGTGTTAACAAGCTCTTTTATAGCAATTTTGACCATTTCAAGGGCCATAATCCAGTCATGCATGGGCGGATCTGGCTGGTTTTCGAAAGGAACCGAGCTCTCATGGATATCTAACTACTGTATAAGTTTGGTTGAGATACAATCAAAAGTGAAGACTGTATCGTGTTAACAAGAAATTGTTTACGGACGCACGCACGCACGGACGACGGACAAATCGCCACGGCATAAGCCCTTCTGGCCAGTAGAGCTAAAAAAAACACTCACGCTAGTACAATTGGTCGCACGCATTAATACTCAACAGTTAATTTCATTATAAAACACAACATATATATTAAACTTACCACGTGTGTCAATCGTAGAGCGCGGTCCAAGCTGACATCATCTGAAGGGCTGTCTGGGCTTAAGTTGTCCCTCTTCATAAAAGCTACTTGGACCATTTGGTTGCTAGGAATATTCTGTGTGAACCTATAGTGAGCCCCCTCCGTTCCGTATCCCCTAGCAATGGTTTGGATGTTTGAGTCACCTAAAACTTTCAAAATCAAAATGGGCAGGATCAATTCGAGTATTTATCACTGAAAGAACTTCAGCAGTAATAGGTCGTTGCTTCCGCCTAAGACTTATAATCTTACTAATAGCTCGAGGACCCATCTGAGGAATAGAGCTTAGCTCCTCAGACGACTAAGTGTAAATATTTAATTTACAACTGTACGGATCAAATGTTGAAACATCCTCTGCTCCGTTGTCGGAGACTTCCAATTCCAAGTCATGTGCTTTGGAAACGGACGTGACGTCCAGACTCCATGGATTCTATAGAAAAACTAATGAATTAGTTCCCCGAGAGAGCATACCGTGCCCACACGGCCAGCATACTTCCACTTTTACATGGATACATGTTTAAAGTAGCCCGACCGGAACCCACGATATCCTCAACCCGCGGAATCTTCCTAAGCAATCTAGAGACCAATATAAAACAAGAGGGCCATGATGGCCATGGATCGCTCACCTTAATTACACAATGTACTGCATTGCAAAACACATGAAGACAATAATTCTGAATGCAACCTCCACAGTGTTAACAATATTTTCCTTCATTTGGCCTAGTGATCTATAATTTTTTTACCTGATATGACCCATATTCCAACATGGACAAGATATCACCAAGACAACATTCTGACGTTTCAACTTGCTCAAAGTAAAAATGCGGCCTCCGGAGTTTGAACAATATTTTCCTTTATTGACATAGTTTCTGATCAAATATGACAAAATATTCGAACTTGACCTAGATATAATTCAGACAAAGATTCTGACCAAATTTCAAGCTGCTGAAGCAAAAAATGTGGCATCCAAAGTGTTCACAAGATTTTCCTTCAACTTGATCTAGTGACCTAGTTTTTGACCCAGCATGACCCATATTCGAACTTGGCCTACACATCATCAAGAAAAACATTCTGATAAAGTTTCATCATGCTGAAATTAAAAATGCAGTATCCAGAGTGTTAACAAGATTACCCTTCAATTTGACCTAGTGACCTAGTTTTTGACCCGGCATGACCCATATTCGAACTTGGCCTAAATATCATTCAGCTCAACATTCTGACCAAATTTCAAGCTGCTGAAGCAAAAAAATGCGGCATCCAAAGCTTCTACAGAGTTGTTTAGATTTGTAAGATTTACAAGAGTTAAAGTTACGGTACGTCATAAACATCGTCTACTTAACCGCAAATCATCAATCCCACCTTACCCGAAGGATAGTACCGGTGTAACGTGAAAATTTGAAGTCCATGAAAAAAACGAGATGTTATACAAATGCGCATGCGCACCGGAAGTGTAAGTCAGTCGGCATGTAGCCATGAAATTTACGAGACGGAAGAATATTTTGTGCATAGAATACGGGTTAAACTATAAAGGTAGGTGTATTCATGTCCTTCGTTATGATATAGTTATGGGAGTTTATCCATTACTCCGCCCTCAATGATTTATGTGTATGTTACCACAGGAACTTGAGATTTTATCAATAGAGCAAAGAAAACGAGTAAACAATGAAAAATACCCCCCCTGTATATAAAAACTTTTTATATACAGGGGGGGTATTTTTCATTGTTTACTCGTTTTCTTTGCTCTATTGATAAAATCTCAAGTTCCTGTGATGTTACTGTACCTTTGTTTAATATCAGAATAATATAATTCATTCCAGTCATTTTACCTGGAACCGCCCAGCTTTAAACATGTATAAACAGAAAAACTTCTCATGCTGAACTGTTTCGACTTATTTGGTCTCTACTACTACATCAAACATGAACTACACAGATTGATTGATTTATTGGGTTTAACGCTGTATTAAAAAAAAAATCAGTCATATCATTCACGGCGGCCAGTTCATCTACTCATATGTTTCCTAGTTTGCTCACACAACATACTTTCCTCACACAACATACTTTCCAAGCAACTGGCTGCTTAACTCTTTACCTCATACGACAATTGTAAAGCAGACGACTTTGAACATATTTTGTCAAAAAATAGAAATTCTCTTAAATTTATAATATACTAAAAGTTGAAAACATTGTGTCAAAAGGAGAAATTGCTTGTGTTGAGCTATTTCTTCTTTTGTCACAATGTTTTCAAAAAGCTGTCGTCTGCAAAGGCATCAAAAAGCGTCTATATGAGGGATAAGGTTAACAGCTTTTCCAAATAGGATGTTTTAGTCTGTTGCAGATGCGTAAAAATGCGTCTACAGACCTGTGGGAAAGAATGATCTTCAATAAATGAAGCAATAATCTGATTTGAAGTTTAATAGTCAAATTTATTTTATTTGCTTTGTCCAAGAAAAGACATTTTAGTCTTTAATTTTTGTATAAGAATAATCAGACGAAAATGTATAAATATGCAGGTGATTAACAGATATTTATCTTCATGTATTTGTAAAAATTACGCTGCTGTTGTTTTTCATAGAGCACCGCTTATACAGTTTGAACCTCATTTCCCCATTTATTTCCATACAGCACACCACACAGTGACCAAATTATACAGACGTTTGATTGCTCACTTTATCATCTGTTATGAATTTGGCACCAAGATAGGAAAGAAGTGAACAATGAGTTTACAGGATTTCTTTATATGAAGGACTAAATGTGATCAAGGTAAGCAAGTTATTGTGTATCCGTGTCCATCTGTTGTCTTTGTGAACAAATATAATATTTTTCGTATGAACCTTTGCTAAAATTTGTGGACAGATTTATGAATTATTTGGTCTAAATAAATATGTGTTACTGGTATATCTATCCTCTTTTCACTTAAACCACTACGTCTAGACTATTGCTTTGACATACTGCAATAAAATTTTTCATCATATTGAGTAGTAATCATTTCTGAAAATGGTGAACAATGACAGAGGACTATCAATCTGGTGGTGGTATTTAATTGATTGATTGGGGTTTAACACCGTTTTTAACAATTTCTCAGTTATATCACGGCAGCCAGTTCACCTATTCATACATTTCCTGGTTTTCTCACACCAGTACTCCACACAACCATCTTCCCAAGCAACTGGCTGCTTTTCCACATAGACTTAGCCCATTGGTGGAAGACGAATGACGTATGTCACATTGACTTTTGTCAATCGTCGGAAAGAATGTTGGCCGAGCCAGGATTCGACTCACAACCCAATGGATTGACAGCCCGCGTCGCTACCGACTGAGCTACCGAGGCTCGGCTGGTTGTATTTAAACGCTTGCTCTATCATTCTTTCTAGAACATCTGCTTCAAGAGCAGCAGACCTCTGTTGGGTCATAGGGCTGCATATATATATTTTTTTAGTGAACTGGGTATTTACCCAATTGATTCTCAGATAATTGCATTTTTCTAAATTGAGTAGCAGAGATAATTTCACCAAATTGCATTTTTGTACAGCTTAAGAGACATAATGAGCAAAGTCTCCTTTTCTCACAATATTTCAGTTTAGTTTAACAAATGCTTTCTAGCAATTCTATATATTTGGGGATTCCTCGTTTTAACTATTTTTTTTAAATTAGGTTTAATCTGTATCAGACTATCAATTTTTTTTATATAGCTTTGACAATGTGAATGGCCAAGTTACTGTGTGATAGGAGGTTTTTTCATACGTTTAATCAAGTTTATTGGACGAATTAGTGTTATGACCTATTAACTGGGGTGTTGTTAATGTCAATTCAAGAGACACTCGGTTAACTGTTAGCTTTTTAGCTCTACTGGCAGCTTATTGGATGACATTGTGTGCTTCGAACTGTAAACAATTGCTTGTGAACACAATAAAGTCTTTAGTTTTAATTGTATCTCTAACAAACTTATACAGTAGTAAGATATCCATGAGAGCTCGGTTCCTTTTGAATACCAGCCAGATCCACCCATGTAAGACGTGAAATTTCACAGAAAATTATGATCTCCCATTTCTCATGGCTATTTGAATTATTTTTATTCTGATTTCCCTGATAATTATAATAAAATGTTATTGTTTAAATGTTACTCAAAGTGATTTGTTTATGAAATAAAGATAAGATAAGATAAAAGACTTTATTTTAAGAGGTTGACACATTTAGTTTAAAACTAATCTTCCACATGGCCCTCTATTATTAACAATATTTCCAAAAAAACCCAAAAAAACCAAAAAAAACATATGAAATATCACATGACAATAGAATGTACATTACAAATTACATTAAGATCAACATCATCGTCATTTAATAATATATCACTTCATCTACTCTCACACATGCATTGCACTTGACAATCTCACACACATGTATAGAAAACTGACAGTGATAATTAGCAAATATTGCAATATATACAGATTAAAAAATATAAGATATATACAGAAAAACGCTATTAAACATTTTTCATTAATCTAATTAGATTGCTTTGAAATGCCATTGTTGAAGTTTTTTCTTTAATATTGGTAGGTAAATTATTCCAAATTATTGGTCCAGAGTATGTTAAACTTTGCTTAAATATTTCTTTGTTGGGTTTAGGTATTAAAAAAATGTTCTTAGCACATAATCTTGTTATAGGTGTATTTTCATTTACTTGTCTTAAGTTAAACATTTCACTTATATAAGATGGAGTTTTAGATTTTTGATATTTTATACATAAATTTTGCTTTTCTCAGATATACTCTGTCAAATATTGTTAATATTTTTAAATCTTGCATACTGTCTAATGCATTATCAACATTATAATCTAGAATAACTTTGCAAGGATATTATAAGGATTTTATACCATTCTTTAATTATATATATATATCAGACTTGAAATTTCACTGAAAAGTATGATCTCCCATTTCTCATGGCTATTTAAATTATTTTTATTCTGATTTCACCATTAATTATAATAAAATGTTATTGTTTAAATTTTACCTGAAGTGATTTGTTTATGAAATAGTGAATGTAATGCAACAACTATCCATATTATAAGGATTTTTTATACCATTCTTGAATTATATGTATATATCAGACTTGAAATTTCACTGAAAATTATGATCTCTCATTTCTCATGTCTATTTGAATTATTTTTATTCTGATTTCACTGATAATTATTATAAAATGTTATTTTTTAAATCTGACTGGAAATGACTTCTGTATAAAATAGTGATTGTAATGCAACGACTATCCATATTATAAGGTTTTTATACCATTCTTGAATTATATATATATATATGAGATAGGAAATTTCACTGAAAATTATGATCTCCTATTTCTCATGGCTATTTGAATTATTTTTATTCTGATTTCACTGATAATTATAATAAAATGTTATTGTTTAAATTTTACCTGAAGTGATTTGTTTTTGAAATAGTGAATGTAATGCAACAACTATCCATATTATAAGGATTTTATAACATTCTTTAATTATATATATATATATCAGACTTGACATTTCACTGAAAAGTAAGATCTCCCATTTCTCATGGCTATTTAAATTATTTTTATTCTGATTTCACCATTAATTATAATAAAATGTTATTGTTTAAATTTTACCTGAAGTGATTTGTTTATGAAATAGTGAATGTAATGCAACAACTATCCATATTATAAGGATTTTTATACCATTCTTGAATTATATATATATATCAGACTTGAAATTTTACTGAAAATTATGATCTCCCATTTCTCATGTCTATTTGAATTATTTTTATTCTGATTTCACTGATAATTATTATAAAATAGTGATTGTAATGCAACGACTATCCATATTATAAGGTTTTTATACCATTCTTGAATTATATATATATATATATATGAGATAGGAAATTTCACTGAAAATTATGATCTCCCATTTCTCATGGCTATTTGAATTATTTTTATTCTGATTTCACTGATAATTATAATAAAATGTTATTGTTTAAATTTTACCTGAAGTGATTTGTTTTTGAAATAGTGAATGTATACTGCAACAACTATCCATATTATAAGGATTTTATACCATTCTTTAATTATACATATATATGCATTATCAACATTATAATCTAGAATAACTTTGCAAGCCCGTTTTTGGAGTCTAAATAGTCTATTAAGATTTGTTTGACATGTTCCGCCCCATATAACATTACAGTAATCTATGTTTGGTTGAATATAAGCTTTATAGAACTGAATCCTATGGTCAAGACTTATATAAATAGTGAATGTAATGCAACAACTATCCATATTATAAGGATTTTATACCATTCTTGAATTATATATATATATCAGACTTGAAATTTCACTGAAAATTATGATCTCCCATTTCTCATGTCTATTTGAATTATTTTCATTCTGATTTCACTGATAATTATTATAAAATGTTATTTTTTAAATCTGACCTGAAGTGACTTCTGTATAAAATAGTGATTGTAATGCAACGACTATCCATATTATAAGGATTTTATACCATTCTTTAATTATATATATATATCAGACTTGAAATTTCACTGAAAAGTATGATCTCCCATTTCTCATGGCTATTTAAATTATTTTTATTCTGATTTCACCATTAATTATAATAAAATGTTATTGTTTAAATTTTACCTAAAGTGATTTGTTTATGAAATAGTGAATGTAATGCAACAACTATCCATATTATAAGGATTTTTATACCATTCTTGAATTATATATATATATCAGACTTGAAATTTCACTGAAAAGTATGATCTCCCATTTCTCATGGCTATTTTAATTATTTTTATTCTGATTTCACCATTAATTATAATAAAATGTTATTGTTTAAATTTTACCTAAAGTGATTTGTTTATGAAATAGTGAATGTAATGCAACAACTATCCATATTATAAGGATTTTTATACCATTCTTGAATTATATATATATATCAGACTTGAAATTTCACTGAAAATTATGATCTCTCATTTCTCATGTCTATTTGAATTATTTTTATTCTGATTTCACTGATAATTATTATAAAATGTTATTTTTTAAATCTGACCGGAAGTGACTTCTGTATAAAATAGTGATTGTAATGCAACGACTATCCATATTATAAGGTTTTTATACCATTCTTGAATTATATATATATATATGAGATAGGAAATTTCTCTGAAAATTATGATCTCCCATTTCTCATGGCTATTTGAATTATTTTTCTTCTGATTTCACTGATAGTTATAATAAAATGTTATTGTTTAAATTTTACCTGAAGTGATTTGTTTTTGAAATAGTGAATGTAATGCAACAACTATCCATATTATAAGGATTTTATAACATTCTTTAATTATATATATATATCAGACTTGAAATTTCACTGAAAAGTATGATCTCCCATTTGTCATGGCTATTTAAATTATTTTTATTCTGATTTCACCATTAATTATAATAAAATGTTATTGTTTAAATTTTACCTGAAGTGATTTGTTTATGAAATAGTGAATGTAATGCAACAACTATCCATATTATAAGGATTTTTATACCATTCTTGAATTATATATATATATCAGACTTGAAATTTCACTGAATATTATGATCTCCCATTTCTCATGTCTATTCGAATTATTTTTATTCTGATTTCACTGATAATTATTATAAAATAGTGATTGTAATGCAACGACTATCCATATGAGATAGGAAATTTCACTGAAAATTATGATCTCCCATTTCTCATGGCTATTTGAATTATTTTTATTCTGATTTCACTGATAATTATAATAAAATGTTATTGTTTAAATTTTACCTGAAGTGATTTGTTTTTGAAATAGTGAATGTATACTGCAACGACTATCCATATTATAAGGATTTTATACCATTCTTTAATTATACATATATATCAGACTTGAAATTTCACTGAAAAGTATCATTTCCCATTTCTCATAGCTATTTAAATTATTTTTATTTTTATTTCACCATTAATTATAATAGTATAGATTAAGCTCATTTATACACAAATACCTGAAATATAATTTAATGTTGTATTTATTCCAATAAATGTCTTTGTTAAAATTGGTAACGGATAAAGAAAAGCCTAATTGAAACAATGATGTTTCACACGAAAAGGTGCAAAAGTGACAAGACAATTGTGTTGACAGGTTACTGTAATATACCTATGGTATCCAATGTTGATATTTTGGAGTGGTCTGCAAGTTCTGACATTCTGATATTCATGACACATCTGTTAAAGTAACATTACACAACATCCCATTTGCTGTTATATTGCTAAACCTGTGTGGCTTCACATAGTTAACCAATCAGACGGATTTGAAATTTTTAAGTTAAAATATAAGTAATTCACTTAGAAGATATGCATTAATTGTGCATTATTTGATTATGTTAGTAGTTGTGTCATAATGGAATTAGAGGACTACAACAATCTTGTTGAATTCATAAGATTTGAAAACTTCCCTGTTAGTTTAGAAGGAAAACTTAAAGCTGATGTTAACAAAAGGCATCGCTTCAAGACCAAAGCTGAAGCATTTTACATTGATGGTATGTGTTTTTTAACTTTTGAAAAGATATCTCTGTCCTCATATTGTGTAAGACCTTTATCTAATGCCTATTACTTCTAGGACCAAGTACTAGGTATCCTCATGTTAAGCAAATTTAATGTTTACCCTTTCCCACCTGCAGACGTATTTTGACACAACAAACAACTTTTGAAAACCTAAATAAAAAATCAAAGATCTTAAATATTTCTCTAGTATGAAAATTATATTCATTTTCTAACTCACATCTAAACAAGTAAGTTTCCTGATTTGCTAGCTGTCCCAAAAAAGATGTAAAAGAATGATTGGTATCAATTTTTAAAAAACATAATTGCCAATGTCTTTTTTGGCCACAATGTTTTCAACTGTATTTAACCCTTTCCCACATATGTTTTTTAAAATAAAATAGAAACTTCGAATAATTGCTCTTCATGTGTAATTTCTCCTATTGCAACACTGTTTCCTATAATTGTCTGCTGCAATTGTGTCAGATTACGCCTGAATGCTGAAAAGGGTTAAATCATTACAAAAAATGATTTCTGCATTCATATAATTTATGTTTAAAAGCGAAAATAGTTGTATTAGGGTTAAATATAGGCATAGTCAAAATGGAAATTCATTACTATTTTTTTCACACTGATTTTTTTGGCTGGAATTATTAGAAAAAAGTGGAATTTAGTTTTTTTTAATCAAATTTGAGATTTTTAGGCTGAAATGATGGAGGAAAAGTAAATCTAAATAATGTTGCTGTACCTTTAAATGAATTTGTAATATCTTGATAACAGACTGGTTTATTCCAAACGTATGTAAAGGAGAAATTGTTCATTACGGAGCAACTTCTGCTTTTGCCACAATGTTTTCAATTATATTCAATTGTAAAACTTTCATTAAACCCTTTCCTAAGGAATCCGCTGTGGTCGAGTGGTTAGCGTCGGGGATTTCGAAACCGGGTGTCCCCGGTTCGATCCCCAGTCGCGGCACTACGGTCATGGTGGAGTGCCCTTGGGCAAGGCACATTTTCTAGCCTAGTACTGGTTTGTTTACCCAGGGATCATGAATAATTAAATTTAATTGCGCGCTAAATGACCTTAGCTGTCGACGCGCCATAAAACAATATACATTCATTCATTAAACCTCTTCTCATATAGACGCTTTTTGACGCAGACAGCTCAAGACAAGCAATTTTTGTCATAGGTTATCCATAAAATTATAGAGATTTTCTATTATTTTACAAAATATGTTCAAAGTCGTCTGCTGCATAATTGTCGTATGAAGTAAAGGGTTAAAGACATTTCCAAATGTTTGCCTACATGATTTCAGAGTTGTATGCTGCAAATATTTTGTATGGGAGAAAGGGTTACTTTGTAGTAATTTTAATTATAATTATATATTTAAGTAGTATCTAATCATTATCCTGTTATCATCAGACACGCTTTGTTCCAATGACTAACCTATATGTGCAAAGCAATATACCCCCTTATCAATGTTTGCAAAATAATCTGCTGCAGATTTGTTGTATGTGGGAAAGGGTTAAAAAAGACACATGATATAATATAATAATGATCATGAAAGGTATGTTAATAGAACATCACCAATAAACATTACACCAATTTAACAGTGATTGCACAGGGCACCCCACTGGGTTGATAGATAACATGTATACTGGACATTATTGGTCATTGATAACAGGTAGAGTAATAAGCCACATATTGTTTACCCTTTCACTCATGAGGACTCTTTCTGTAAACTTGACAGCAGATAAACCTTTCTCGTTTTGCAAAGTTATATTCGTTTTTAGCTTATGTCATGGCGAATTGTCCGTTGTGCGTGCGTGCGTTAACTTTTTCCTTTAAACGACTTCTGCAGGAGTTCCATGGCAGTTCTCAGGGTGGCCACAGTGGTTTTAACAAGACTTATGACGCAATCAAATTGCGTTATTGGTGGCCCTCCATGTCGGATCGTGTAAGAAACTATGTAAGTTGAACTTTGTCTAAATATCAACAGGAACGATTTCTTTAACCCTCTCCAACATGCTGATGGACTAGGGTGCATCTACAGCAGATTACTGTTGACAATGGGTCAAATTGCCATAATTAATGCTATTTGACAGAGATCTGTTTAGAAGCTATAATAAATTAAGGGTAGGATACTTAGTGCATTAAGTGTGTGGTAAACTTTAACTGTTGAAATATCTATGTGTAGCTTTGTCTCATGGTCCTCTACTAAGATTGTTTGAATTATGCCCCTGGGGTCATAATTTGCCCAACCCCAGAAGTCATCTGCTTTTCATAGAGATATAAAGGGTATTGCTTTATAATTCTTCTTTTGAATCAAAAGGCTTATAGCTTAAGATAGTTAGTATGTAGTATTGTCTAGTGGTCCTCCTTATGCCCTTATCAAAATTGGCACCACCCTGAGGGGAAGAGAGATATAGGAAAAACTTTGAAATCTTCGTATATGAAACAGACATTGGGCTTTTTGTATAAGCTTATATCTGACCCTAAAACAAATCATATTGCATAACTCAGGTAAGCAAGCCAGGTCAGGGCCATCATGTTACCCCTTTCATTCAAATTAACCAGTTATTCATGTTTCAAAAAACTTAGGAAAATATTATTAAATTTTCTAGGTGAAGTCTTGTGAGAAGTGTCAGAAGGCAGATCCTTTAAAGCCTGCTAAAAAGCCAGAACTAACACAGATTCATGTAAGCTATATTTGTACTCTGACAACCTCCTTTCTAACCTGACATCACTTAAATATTTATAAAGGGTGTCCAGAAATTACCAAATATTGTATAAACTGCTGTTCTAAAAGTTTTTACACAATTCATTGGTATAATTACAAAAATGGCAACAATGTTTAAGCTTGACAAAAAAAAGATATAATCAGAATAGCTGGTATTCAGCATTTCCGTCCATTATTGATTTGTGGCTGTTATCTTGTGTTACAATATAAGCATATTGTATTGATTAAAAAAGAAAAAGTTTATGTTATTATTAGAGTGGATTTACCTTTGGCATACTGCGAGGTTGTGAAAAGTTGACCCTAACTGGGAAGAGAGGGAAAAATAATATGTCACCTTCAGTCTCTGCTCAGGTGATTTAAAATGTCTGCCAGACTTTTTTGGCAGAAATGTTACTTGAGATACCAAGATTGTTGAAATTATTTAAATCTGTTGATACACATTGTCAACAGAGGGTTTCTAGTCTTATTAATACTTTCCCACATGTGCCAAATATCAGCATACAGCTTTGAATATAAGCAATATTATTGAAAATCTGCCAATTAAATAGAGTTAAAAACCTTGTGACGAAATAGTATTGCTCATGAGCAATTTCTTCTTTATTCACAATTTTAAGCATGACTATTCGAATATATATAAGAGCTATTACAGTCACTTGTGCGTCGGCGTTGCAACATTGGTTAAAGTTTTGTATGCAAGAACTTTTCTCAAAAACCACACATGCCCATAACTCTATATCAGATTCAGTTTTGCATGAAGGCTTTTTCTCACAAACCACAGATGCTATTGCTTTAAAACTTTACACATTTATTGGAAATCATCAAATGACCTTGGATAAGTCCTAAAACTCTCTATATCAGATTTAAACACAATAATGCCCCTGTTTCGACTTGTAAATTAAGGTTAAAGTTTTGCGTGCAAGGACATAAAGAGTAACTAATTGATGCATTGCATTGACACTTTATACATCCCTTCCCAACCATGACACCAAAGGTGACCTATGTAAACAAATTACAATCAAGTTTATTAACACTTTCCAGCATATAATGCAAATTATGGCTTTTTATTAATTCTGGTTAATGTTTCGCATGCGAGGTATTTTCATTGATATATCTCAGTTAACCATGTGCACTAATGATATTGACTTGAAACTTCATTCATGTCTTCAGGGGTGTCAGACAGTCAAGTTAGATAATTCTTGTATGAATTAAGTACAAATAATGGCTCATGTTGAAGAAATTTGGGTTAAAATCTCACAAATAGCAGATGATGTTATCCAACTTAATTTATAGTTCTATACTATCAACCCACTATCTCAGTAACAACGTTTAAATATAGTATCAAATGGCCAAATAGTCAAGCATGCTGTCTTGATGACAGCTCTTGTTAAAAAGTATTCTACTGCATTCATTGTCAAACAGCGTCTTCAGGTGGGAAAGGATTAAATCCGGTGAGCAGTTTAAGACCATCATTGTCCTCAATTTCATGTATAGCAAATATTTTTTACAGGTCTCACATCCTTTTGAACTAGTTGGATGTGATTTGATAGGGCCCTTTCAAGAGACAGAAACAGGCAACAAATACATATTTACTGCTACTGACTACTACACAAAATGGGTAGAAGCATTCCCCATGAAAAACAAAACTGCCATGGAAGTTTCCAGATGTTTGAAAAGTGTTATAAGCCGTCATGGTGCTATGAATGCTATACTTACAGATCAGGGACGAGAATTTGTGAATGAGGTAAATCTTTTACTGATTTTTTTTTTCATCTAAAACCAAGTTTGAATAATTCATTGATAAACTTCTAATGTTATCCATTAAATCATCTATGAAATATGGGTCATGTTGGGTCTAAAAGTATGTCTGGAGGCTGTAATTTTGCTTCAACACATGATATCTAGGTCAAGTTCGAATGTGGGTCATAAAACTAGGTCGCAATGCCAAATTGAAGGGAAATCTTGTTAACACTCTGGAAGCTGCATTTTTAACTTGAGAATCTTGAAATTTTATCAGAATGTTTGTCTTGTTTATCTTAAGGATATCTAGGCAAAATTGGAATATGGGTCATTCTGGGTAAAAAACCTCATTTAGGCCACAATTTGAATATTTGTTTACAGGATTCGAGTTATTTGGTATATTATATTCCTTATGCTACGCTTAACTAATGAGTAAATTAATAAATACAATCATTAATATAGGTCAACAAGAACCTTTGCCAACAGTGGAATATATCGCATAAAGTGACAGCTGCCTACCACCCACAAACAAACGGCCTTGACGAAAGGACAAACCAGACAATCAAAAGGTATATAGATCTTTAGAATGGCTTTCTTATTTAACCATTACCACATATCATCTATTAGTGAAGTAACTCTTTTCAATGATTATAATTACTAAAGTTGGTCTTCCCTTGTTTTGCCTGGACGTTGGTGACCTTTACATAGATACATAGGAAAACCCTGAAAACCCTGAAAATCTTATTGTCTGGAAATGAAAAGCCTTGAGCTTAAATATTTGTAATGTAGCTTTGTGTCTTGGGAAAACTAGGAAAGTCTTCTAGTCTGAAAACAAAAAACTAGAGCTTAGGGATGTACACCTGTGGCAAATGAAGCAATACTGGTCATTTGGCCTCTTATGTTAGTTTACCTGAATGCAAAATGAGTTGGCATTAAAAATCATATTGCATGACCAAGGTGAGCTAAACAGGGCCATCCGGACACTCTTGTTTTTGTTAACCCATTTCAAGCAAAGGCATTATAGAACGGTATTAAGTCTATAATCTTTTACATTGATTATGTTTTGGAATTCTATCTTTAATCAGATGGGTCCAGTGCATTATCAGATAAGAGGCCATTAAATGTGGTTTTCAAATGGAATAAGAAGAAACTAAATAAAATGCAACTATGTATATAACCTGTGCTGTACAAAAATAAGATGCAATAACAACATATATATGCACTTGTTTGACTGAAAAAATAATTAAAATGCTCAAAGGTTAATAATACATGATACTGTATAATTGGTTTCTAGTTAACATGACATTGTATACTGGTTTTTAAAAGCTTCTTCCTCTTTTTACAAACTGTTTCATAGTACATAGTATCAATATCGAAATGCAAAAGACATATATACTTTGTAGTAACATATCTTTTTAATGACTATTTATATACATTTTGTAGTCATTTTTATTTAATATTAAATGGATCAACTTGATATTTCTAATGAACTTTATTGCAGAGCTCTTAGCAAATGTGTGAATGAATCACAGACTGATTGGGACACTCACCTTGAATTAGTGCTATTCTCCCTGCGAACGAAGAAGCAATCATCAACAAAGTTCTCTCCATTCTTCCTGCTGTACGGGAGGGAAGCTAAATATCCCAGTCAGTTGCCCTCTAACTTTGAGGAACATGTAACAGTAAGTACATATCAATATTATATTTTTATGCCCCCGGAATCTCCGATTCGGTGGGCATCTAGTTTTTGGCCTGTCTGCACGTCTGTCTGCACGTCTGTCTGCACGTCTGCACGTCTGTCTGTCTGCACGAAAAATACTTTAACCTTGACCACTACTTTTGAACCATAACAGGTACGGCTACCATATTTCACATGTGTATTTCTTGTGACATGACCTTTCTGTCGGTACCAAAATGTTTGACCTTGCGACCTTAACCTTTGACCTAGATGTTGCCATTCGGGGGCATCAGTGTTTCACAAACACATCTTGTTTGGTTTATACTAATTCATCAGAATCCATCTCTGCACTTATAGTTAGTAGTATTCTACCGTCTCAATTAGTGACGGAATAGTCAGTAAGCACAAAAGCAATTGACAAAAGGTATAATTCTTCTTTGAGACTTCATAATTGCTCTTTTGTTTGTTTGAAAACTAAGTCCTACTCTAGAGATATAAAAAAGCTTCTGCAGATGGAAAATGTGGAAACTAAATAAGAATATTTTTGAAAACTTTGTAAGAATATTTGTCTTGATGGTTGTAGATATTCTAATTTCAAATATGGGTCAAAGTATGTCAAAAACAAGGTTATTATGTATGTCAAATTTATAACAAACCTTGTGGATTTTCTACATGTTGGCTCAATTGAGTGTTGGGTGAGTGATCTAGTAAGAAGCCACCATGATAAGGTGAGTTTCAATATGTGGCTAAAGTGAATTTTTTGTTGCCTTATGAAAGTGGCGCAATACTGGCCCTCTTGAACCTTTTGTACACCTTACCAGTACTGGAAAAACATTTGACCTTTAAGATAATACAATATGAAATTATAATTTTTTTCTTTATGGTGACTTCAGAAAGATCTCCCAGCCTGTCCATCAGAGAGCCTTGTAATGGAAGACCAACACAAAAGGAAAGAAACTACAGAAAAAGTAACAGAATCCATTAAATTGAATACAGACAAAGCCAAAATCAAACAACAAAAGGACTTTAAAAAAAGTAACCTCAACAAGAAGCGTGTTTATGTGGAATTTAAAGTAGGAGACAAGGTCTTAAAATTTAACAGTGCCCGTTCAATTAAAAAAAGTAAATCCAACCTAGAACACAATTATTCAGGGCCATATTATGTGACAGAATTAGTCGGACAAAGGGTGAGATTGAAAAGTGAAAAGGGAATTTGTTTGAAAAATATGGTTAGTGCTAACAACATTAAATTGTACCACGAGAGCAATGTGGAAATGGACACACCAACAAATGACATAGAAAAGTTTATTAAAACTTTAAATTCATTTGGGAGCCTCGAATTTCTCAACCGAGAGTGTGAAACCAAAGGAACAGTTTTTAAACCAGCAAGATTTGGTCGAGTGGTGTTGGATTTGGAAAGGTGCCATGTGACATCATTCATCAATGAGGTGATTATAGTATATGAAATTTTCAGAATTTAACCAATTACTTCACATGAGACTCATCATGTCTGACTTTTCAAATTACAACATTCAAGAAAAATGAAAGATTGATATTGATAAAGAGTTAACACTATTGCAATGTTTTCAAAAGTCATGTTTAATATTCAAAACAAATTAATGTATATAAAAGGGGGGATCCAAAATGATTAAACTTTTGCTATTTGTTTAACTATTTAACAAATATCTGAAAAAATAGGCTGACAAATACAGAGCCTTTAGATCATGAGGACTATTTGAATTTTGTTAAACATTTAATGCATGTTTACACAGTCGTCTATATTCATTTTCAATTTCAATTGAATGGTGGTAATCATGAGACAGTTAAGAAACATTGTGTTGATGATTGGAACAGAAAAACATTATAATGCACACTTTCTTTATGTTTGCTTTTAATTGAAATATACACAGTTGCAAATGCTACTGTTTTGTCAAATAAGTGTATCACACCTCCGTGAACTCCGTCTACTTTTGAGCTGGCTTGAGATCCTACAAAGTTATATCCCCTTGAATTATATAGGCTACACATTAGTTTTAAATTACATAGAAAGGGAGATTATTTAGTTTTTAAGATATTTTCTGTTAAATCAATGCTTCATCTCAGATCATCAACTCTAGTTTCCCCATAAACTGGGATGCTGGGTCAAAATAAAGACTGCAAAGCCACCCAAATAGACCACAAATTCTAAAAAAAAAAAAAAAAAAATTGATACCAATTATTCTTTTACGTCTTTTTTGGGACAGCTACCAATTCAACGAACTTACTTGTTCAGATTTGAGTTAAAAAATGAATATAATTTTCATATTAGAGAAATATTTAAGATCTTTGATTTTTTTTTTATGTATTCCAATTTCCTGCTTTTAGGTGTCAGCCGTTTCTGAGGATTTAATGGATAACATCTTCAGTGAAATACTAAAGGCTAAGAACATAACCACACCTGTAGAGCATGTGAGTGGAAAAATATTGTTGTGTGCTGTTCTAGCCAAGGCTTTCACTGAGGATGTCCATCCATCAGTCGTGATGGAGACACTTAAGGTAAAACCATCCTTCCTGCTGACTGTCGGACCACAAATAGAACTGGGCACATCAGAACGAATGATGGTGGCTGGGGAAGCAGTAGAGACTGTCGACCTCCAAACTCTTCAAAGCAACAACTGGCTCAATGATAAAGTAAGGCATTGTTCATGTTTATTTCATTTTAAAAAAAATCAAATAATGTGTACAGTATTATTGTTCTAACAAACATATTGATATAGAACATGGTTGACAACAGACTTAACATTATCATATCTATAGGCAAAGGAAGCTAATTACAAACTTAAAAACCATTCAGAATGGAAGTAAAGACACATGTCTTTTATCTGCATATGTGTCATGTTTATTGTAGATAAAATGGATCAAAATATGACAAGTTCCAGTTCCTTGGATAATCATGATAACCCATTCCCACAAATCTGCGTCAAACATCTTTGAAAAAGAAGAAATGAGGAAAATCACAATGAAAATATAGATCGAGAATAAACATGTAGTCGAAATCGACATGCATAAAATCTGAATCTTTACCGAATACAAACGGATACAATATCAAAATAATACAAAATTTAAAATGCAATAACTTTTCACAGAATAAGGGGTGACAGAAATACAAATCCGAAAAATTATTGATATTGTAATGTGTACCACCCTAAAGCCATCGCAGGTCACCTATCCAGGTACTAACCGCGATGAACGTTGCTTAACTTTAACGAAAGGTATACCACTCTACCAACATCGCTCTAAAATCCGGCTTCTACGATAATAATAATTATTAAATAATAATATTTAAACCTATACCCTTTTACATTTCTCCCACTTACTGTTGACTTCGACCCGAAATCACACAACTTAACACAAGCAGTATACCAGAGCGGAGTCTATGTAACATCACTAGGAACCATAGGGGTTCGGGGATGATGGTGATATCAAACCAAAATCCTACCACTGCCACCATTTGTAATGTGTAATGCCCTAAAGCCATTGCGGGTCACGGCGATGAACGTTGCCTAACGTTAATGAAAGGTATACCACTCTACCCGCGACGCTATAATTGCCGGCTTCTACGACAAGGCCGTAGAAGTGATATTTAAACCTATACCTCGTTCCCGTTACAATATTAATAACTGCTAATCATTGTTTAGAACACAACATTACATATTTATAAACCCTTAATTTGCAGGTGCTCAATGCTTACATTAAATTGCTGGCTCGGGAATCGGTTGGTGGAAATGGAAAGAGTGCATTTGCTATACCATCATATGCTGCCACTCTATGGGAGGCTGGTAACTTTGACACTTTCAACTTTAAGAAGGTAATGTATATACACGTAAATAACACACAGAAAGATAAGCAAAGTTGAAAACAAAGTTGAACCTCAATTAATAGCTCGGAAGTAATATGCCTGGGTTGAAGTTTGTGTCAGGGATTGAGGTCGAGATGCCCTGGGCTTAAACCTCAGTCACAGTACAGCAGTCATGATAGAGAGCCCTTAGGTTAGGCTCATTCCTAGCATAGAACTGGTGTGTTGACCAAGGGAAAATGTATAATTGAACTGTCGCCAGGATATAACTGAAATATTGTTCGCAAAATTAACAAAAACAAATCAATCACTCAGCCGATGTCTCAAGTTTGCGAATTCAAACGTTTTTGCAAGAGTTATTTAACTCATTTGATGAATCTCTCTTTTATCATAGTTTTATGTCAAGCATCTGTAGCTCTGTCAGTATTCAACATGTTGGGTTGTGTTTACAAACCATAGCTTGACCAACCTCTTTTTGATTGGTGGACCAAACTAAATGATCATGCACTTATCTTACATCAATGGGCTTATAGGCAATGTGGAATGGCTGCCTGTTGCTTGGAGAACTGTTGTCAATATTAAAAGTGACACCAATGGGTTAACAGCTGCTGCCAGTGGCTCAAAAGTATTGTTGTGTAGTGTACTGGTATGATAAATACAGGAAACATTTGTAGGTGAACTAACCAACAAAATATGAATGCACATTTTTGAAGATGGATTATAACTCTAAATCAATAATGATAAAATAATAAGAATGTAAAAGTTTTTATCAAAGAGGACTATTTTCAATAATTGCAGGTCAATTTCAACATGTATGATTTCCTTATGCTACCGGTGAATAAAAATGGAAACCACTGGGTCCTCCTTGTAGCAAGAATGAAAGACCACTCTGTAATGGTATATGATTCCCTGTCTGGTGACAACACAGTTATTATAGAGAGATTCTGGTAAGTAAATTGATATCTGTAAACACTGAAAGGTGGTATTCAAACTCATCAAAGGTTGTATGAGAACGATTTGCAAGTAAGAGTTGTTCTGTCCTTGTTGGCATGAAATGACGTTAGTGCCATAGCAATGCATGCAAAATCAACAGATTAATTCAGTTATTTTGATCTCTCTCTGTCGGTCATCAATGTTATTTTTCAGCTTAAAGAAATATCTCTTGTTCCAATTGCACAACATCATCCAAACTTCCCAGGAATTGTCTCTGGTGGTCCATTTTCAAATATGAAAGAATAACATAAATAAACACTTTTTTGTTATAGAAAAGTGCTTGCTCATATTGATGTCATGGTTACAAAAAGATGTGATTGAAGGGACTTTGAGATTGTAAAATAAATGAAAAGAAAAATGCTCAATTTGACTTTTATATTCATAATATTGTACTGAAATACAGCATGTGTGTTTTTTTTATAGCCAATTCATGAACACGCGTAACAGTCTATTGATTGAGGAGTGCTTGCCTTGGAAAGTAGAAACTCCATCAGTCAACTTGCAGAGAGATGGTTCAAGCTGTGGAATTTTTGCCCTCATGGTAAGTTATATGAATACGAAATTAACAACATAAGGCAGAACAATAGTTTTTTTGAATGGTAAATATGCAGGATTTGAAATCGGGGTGCAGGCCCTGGTCATTGTGTAAGCTAAGTGGTGAAGGCCATTTTTCTATTGCAAGCCCAGTAGTACAAGAACAAACAACAGATGTTTGTCAAACATTACGGCCCCTGAGCACCATGTTGTCAGAAATAATTGGACAAATTTTGACCATATGACATCAAAATCAATAGGGGTCATCTACTGGTCACCCTGAGCCTCCATGTCAAGTTTGAGGGCCATTGGTGCAGGCAATGTTGAGTTATCAGTTGGTCAAGCTTTTTGGGGTCATCATCTGGTCACCCCCAATCCTCTGTGTCAAGTTTGTGGGCCATAGGGACAGGCAATGTCAAGTTATCACTTGGACAAGGTTTTTGTGTTCAAGGTCACTGTGACCTTGACCTTTGACCAAATGACCTCAAAAAGAGTTCATTTACTGGTCTTGCCCAGCCCCAGAGTCAAGTTTTGAGTTCCATAGGTCCTGGCATTGTTCAGTTATCACTCGGACAAGCTATGGTTTACCGACCAACAAGTGCAAAGCAAAGCAATATACCCCTCCTTCGAAGGGGGCATAATTATTCTGCATGTTCCAGCTGTGACAATGGCATATTTTCTTTATAAAACTCACTGAATCAATAAGTTAATTTAATAATACTGCACTAATTTATCTCTTTATAACCCATCATAAAGCTTAAAATGATTTCTTTTTATTCTTTTTTTGTAGACTGCTGAATGTCTAGTGAATGACATGCCTTCCTGGTTGTGCCGGCAGGTCCATGTTACGCAGTACAGAGAGTATGTAAACCAGAGGCTCCTCCGAGATGGAGAAAGACAGATGGATAAATGCAGTGCATTTAACTGCTTAAAACCACGTGGTAAAAGCAAGTGGTTTGAGTGTGACATTTGTGCACGTTTAATGCACCAACGCTGCAACTCAAAAGTGTTTGCAGGGGAATTTTTTACATGTGTTATTTGTGACCTACAATATTCTTAGGAAAATAAATTGTTTGTATGTATGTTAAGTATTATAATAATCAGGGTTGGCAAAGTATTGACCGCCCAGGTTTTCCCGGGCTGGGCAATACTCACTGAAATGGGCAATACTGGGTAATATGATTTTTTAAGCTTTTTTTTACAAAGAATAGTTCAGACATGCTATGATTACATTGTATTATTGCTAAATATATACACAGAAACACCCTTAGGGAAAATGGCAGGCACAATTGTATAGATGAAAGGGCTAATTATCGTTAAATAACCATATTTGTTCGACATTTCCTAATCTGTATAACTAGTCATGTAAGTATCTATGAATGTGTGAAAACATTTGTTTTATAATTAAACAAAATTTGGTTATAACACATGATTTCATTCAACATGTTCAAGTACAAAAAGTGCATGATTTAGATTTTCTTGACCAATACTCACTAAGATTAATACAGTATCTAATAAGGGCCTTAGGCAGACTTATAAAACACTTCTTTATTGAAGTTTTAACTTTACAAAACAAGTAAAAAATACTAGTATTTCATATTGCCCAGTATTACCCAATAAAACCCAGTAAAACCCGGGTTTTTGCCAACCCTGATTATAATGATTCACTGTTTTAACCCTTTCCCTCATACGATAATTTTGCAGCAGAACTTATTTTGTCAAAACATAATAACCTATGACAAAAAGTGAAAAACTTTGAGGCAAAAGGAGAAATTGCATCTCTTGTGCAATTTCTTCTTTTGTCACTATGTTTTCAAAAAGCTGTCTGCTGCAGAAGCATCAGAAAGCTTCTATGAGGAAAGGGTTAACACATAATGAGAAAACATTTGTTTTGAAAAAAGCAGGGCTTTAGTGAATTGTGTTTTCAGACAATTTCTTTTTTTTTTAAATTTTAGTTACAGGGATAATTCTACAACTTATATAGGGGTATATAGGAGTCACTGTGTCGGAAGCCATATTGAAGCCATATTTTGTCAGGCCTATTTCTTACAAACCACTGGGTGGAATTCAATAAAACCTTACATGAAGCTTCTATACCATGGGGAGATGTGCATGTTCTAAAGGTCCTACAATTGCATGTTATTTAACAAGAGTTATGGCCCTTTTACTTATTTAGTATCATCTTCAGTGATAGTTCTAGTTAAGATTAGTTCTTGCTTTAATCTGTATGCACAATAAACGTCTTAGCTTGGATACTTTATATTCATTGGATCTTGTTTGATTTAATGTAAACAATTTAACCAAAACAAATGTTAATAGTTGCTTTATTTAATTTAATTTGCTTTTGAGTACTCATCATCTTAAAAATAATTTTTGTGACAAATCTTTTTGCTTTTTTAGTAGATAGACTTCTTATCTGTAGCCCTAAAATCGATAGCCATACTATTTAAATATGTCATTGGTTGTTGGACATACCTTTTCTCGGAATACATCTTTGTTATTATTATATGAGCCGTCCCATTAGGAAACCAACATTATGGACTCTGCATAATGTATGGACCCAGATCAATCAGTTTAGGCAGGCTAATCCGGGCCAACACATTCTGCCTCGGGAGCATAAAGGTATAGACTCTAGAGTAATGTATCATGAAACAGAACATCCACATGAGAAGAAAAGTGTCTGTCCTGGTTAGCCTGTGCGGCATGCTTATGCTGATCCCGGTTAATGCTTTACGTAGAGACCACACTGTTGGTAAATATCACGCTGGAACGCTCATATATTTATAGGTTTATTAAGGTTTAAGTATATACATTTTATATAATTGCCAAATTATTAAACAATATAATACATTTTTAGGAAAATACTTGTTATAGTTTTTTCTGTAACCCAAGTTCTTACCACCAACAACTGGCATCGACTTTCTCTTCATGTACTCCACCTGACATTTTCCTTATGCAATTGGCTTTCCTTCCCACATATCCATGCCCCGGTAGCTAAGTCGGTAGCAACGTGGGCTGTCAATCCAGGGGTTGCAAGTTCGTATCCCGTCATTTGTCTTTCACCAATGTGTTAAGTCTTATGTGGAACACGAGCCAGTTGCTTGAGAAGTTTGTTGTGTGGAGTACAGGTGTGAGAAAACAAGGAAACACATGAGAAGGTGAACTGGCCGTGATATGAATGAACAAATGTTAAAAACGGCTTTAAACCCCAATCAATCAATTCCTTCCCACATATACTAGTTAAGTCTAGCCCAGTTGGTCAAGCTTGTTCAAGTGTGTTCGATCACCTGCAGTGGTAACCAAACAAATTAATTACGCGTTTTAATCTTTGCCTCATATAGACGCTTTCTGACGCCTCTGCAGCAGACAGCTTTTTGAAAACATAGTGGCAAAAGAAGAAATTGCTCAAAACGAGCAATTTCACTTTCCACAATGTTTGCCACTTTTAGTCATCCAGGTTATCCATTCAATTAGAGATTTTCGTTTTTTGACAAAACATGTTCTAAGTCGTCTGCTGCAGAATTATCGTATGAGGGAAAGGGTTAAAAATGGCAGCAATGGCTGCATTCCTTGACGCTCAGGTTTACGGAGATTACATTACGACTTACTGGCAGTTGTCCGGATAAATGGACCAATTGTACTGGTAACATAATTGATATTATAATACAAACTAGAGTACTATAGTATCACATTTTAATGTTGAAAGCGGCTTAAAACCCCAATAATATATAAATAAATAAATAAGAATCACATTTGGGTCCTTTTGCATGATTTTACGCATTAGCATGTAATCTCTTTTTTCTCACGGCGATACATCTTGTATTTCTCACGACGTAGCGTGAATTTCACGAGACTTCCGGTTGGTCTCGTGTTTTTCATGATCTCGACAAATTCACGCTACACCGGGAATACAGACAATAGGCAGAAGCGACAATGATAATTCCGTCACAAAGTATAGTCTGCTTGACCGCTATTCATCATTCCCACCTTAACCAGAAAGAATAGGCAAGGGAATTTCAGAAACGCAGTGGCCGTCAATACTTAATTATTTTATTAATTATACCCCCGATAAACGAAGTTTAGAGGGGGTATATTGGAGTCACCCTGTGGTTGGTCGGTCGGTCGGTCGGTCGGTCGGTCGGTCGGTCGGTCGGTCGGTCGGTCGGTCGGTCGGTCGGTCCGTTGCGATTTTCCTTGTCCGGAGCATAACTTTAAAACTAATTGTTGGAATTTAATAAAACTTCATAGGATGATACAACACATTAAGAGGAAGTGCGGTGTACAGGAACCATAACTCTATTTTATCTAAATACAGAGTTATTGCCCTTTGTTACTTTTTCTTGTCCGGAGAATTACTTAATAACTAACAGATGGAATCTAATAAGACTGCATACAATGGCAGAGCATAATCAGAGGAAGCGCAGTGTACAAGAACCATAACTCTAATTTACATAATTACAGAGTTATTGCCCTTTGTTACTTTTTCTTGTTCGTAGAGTCTTGTCCGGAGCATAACTTTAAAACTAATTGTTGGAATTTAATAAAACATCATAGGATGATACAACACATCGAGAGGAAGTGCGGTGTACAGGAACCATAACTCTATTTTATCTAAATACAGAGTTATTGCCCTTTGTTACTTTTTCTTGTCCGGAGAATTAATTAATAACGAACAGATGGAATCTAATAAAACTGCATACAATGGTAGAGCATAATCAGAGGAAGTGCAGTGTACAACAACCATAACTCTAATTTACATAATAACAGAGTTATTGCCCTTTGTTACTTTTTCTTGTTCGTAGAGTCTTGTCCGGAGCATAACTTTAAAACTAATTGTTGGAATTTAATAAAACTTCATAGGATGATACAACACATTGAGAGGAAGTGCGGTGTACAGGAACCATAACTCTATTATACCTAAATACAGAGTTATTGCCCTTTGTTACTTTTTCTTGTCCGGAGAAATACTTAATAACTAACAGATGGAATCTAATAAAACTACATACAATGGTAGACCATAATGAGAGGAAGTGCAGTATAAAAGAACCATAACTCTAATTTACATAATTACAGAGTTATTGCCCTTTGTTACTTTTTCTTGTTCGTAGAGTCTTGTCCGGAGCATAACTTTAAAACTAATTGTTGGAATTTAATAAAACATCATAGGATGATACAACACATCGAGAGGAAGTGCGGTGTACAGGAACCATAACTCTATTTTATCTAAATACAGAGTTATTGCCCTTTGTTACTTTTTCTTGTCCGGAGAATTAATTAATAACGAACAGATGGAATCTAATAAAACTGCATACAATGGTAGAGCATAATCAGAGGAAGTGCAGTGTACAACAACCATAACTCTAATTTACATAATAACAGAGTTATTGCCCTTTGTTACTTTTTCTTGTTCGTAGAGTCTTGTCCGGAGCATAACTTTAAAACTAATTGTTGGAATTTAATAAAATATCATAGGATGATACAACACATCGAGAGGAAGTGCGGTGTACAGGAACCATAACTCTATTTTATCTAAATACAGAGTTATTGCCCTTTGTTACTTTTTCTTGTCCGGAGAATTAATTAATAACTAACAGATGGAATCTAATAAAACTGCATACAATGGTAGAGCATAATCAGAGGAAGTGCAGTGTACAACAACCATAACTCTAATTTACATAATAACAGAGTTATTGCCCTTTGTTACTTTTTCTTGTTCGTAGAGTCTTGTCCGGAGCATAACTTTAAAACTAATTGTTGGAATTTAATAAAACATCATAGGATGATACAACACATCGAGAGGAAGTGCGGTGTACAGGAACCATAACTCTATTTTATCTAAATACAGAGTTATTGCCCTTTGTTACTTTTTCTTGTCCGGAGAATTAATTAATAACGAACAGATGGAATCTAATAAAACTGCATACAATGGTAGAGCATAATCAGAGGAAGTGCAGTGTACAACAACCATAACTCTAATTTACATAATAACAGAGTTATTGCCCTTTGTTACTTTTTCTTGTTCGTAGAGTCTTGTCCGGAGCATAACTTTAAAACTAATTGTTGGAATTTAATAAAACATCATAGGATGATACAACACATCGAGAGGAAGTGCGGTGTACAGGAACCATAACTCTATTTTATCTAAATACAGAGTTATTGCCCTTTGTTACTTTTTCTTGTCCGGAGAATTAATTAATAACGAACAGATGGAATCTAATAAAACTGCATACAATGGTAGAGCATAATCAGAGGAAGTGCAGTGTACAACAACCATAACTCTAATTTACATAATAACAGAGTTATTGCCCTTTGTTACTTTTTCTTGTTCGTAGAGTCTTGTCCGGAGCATAACTTTAAAACTAATTGTTGGAATTTAATAAAACATCATAGGATGATACAACACATCGAGAGGAAGTGCGGTGTACAGGAACCATAACTCTATTTTATCTAAATACAGAGTTATTGCCCTTTGTTACTTTTTCTTGTCCGGAGAATTAATTAATAACGAACAGATGGAATCTAATAAAACTGCATACAATGGTAGAGCATAATCAGAGGAAGTGCAGTGTACAACAACCATAACTCTAATTTACATAATAACAGAGTTATTGCCCTTTGTTACTTTTTCTTGTTCGTAGAGTCTTGTCCGGAGCATAACTTTAAAACTAATTGTTGGAATTTAATAAAACATCATAGGATGATACAACACATCGAGAGGAAGTGCGGTGTACAGGAACCATAACTCTATTTTATCTAAATACAGAGTTATTGCCCTTTGTTACTTTTTCTTGTCCGGAGAATTAATTAATAACGAACAGATGGAATCTAATAAAACTGCATACAATGGTAGAGCATAATCAGAGGAAGTGCAGTGTACAACAACCATAACTCTAATTTACATAATAACAGAGTTATTGCCCTTTGTTACTTTTTCTTGTTCGTAGAGTCTTGTCCGGAGCATAACTTTAAAACTAATTGTTGGAATTTAATAAAACATCATAGGATGATACAACACATCGAGAGGAAGTGCGGTGTACAGGAACCATAACTCTATTTTATCTAAATACAGAGTTATTGCCCTTTGTTACTTTTTCTTGTCCGGAGAATTAATTAATAACGAACAGATGGAATCTAATAAAACTGCATACAATGGTAGAGCATAATCAGAGGAAGTGCAGTGTACAACAACCATAACTCTAATTTACATAATTACAGAGTTATTGCCCTTTGTTACTTAACAAAAATTCAAAGTTGAAAAAGGGTCATAATTCTTACAAAAACATGGACAGAGTTATTTCCTCTTGTCTGATGATGCAGGTAATGATGGTGATGTTGGAAGTTTTTAAAGCAATATCTGTTATGGTTATGACAAAAAAGTGAATTGGTACAAAAAACTTAACTAACCTGTGACACTAATGCAAGACGCCAATGCCGAAGCCGAGGCGAGTAGTATAGTTAGCCTTTTTTCAAAAATCAACCTAAAAATTGATTTCATTCACTTTCATTTGAAGGGGGAATCCGCTGTGGTCGAGTGGTTAGCGTCGGGGATTTTGAAACCGGGTATCCTGAGTTCGATCCCCAGTTGTGGCAACTCGGTCATGGTGGTGTGCCCTTGGGCAAGGCATATTTTCTAGCCTAGTAATGGTTAGATCAGGAATAAGTGAACTGTCGCCTTGATATAACTGAAATAATGTTGAAAGCGGCATTAAACCCCAATAAATAAATAAATTCTTTTGAAGGGGGAGTAATGTCACAGTTGTGTCATGTTATGAGTGTAGAATAGGGCGGTTTACGGTAGTGTGGAGTTGATAGGGCGAGTTTATTAGGACATGTACGGTAATGGCCAATCATGTGTTCATAGTGGTCAGTTATCATACATGCATTTTAAATTGGGAGTGGTTCATAAAAGGTGACCGGGTACACTGTCTACATTGTTGGAGATTGAAAAGAATATTTATCCTTTTGGTAAGTAAAAGTTTTATTTCTTTGTAATTAACAGTTTTATTTGTTTATAAGTAACTGTTACATTTTTGTTAGTTGTAACAGTTACTTATAAATACATTTTGTGTTTGGTTTAGTTCTACAAGTTCTGTGTGCAAAGGCAAAGATACAATACAAATTAGCCGATCCCTGGTAGCTCAGTTGATAGCGACACAGTCTGTCAATCCAGGGGTTGTGAGTTTAAATCCCGGCTCGGCCAACTTCCTTTCCGAGGATTGACAAAAGTCAATGCGACATGCGTCATTCGTCTTCCACCAATGGGCTAAGTCTATGTGGAAAAGCAGCCAGTTGCTTGGGAAGATATTGTTGTGTGGAGTACTGGTGTGAGAAAACCAGGAAATGCATGAGTAGGTGAACTGGCCGCTGTGATATAACTGAGAAATGGTTAAAAACGGTGTTAAACCCAAATCAATCAATCGATACAAATTAATGTTCAAAGTTGGTTTTGAAAACATTTCATTAAAATTTGTTTATATTGCATTTGGGGTAAATTGTAATTTTATTATATGTTTCCATACTGTAACACATGCTAAAGGTATGTAACTTGAAGAACAATACTTTTGTTGAGAGGACTTAGTGTCCAGGACATAGTACGAAAACACAGTGTGTTTAAATAATGGACTTTGTGTCCAGGATATTGTCTCGCTGAAACGAACTTGCGAAACCGAGACTAAGGTGTTGCTTTTCTGGCAACGGCGGCGTCGGCTATTTGCATTTAGCTCAACGTTAAAGTTACCTTTTTTTTTTAACTTTTCTGAATAAGTTCTGGTACTAGGGCTTCTATATTTGTAATATAGTTACATCTTCTTCACATTGTATGCTAAAGATACTGTGTTTGACCTTCTTTTTGGGGTAAAAAACATGATTTTTGAGGTTTTTGATGGACTTTGTGATTTGGTTATAGCTCCCTCAATTGTTGTTAGATTCATTTCAAATTGTGGACACATATTTCATAGATAATGTACTTCAACATAACAAACTTGTATTTTTTAACTTTGCGTTTAGCTCAACGTTAAAGTTTCTTTCTTTTTTATTTTTCTCAATAAGTACTGGTACTAGGGCTTTCATATTGGGAATATAAATACATCTAATACTCTTCTGCACATTGTATGCTGAAGATTCTGAGTGTGACCTTTTTTGGGGGTAAAACACTTGATTTTTGGTGGATTTTGAGAATTGGACATACCTTCTTCATATTTTGTTGAAATAATTTCAAATTTCATTAAGTTAACATATCAAACAGGTTTCAGGGTAAAACTTTTGTATTTTGTTATTTTTTTTCAAATTCTTGTTATCTTGAACTTATCGATTAGCTCACATTTTTTTTTTAATTGCGCATTTGTATATATATTTTTTTTTTTTTTTAAATTTTTTTTTTTTTTAATTTTGGGCTTAGCTCATTTTTTTTTTTTCTTCAAATTTCTTGTATTTTTTAACAGTGCTCAAAGTTAAAGTTTTGTTATTTTACTTTTTGTCTTTTACTCTTGCATTGCTGGGTTCGATCCCCCATGGCTGCCAGGGGATGGGGCTATTTTGCCTTATATGGCTTTAGTGAAAACTTAAAAAATCTTCTCCTCCTAAACTATTTGGCCGATTTTCAAATAATTTTGCAGAAATGTTCCTCGGGTGAAACTCTACAAGATTCCTTCAAGCCATGGTGGTTGGTAAAAAAACATGGTCACCAGGGGGCAGGGCTGTTTGGAGATTTAATTTTTGCCGTATGGCAGTGGAGTGATACTGGCCCTCTTCGGCCTCTTGTCTTATAATTAAAATGTAAATTAAAACCATAGTGTAATGTGTACCGGCGTTAAGCCATCGCGGGTCACTTATCCAGGCACTAACCGCGATGAACGTTACAAAAAGGTCAACCACTCTACCAACGTCACTATAAAAGCAGGCTTCCACAGCAAGGCTGTAGAAGTGATATTTATACCTTTTCCCATTACATTTCTCCCTCTTTTCTTTTGACTTCAACCCGAAGTCACACAACTGAACACAAGTAGTATACCAGAGCGGAGTCTATGTAACATCACTGGGAACCACCTGGGTTTTAATAACAGGAAAATGGGAATATTTTCATAAATGCGAAGCTAAATTTTGCAATTTTAAGAATATACAAAGGACGCGCATGCGCAGACAAATATTTACAATAATTTTGGGAGATCGAGGTCAACACGTTGAGAAAAGGTATTTTTGTTTTCATTTTATGTATTTAACTAAAAAACTATTGTTATCATATATTTATATCATATATTTAAAAGCAGGTTTCGTGTTTTTCAAATCAAACAGTATTTCTTAAGCTATACAATGCTGATTCCTGCGCTAACATCCAACTGCTGCATCTAGCAGCAACTCTTGGTTGATTTATATTTTGCAAAGTACTTAATTTTAATGTATATGATGAAAACACTAAAACAGTTTAAAGTATGTATATGTTGCACCTTCATTTGGGGAAGTAGAGTGGGAAATTTTTGAAATTGTGGTCTTTCGGTTGGTCTGTTGCAATTTTACTTGTCCGGAGCATTAATTTAAAACAACTGGATGGAATCTAATAAAACTTCATACGATGGTAAAGCACAATAAGAGGAAGTGCAGTGTACCGGAACCATATTTAAGATAATTACAGAGTTATTGCTTTTGTTACTTTTTCTTGCCCGGAAAATAACTTAATAATTAAGTTCAACTAGCCTTTCCACTCACAAATTTAATTATAAAGTGAAATCCAACATTTATTTGGGAAAATGAACATCAAACAGCATTTGAGGTTTTGAAGGGTTACATGGTTATTGATAGATGGTAGATTGACACCAAAAGTTCATAATTTATTTGAATTTTGATTTAACATAACATCTTTTTTATTTTCAGATTATATGAAATAATAAATATTAAATAATAACTAAATATGTCTCATTGTGATAAATCACATAAATCTTCGGAGAGTGCCGAGCAAAGTCAAAATATAATTCATACTTCAAGTCACCCTTCGCCCATCCTCACCAAGGAAGCCAAAAACCAGACACCTCCATCATCTGGCGTACTTACTGCTGTCAAGAGAACAGCACAGTGTTTAGAACAACACTTTGAGGATGCTGACACTCAGCTGAAGGTGGCTCTATATCACCTGTCTAAAAATGAACATAAAGAAGTTGCCAAAACCCTCGAGAAAATGAGAAATATCAATAAAATGAAAAACCAGCAGCTACAGTACCACCTAAAGACAATAAACACTAACAGATCTGCACTCGAGCAAAAGGTTGTGAGCCTACAGAAAAGGGAAAGTTACTTACTAAACAATCAGGCTACCATGCAGCAGAAGATGGAGTCATTCAGCTCTGTGTTTGATGCTGACATGGAAGAGCCTGCATGCAAAAGACGGCTTTTTGAGGCCACTAGTGATGACACACAGTGAATTAAACTGATTTGTGAAAATCACACCATGTTTTGTGTGACAATTATTTCATTGAAACACATTTTGTATATTTTATGTGCTTTTTTCAATATGTGTAAAATGTTTGTATACCATTCTGCATTTTTAGCTCACCTGTCACATAATGGGGGTGAGCTTTCATGATCGCCCTTTGTCCGTCGTACGTCGTCTGTCGTCATTCCACAATTTCTTGTGAACACGATAGTCTTCATTTATTATCCGATGTTTACCAAACGTATGCAGTAGCTAGATATACATGAGAGCTCGGTTCCTATTGAAAACCAGCCAGATCCATCCATGCATGACAGGATTATGGCCCTTTAATATTGGCAAAATTGTTATAATTGACCTTGTGAACACGATTAAAACTTCATTTAATATCGATGTTTACCAAACTTATTCAGTAGCTATATATACATGAGAGTTCGGTTCCTTTGAAAATCAGCCAGACCCGTTCATGCGTGACGGGATTATGGCCTTTTAAAATTGGCAAAATTGCTGTAATTGACCTTGTGAACAAGTTAGTCATCATTTTTTATCCGATGTTTACTAAACTTATACAGAAGCTACATATACATGAAAGCTCGGCTTGAGTGAAAACTTAAAAAATCTTCTCCTCCGAAAGTGTTTGGCGGATTTTCAAATAATTTTGTAGAAATATTCCTAGGGTGACCCTCTTATCAGATTCCTTCAAGCCATTCTGATTGTTTGAAAACTATGGCCGCCAGGGGGCGGGGCTTATCTAAAGTGAAAACAAAATAAAATCAGGTTAGCGATATAGGGCCATTATGGCCCTCTTGTTTATTGCATTGTTCAAGATTCAGTCAATGTTTTGTATTATTTATTGCATTCAGCAAGGAGTTGAAGACCCATTTTTTTTTTTTTTTTTTTTTTTTTTTTTTTTTTTTTTTAATGCATTCAGATGAAATCTACTCATATGGGAAATTAAATTCAATGCTTTTTCAACTTTTTTCTGCTTGCTCAGTGGAAAAAAGTCTTTAAAGTACCTTAAATCAAATTCAATGCTTTTCCAAATAATTATTTGCATGCAAAGTGGAAAAGAAGTCATTAAAGTACATTGGAAAATTTAATTGAATGACTTTTTTTCCACTGCATGCAGAGGAAGTTTTGAAAAGGGCAGCCAGGCGGCATAAGGAAAGGGGCAAAATGACATAACTTTATAATTCCATTCTTATCAAAGTTGTTTTAAGATTTCAAGATACAAACTACCTATAAGTATTTCTTTAACAGTGTCCACTCTCTGTAGTTTCATTTGCACTTGTGATCAAATTTTTCCACATATTTGCAGTTAAATATTTGCTACTAACTTACTTTCACTCAAGTGATCGATTTAGGTTTATCTTGACCCTCTTTTTTGGATATTTACATTGCTTTTAACATGTCCTGATTTCAACTTAATGCCCGCTCCAATGGGAGACATATTGTTTTTGCCATCTATCTGCTCATTCACCTTTAATCTCTCTGGACTTCATCTCAATACCCCCTTATGGGGTTTTGTTGATGTTGATGAATATGTAGCAGCATAGCATATACAGTACTATCTTTCTTAACTTTATTAGAATACTCTGTGGTCGAGTGGTTAGCGTTGGGGATTTTGAAACCGGGTGTCCCGGGTTCGATCCACAGTCGCGGCACTACGGTCATGGTGGAGTGCCCTTGAGCAAGGCACATTTTTTTTTTAGCCTTGTACTGGTTTGTTTACCCATGGATCATAAATAAGTGAACTGTCGCCGTGATATAAATGAAATAATGTTGAAAGCGGCGTAAAACCCTAATAAATAAATAAAATAAATTCAGAACTTTATTCATACTGCTTTTAAACACACAGTGTTTTTCTACTATGTCCTGGACACTAAGTCCTCTCCACACAAACTATTGTACTTTAAGTTATATACATTTAGCATGTCTTACAGTATGGAAAGTATAGATAAGGTTATAAAACTTCATCAACTTATTGCTTATCATGATACCTGTTTCACTATGTTTTCAAAAAGACGTCTGCTGCAGAGGCGTCAGAAAGCATCTGTATGAGGGAAAGAGATAATTCATAAATAGATAAATGGACAGACTATATAATTATTCAGAACCTTGTTCTAGTCTTTAATGAGACTGGCACATAATTCTTAGCCAATCTCTGATTTTGTTCATGTTTAATTCTATAAATAAAAATAAAAATTCAGGTTGGTGTAACTCTGCACTATGAACAGAGAACAGCGTGAGAGAGAGAGAAAACGGAAGCATGCAGCCCGTGCTATTACTTGTAGCCAAGCCTACACAACTAAAAGTGCTGCCACCAATAGTCAGCTCTCCATGTCTATGGATACTGCCAACACCAACACTATCACACTGGTAATTCAAATTTGCTGTGCTTTATACCTGTTTCCTGTAGCATTCCTCACTGTCACAAAAAAGAAACATTTGGAAATGTGACCAAAGAAGTTTCCAATGGCGACAAGAATTTATATGGGCTTATACAATTATTTCAGTGGTTTTGTTCAAACTCTGTGAAAATGCACACATTTAACAAAATATTTTCAACAACGGGTTGAACTTCTGTTTTTAGCTCGACTATTCGAAGAATATCAGTGCTATACTACTCACCCTGGCGTCGGCGTCCATGTCATACCTTGGTTAAGGTTTTGCATGCAATGACTTAAATACTACTTGTATTGCATTGAAACTTTCTACAAGCCTACCCAACTATCACACATATGTAGATTATCAAGTTAGATAACTCTATCCTGCATTTTATGCAAGTTATGGCCCTTTTTTACTTAGACATTCTGGTTAAAGTTTTGCGTGCGACTGAATTAAGAGGCCGTTTCTCAGTATTTTCTTTATGCATTGCATTGATACTTTCTACAACCCTACCCAACTATCCCACCTATGTATATTATCAAATTAGATAACTCTATCCTGTATTTTATGCAAGTTATGGCCCTTTTTTAGATCACCTTAGCCGAAGGCTGAAGGTGAGCTATTCTGATCACTTTTTGTCCGTCGTCCGTCGTCCGTCCGGTGTTAACTCCAAGGACAATTTTCGTGAAACATCACAGGACTGTTCCTCTGGTTGGCCTCTTTCAAAGTTGTTCAAAGATTTAAATTCCATTGAGAACTTTGGTTGCTGCGGCATCAGAAAGGGGACAAAATGTCCAAACTTTGAAAATCTTCTCCTCCGAATCTGCCTGTCAGATTCAAATATAATTTGGTAGAAATGTTCCTTGGGTGACCCTCTATAAAAATTGTTCAAGCCATACTGATTGGTCGAAAAACATGGCAGTCAGGCGGCATCAAAAAAGGGGCAAAATGACAATACTTTAATAAAGTATCCTTATAAAAGTGCTTGTCTGATTTAAAGATAGTTTTGTAGAAATGTTCTTTCATTGATCATCTACATACTTTGTCAAGCCATATTGATTTGTTGAAAGGCATAGCAACCAAGCAGCATCAGAAAAGGAGTAAAATTAACTTTTTGCTTCAAATGACATATGGTTATTAGATTGATGGTCTAAGGGAGGTAACACTTGGCAGAGTATTATGCAAGGGCAATCTCCTTCGCAGAGTTGTCGTTCCTTACACTCACCATACACTATCAATCAGGTGATCGATTTAATGTCCAAACTTTAAAAATCTTCTCCTCCGAATCTGCCAGTCAGATTCAAATATAATTTGGTAGAAATGTTCCTTGGGTGACCCTCTATAAAATGTGTTCAAGCCATACTGATTGGTCGAAAAACATGGCAGTCAGGCGGCATCAGAAAAGGGGCAAAATGACAAAATTTGAAAATTCCATTTTTTATGAAAGTGTTTGTCTGATTTTAAGAAAATATAATACGAATCTTACTGTAATGATCCTCTATTTAATTTGTTTAAGCCGTTTTGATTGGTTACACAATCATATCAACCAGGCGTCGTCACAAAAAGGGTAAATTGAACTTTTAGCTACAAATGACAACCAACTCCTACCATTCCAATAGACCAATTTCCACAAAACATCACAAGAATGTTCCTTTGGTGGTCCTCTTTCAAAATTGTTCAAAGATTTAAATTCCATTGATAACTTTGGTTGCTGCGGCATCAGAAAGTGAGAAAAATACCCAAATTTTAAAATCCTTTTCCTCCATAATCTACTTGTGCGATTGCAAGATAATTTGGTAGAAATGTTCCTTAAGTGACCCTCTAAATAAACTGTTGAAGCCATATTGATTTCGTTGAAAAACAGGGCAGCAAGACGGCATCAGGAAAGGTGCAAAATGACAAAAACTTTATAATTCCATTCTTATTAAAGTTCTTGTTAGATTTCAAGATATAAATGGCCTTTACTGATAAGCTGTTTCTTGAGAAGTGTCCACTCCTTTGCAGTTTCATTTGCATTCCCTGATAAAATTTTCCAAGATATTTGCAGTTAAATATTTGCTACTAATTTACTATCAATTAGGTGATCGATTTAGGGCCATCTTGGCCCTCTTGTTTATTTACATATTCTGGTTAAAGTTTTGCTTGCAACTAAATTAAGTGCATTTCTCAGTATTTACTTGATGCATTGTATTGACACTTTCTACAACCCTACCCAACTATTTCACCTATGTACATTATCAAGTTAGATAACTCTATCCTGCATTTTATGCAAGATATCGCCCTTTTTATTTAGATATTCTGGTTAAAGTTTTGCTTGCAACTAATTTAAGAGTCCATATCTCAGGATTAACTTGATGCATTGCATTGAAACTTTATACAACCCTATCCAACTATCCAGCATTTTATGCAAGGTTATGGCCCTTTTTGGACTTAGAAATTCTGGTTAAAGTTTTACAACTACATTTAGAGTTTAATCTCAGTAACAACTTGAAGCATTGTATTGAAACTTTATACAACCTTTCCCAATTTCACAACTATATACACAACCAATTAAGATAACTCTATCCTGCATATGGTGCAAATTGTTGCCCTTTTTTTACTTAGAAATTATGGTTAAAGGTTTGCGTGCAACTACATTAATATCGAGTCAATATCTTAGTAACTACTTTATGCATTCCATTGAAATGTTATAGAACCCTTCCGAACCATCACACCTATGAAAATAATCAACTTAAATAACTCTATCCTGCATATTATGCAAATTATCACCCTTAAAGAAATTGTGGTTAATGTAATGTTTTGCATGCAACTACATTAGAGTCCACTATCTCAGTAACTTTAATAAGCGATGAAATAGTCGAGTGAGCTGTCCTCCGACACCTTGTTAAGATCACTCTCTGTCCGTCTGTCGTCCGTCTTTAACTTTTAGCTTTAACTCTTTCCCTCATACGATAATTCTGCTGCAGACGACTTTGAACATATTTTGTCAAAAAATAGAAAATCTCTATATTTGAATGGATAACCTATGACTAGAAGGGTAAACATTGTGGCAAATGGAGAAATTGCTTGTTTTGAGAAACTTCTTCTTTTGTCACTGTTTTAAAAAATCCATCTGCTGCAGAGGCAGGCGTCAGAAAGCGTCTATATGAGGTAAGGGTTGAACATCATCTCCTTCCAAGCCACAGTACCAATTTCAACCATACTTCACTGGAATGTTCTTTTTATGGTCCTCTTTCAAAAATATTCAAAGATTTAAATTCCAATGAGAACTTAAGTTGCTGCTGCATCATAAAGAGAGCAAAATTGTTTAAACTTTAAAAATCTTCTTCTCCCAATCTGCATGTCAGATTCCAATATAATTTGGTGGAAATGGTCCTTTGTGACCCTTAACAAAAGTTGTTCAAGTCATACTGATTGGTTGAAACATGGCAGTCAGGTGGCATCAGAAAAGGGGCAAAATTACAAAAAATTAAAATTCCTTCATTTATGAAAGTGCTCGTCTGATTTTAAGAACATTGAATAGGAATCTTACTTTAGTGATCCTCTCCTTAATTTGTTTAAGCGGTATTGATTGGTTATAAAATCATAGCAACCAGGCGCCATCACAAAAGGGGTAAATTGAACTTTTACCTCTACAAATGACAACTCCTAAAATTCCACTGGACAAATTTCAACTTAACTTCACAGAATGTTCCTTTGTTGGTCCTCTTTCAAAATTGCTCAAAGACTTACATTCTGTGTAGAACTTTGATTGCTGTGGAATCAGAAAGATAATTTGGTAGAAATATTCCTTCAGTGACTCTACAAAAACCAGGCGGGTATCTGACTGTCCACAAAATAGGCAGCTGCATACATATTGTCTCCAGTACTCAAATTTAAAAAAGTTAAAATTGCGATAAAAACTTCACATGGGATAGTTGTAAGTATAAAATAACCGATCTGACTTGATAGGTTTGACGAAATATGACAAATGCAACACATTCTACTATCTCAAAATTTCCTAGAAAATTTATTTATTTCACAATCAAGATCGGTCATATTTTGCTAGTGAAAATGCTCCCTGAAGTCACCACAGACGATATAGAGGGGGAAAAAATTCCAGGGGACCCCCCTAAAAAAATTCAAGATACGATCGATTTAGGTTCATCTTGACCCTCTTTTTTGGATATTTACATTCCCTTTAACTTGTCCTGATTTCAACTTACTGCCCCCTCCAATGGGAGACATACTGTTTTTGCCATCTCTCTGCTCATTCACCTTTAATCTCTCTGGACTTCATCTCAATACCCCCTTATGGGGTTTTGATGTTCAACCTCTCAGCAGTGATTTGAACCTAGCCTAGCATTTTACTGGCTCATTCTGCTCTTATTATTTTATTGAAGCTATGCCTCTTCCATATAGATTACTTTGCTATTTCCGTCCTAAATAGTTAGTTGTTTCAATACCTCTCCAAGTTCATTATGCTCAGTACTAGCAAACTTGAGTACAACACTATTTGCACAATTTTAATTACCTCAGTTTAAAGGGTTATACAAAACAGTACATTTGACAGTGGCACCAGAAACTAAACAAGTCACCAAAGAACCATTATATAGTGTCGAGAGTTCGAATCACGGCTAGGTCGTTCATTCTTTCCAATGATTGACAAAATTCATTGTGACTAGCATTCTTCATCTTCCACCAATGGGCTAAAAGTTCTATGGGGGAAGCTGACCAGTTGCCTGGGAACAATGTTGTGTGGAGTACTAATGCAAGTTAGGTGAACTGAGCACCATGATATAACGGAGATACTGTTGAAACATCATATAATTCCAATCAATCGATCAACCAACCCTTTCAGCAGGAACATTTGTTTACCTTATTTCAGATCCATGGGAAAGACCTACCTCAACCTGTGCCATATTCTCCTACTGTGTTGGCAAGTATGGTAGGAAACGGAAACACTGAGATTCCTGATGACATCATCATTGCAGCTCTCAATCTCTTGAAATCAAAGTGTGATAACCACCTGGAACCATACATTGGGTATTTTACTCCTGCTGAAATACAATATGCTCTGAATGTTAATCGAAATGACTCTACAGCTGTTATAAAAAATACTCTGCCAGATGGCAAATTCTCAATTAATATTCACCCATTACCAGGACATTGGGTTACTTCTTGCTATTATCCACAAACTAATGAAGTCCATGTGTATGACTCATTAATGTCTGCAGCTCATTATGAACAAGTGCTTCCACAGCTTAAATTTGTGTATGGAGAAAGAAAGACATCCAATGTTATATACAGTCAAGTAACTCAACAACATTATGAGCCGTTGTGCGGTGTGATGGCAGTGTCTTTTGCCTTCTCATGTTACCTCGGTAAGGATCCAGAATTTACAGACTATGACATCTCAACAGCCAGACAACATTTACGACAATGTTTATTACAAGGTGAAGTAAAATCATTCCCAGAAAGAAGTGGTCAGTTTGAAACATCATATAATTCCAATCAATTGATCAACCAACCCTTTCAGCAGGAACATTTGTTTACCTTATTTCAGGTCCATGGGAAAGACCTACCTCAACCTGTGCCATATTCTCCTACTGTGTTGGCAAGTATGGTAGGAAACGGAAACACTGAGATTCCTGATGACATCATCATTGCAGCTCTCAATCTCTTGAAATCAAAGTGTGATAACCACCTGGAACCATACATTGGGTATTTTACTCCTGCTGAAATACAATATGCTCTGAATGTTAATCGAAATGACTCTACAGCTGTTATAAAAAATACTCTGCCAGATGGCAAATTCTCAATTAATATTCACCCATTACCAGGACATTGGATTACTTCTTGCTATTATCCACAAACTAATGAAGTCCATGTGTATGACTCATTAATGTCTGCAGCTCATTATGAACAAGTGCTTCCACAGCTTAAATTTGTGTATGGAGAAAGAAAGACATCCAATGTTATATACAGTCAAGTAACTCAACAACATTATGAGCCGTTGTGCGGTGTGATGGCAGTGTCTTTTGCCTTCTCATGTTACCTCGGTAAGGATCCAGAATTTACAGACTATGACATCTCAACAGCCAGACAACATTTACGACAATGTTTATTACAAGGTGAAGTAAAATCATTCCCAGAAAGAAGTGGTCAGTTTGAAACATCATATAATTCCAATCAATTGACCAACCAACCCTTTCAGCAGGAACATTTGTTTACCTTATTTCAGGTCCATGGGAAAGACCTACCTCAACCTGTGCCATATTCTCCTACTGTGTTGGCAAGTATGGTAGGAAACGGAAACACTGAGATTCCTGACGACATCATCATTGCAGCTCTCAATCTCTTGAAATCAAAGTGTGATAACCATCTGGAACCATACATTGGGTATTTTACTCCTGCTGAAATACAATATGCTCTGAATGTTAATCGAAATGACTCTACAGCTGTTATAAAAAATACTCTGCCAGATGGCAAATTCTCAATTAATATTCACCCATTACCAGGACATTGGGTTACTTCTTGCTATTATCCACAAACTAATGAAGTCCATGTGTATGACTCATTAATGTCTGCAGCTCATTATGAACAAGTGCTTCCACAGCTTAAATTTGTGTATGGAGAAAGAAAGACATCCAATGTTATATACAGTCAAGTAACTCAACAACATTATGAGCCTTTGTGCGGTGTGATGGCAGTGTCTTTTGCCTTCTCATGTTACCTCGGTAAGGATCCAGAATTTACATACTATGACATCTCAACGGCCAGACAACACTTACGACAGTGTTTATTACAAGGTGAAGTAAAATCATTCCCTGAAATAAGTGGTCAGTTGCATTCTGCTTCCGAAAGTTCTATGCTCAGTACAAATCACAGTGTAAATGATACCATCAGAAACTTGCACAGATATTTCAGTGATCAAACTAAAAGAAGTACTGAACATCAAATAAGAAATCAGACCAAACAAACAAAATATGAAAAACAAAGTGCTAGCATAATTGCCAAAAGCTCTCTCGCTAAGAAACAAAAACACTTTAACCAAACAGCTATGGCACGTCAGCAAAGACAAAGAAATGTCTTGTCCAAAGCTGAAACGAGTAAAACGAATAATAAAGAAAGGTTAAAGAAGCAATTAAGTAGGAAATCATTGACACATTTGGAAAGAAATAATAGGTCTCAAAATCAGAAAGAAGCAGGTTTGGTAAAAGAAAAGATGCCTCATCAGTTTCACAGGAGTTTAAATAAAAATATTGAAAATCAGAATTCTGAATACAAGGACAAGGTCAGGAGAAAATCAGCAAAACTGAGTAAAAGTAAAAAAACAACAGTTTTGCTTAAAGACAATATCTGCAGGAGTTCTCTTACAGGAGTTGAACACCGGAATATAGTACAGATGCCAACATGTCCGAGTATAAAACAGACTATTGAATACTGTGAAACTTCGGATATGTGTTTGTCAAATGATGTGAAAGACTTAATCAATACACCTGACAATAATGTCAAACATTGTACTCATTCAAGAAAAACGGCTTACAGGAATCTTAAGGAAAGAGAACGAATTGCACAGATAAGAACTTCTGAAACTTCAATGGAAAGGGCCAAACGAAAACAAGTAGATGTGATTAGAAAAAGGAGAAAACGTGAGTTATCTTCTGAAAGAAATCGGAGAAACACACAGGAACGTGAAGCCCAGAGAAGAAAACGTGAAGCCTCTGAGGTGAGAGAACACAGAAATGAACGGGAGCGTGAAGCCCAGAGAAGAAAACGTGAAGCCTCTGAGGTGAGAGAACACAGAAATGAACGGGAGCGTGAAGCCCAGAGAATAAAACGTGAAGCCTCTGAAGTGAGAGAACACAGAAATGAACGGGAGCGTGAAGCCCAGAGAATAAAACGTGTAGCCTCTGAAGTGAGAGAACACAGAAATGAACGGGAGCGTGAAGCCCAGAGAAGAAAACGTGAAGCCTCTGAGGTGAGAGAACACAGAAATGAACGGGAGCGTGAAGCCCAGAGAAGAAAACGTGAAGCCTCTGAGGTGAGAGAACACAGAAATGAACGGGAGCGTGAAGCCCAGAGAATAAAACGTGAAGCCTCTGAAGTGAGAGAACACAGAAATGAACGGGAGCGTGAAGCCCAGAGAATAAAACGTGTAGCCTCTGAGGTGAGAGAACACAGAAATGAACGAGAGCGTGAAGCCCAAAGAATAAAACGTGAAGCCTCTGAGGTGAGAGAACACAGAAATGAACGGGAGGGTGAAGCCCAGAGAAGAAAACGTGAAGCCTCTGAGGTGAGAGAACACAGAAATGAACGGGAGCGTGAAGCCCAGAGAAGAAAACGTGAAGCCTCTGAAGTGAGAGAACACAGAAATGAACGGGAGCGTGAAGCCCAGAGAATAAAACGTGTAGCCTCTGAGGTGAGAGAACACAGAAATGAACGAGAGCGTGAAGCCCAGAGAAGAAAACGTGAAGCCTCTGAGGTGAGAGAACACAGAAATGAACGGGAGCGTGAAGCCCAGAGAAGAAAACGTGAAGCCTCCGATGTGAGAGCACACAGAAATGAACAGGAACGCAAAGCTATGGGGAAAAAGCGTGAATCGTCCAGAGAAAGGACAAGAAGAAACAAGAACCAGCTTGCTTCAAGGAAAGATAAATTTAGTGATGTTGAAAAGTCAATCTTTAACTTCAAGAAAGACATTCAAAATGGGCCAATATATATCTGCACAGTATGTAACAGACTTTTGTATCTCTCATCTGTGAAAATCTACAAAGACAGTGATTATGTGACAAATCTAAACTGTAGAACTTATAAAATTTCAAACAATGGTACGGAGTATATTTGTATGTCATGCCACAACACTTTGAAGACGAAAACTTTACCTAGTCTAGCTGTTATTAATGGGCTTGAAGTAGATGAAATTCCACATCAGATTGAAGAATTGAATTCTCTTGAAGCTGTTTTCGTATCAAGAAGAATACCTTTCATGAAAATATTAGCTCTACCACGTGGCAAACAAAAAGCAGTGCATGGATGCGTTGTCAATGTGCCAATTGAACCTGAACAATTAGTCTCCATTCTGCCTAGAGTTCCATCTTCAGAGACTTTCATTACTGTAAGGGTGAAGCGAAAATTAATGTACAGAGGTCATGTATTTATACAGACAATAAGGCCGGACAAAATAAGGAATGCTCTTCATATTTTGAAAAATGTTCTTCAAAATCCACTGTATGAAGATGTCGTGCTGAATGAAACTTGGATACAGGACAGCTGTGAACAGGACCAAGACCTTTGGGACTCCCTAGTGACAGAACCAGTGACTGAGGACATGGTCCAACCTGGTGACATGTACAATGACAGAGAAGATATATCTGCTGATGAACAGAATGACCAAGAACACAACGATAATCAGGTTGAAGATGAACAAACAAGACTAAGTGGCTTACCATTTGACTCGTGTATTCAACCGAAAGATATTATTGCAGAACAAAAAACAATTCTGAATATTGCACCAGGGGAAGGAAAGAAACCACAAAGCTTCATTTCTGATAAACATGCAGAAGAGTTGAGCTTCCCTCAGCTCTTCCCAAGAGGTCGATTTGGTTTTTCCTCTGATAGACCAAGGAAATTATCATTGAAAAAATATTTCCAGACAAGAATACTCAACTTTGATAGACGTTTTGCCAGAAACATAGACTACATTTTCTATGCCCAGTACAGAACAGAGGCAAAAGAAGTTAGTGATAGCATAAGTATCAGTCTGCGTAAAGGGAAGCAACAAAATGTCACTGCTGGAGAACTGAAAGATAAACTGGCTGACATTGTAAGAAATGATCTTGGCATACATTTTCTCCAAAAGATTCGTGGCTCCCCTGCATATTTCAATAAGCTCTTCTATGATCTACTTGGAATGATCAGACAGTTAGGGCCTTGTACCTGGTTTATAACATTATCAGCAGCAGACCTTAAATGGCCAGACACAATTAAAGTGATAGCTAAACAAAAAGGCATACAGCTTACTGATGAAGATGTATCACGTTTATCTTGGGAAGAGAAATGCAAATACTTGCGTTCTGATCCAGTCACCGCTGCACGGCATTTCGACAATAGGGTACAACTTTTTTTCAAGTATATCCTCATGAACAAACAGCTCAATCCTCTTGGTGAAATAGCTGATTACAAATACAGGATAGAGTTCCAACATCGTGGGTCACCACATGTTCATATGCTGGCCTGGGTGAACAATGCCCCCAACTTTGAGAATAATGAGGAACATGAAATAAGAGACTTCATTGACAGCAAAGTATCTTGCCAGCTTCCAGAAGATGATATCATGATGTATGATCTGTTGCATTTAGTTCAAAGGCACTCACATTCTGTGGCATGTCGCAAGCATGGAAAATCCTGTAGGTTTAACTTCCCCCGACCACCAGTTAATGAAACATTGGTATTCAAACCCTTAGAATCAACTCCAAACTCACATATGCAGGAATTGTACTCTACTGCCCTGACATCCGTGTATGAGCAGCTGAATAATGTTGACCAAAAAACATCCCTGGAAGAAGTTCTGAATAAAGCCAATGTATCTGAACTGCTGTACATTGATGCCCTCCACTGGATTAAGACCAAAAGTGGACAACCAGCAATAGTGTTGAAAAGAAAGCCATATGAAGGCAATGTAAACAACTACAACAAAGTTTTAATGAAGGGCTGGGAGGCAAACCTTGATGTTCAGTTCGTCACAAATGTCTATTCCTGTGTGATGTACTTAGCTTCATACATATCTAAGCCTGAAAAGACACTGGGAGATGTCCTCAAAGCAGTGAGTACAAGTTCACAGCATCTTGGTACTAAACAAACCATGAAAAACATTGCACATAAATTTCTCACACACCGAGAAATTAGTGCGCAGGAAGCTGTGTACAGACTTCTGTCTTTACCATTGTCACGTGGCTCTAGAGAAGTGCTTTTTGTCAATACAGATTTACCTGAAAATCGTACTCGGCTTTTCAAACCCATCGCCATAATTGAAATCATGGATGAGGATGATCCTGATGTATATCAGAAAGGTCTGTTGGATAGATACTCGGCTAGACCCCACTCATTGGATGGCATGTGCTTAGCAGAACTTGCTGCAAATTATAGGCCTGTATATCGACGTTCCAAGAAAGACAATGAAGAAGAGAATGATTCTGTAGAAATACAAGACGACCAAAATATTACAGCTACCATTATCAAACTGAGAGATGGTCTTGGGAAGATGAATAAGAGACGATCACCAGCAATTATAAGATATCACCAGACGTCCATGAAGAAAGAACCTGAAAGCTACTTTCATTCACAGTTGCTATTATACTTTCCATGGAGAAAAGAAACGGAAGATCTGTTACTGGGTTCATATAAAGCAACCTATGAATCAAACTATGATACTATTCAACAAAACAGACAAATCTATGAACATCACACAGAAGAACTAGCTGACATGTTAGAAGACATTGAAAACAATGGTTTTCCAGATGACAACTGGGTGACTGTTGCTCCACAGACTGAACAAGCCAGGGGTGAAGAAGAAATTGAAGGCATTCAAACTGTGAGGAATTTACAGAGTGCTTACGACACTGAAGCTGTAAATACTACTACAGCTGATGCTGGCTTTATTCCACATGAGTATGTTTTATCAACTGAAGATGTCAGCAATGATGAATGGATTAATATGATCATGTCCTTGAATACCCTCCAATATCAATTGCATCAGTTCATTGTACACTGGTCGACAAACATGGCACTTTCTCACACTGGTAAAAGAACACAACCTTTTCAAATCTTCCTGACAGGTGGGGCAGGTGTTGGCAAGAGTTTCCTTGTAAGAACTATTGTGCAGACTGTTAAACGCTTATTCGCAAGAAATAACCAAGTAAACGATGCTCATGTTTTGGTTTGTGCCCCGACAGGAGCAGCTGCATATACCATAGCCGGCCATACCTGTCATTCAGCATTCCATCTACCAATTCGCAAAAGCAAAGATGATGACTACATACCTCTCTCAACAGAAAAGTTAGCAGCTATGAAAGAAGCATTAGGTGATACTAAACTGATTGTGATTGATGAGGTTTCCATGTTAAGTGCTGACATGCTTTTGACAATCCATAGAAGGCTGTGTGATGTTATGGGCTGCAGTGAACCATTCGGGGGTGCCTCAATCCTTGCAGTCGGCGATCTCATGCAACTTCCTGCCGTAGCACAGAGACCTGTTTACCAGACACCATCTGATAAGATTGCAGCTATATATGGTTCGCTGTGGACATCCCTCTTTCAGATTGTGGAGTTAACTGAAATTCAGCGCCAGAAAGGTGATAAAAAGTTTGCAGATCTACTGAATAGAGTACGGGTTGGTGAACAGACTGATGACGACATAGAAACTCTAAAATCACGCCAAATTTCTAAATCATCTCATGACTATCCTGTCGATAGTATTCACATGTTCACATACAACAGACTCAAGAATCAACATAACGATGAAATGCTGACAAAATTAAAAGGCCAACACTTTACCTTCAGAGCAGTTGATTCCAAAAAAGATGAACAGACCCAGAGAATTCAAAAATTAGATTTTGAGAAAGATGCTGGGGGCCTTCAAACAGAATTGACAGTTGCAATTGGTGCTCGGGTTGTTCTTATGAAGAATATAGATGTGTCAGATGGCCTTGTAAATTCAGCATCTGGTGTGGTCACAGGATTTATACCTGCCTACAAAACTGATCAAGATGCTGACTCATTCAGGCCCAAGTACATTCTTGTCAAATTTGATGATGACAGAGTCGGTAAAAAATGTAGATCTTCTTCTCGAGGAATTCTTCCTGACCAGATATCTACACCTATTCCAACTGTTGAAACACCTGTCTACCTTAGCAGAAAGTCATCAAAAGTCACATCAAAACGTGCTCAATTTCCTCTCTCTCTTGCTTGGGGTGTGACCATACACAAAGAACAGGGGAAAACAGAAGATTCTGCTGTTGTGTCATGTACAGGAAATTTCTTTCATGGACAGTTTTACACAGCTATCAGTAGAACAAAAGACATGGCAGGATTACATTTCATAGATGAGGTGTCAGCAAAAAAGATCAAATTCAACAAGGAGTCACTAAATGAAACAAATCGCATGAAAAAAGAATCCCCATTCTCACCATATGTACCTGTGTTTACAAATAAAAGCTCAGATGTTTATTTAAAACTCCAAAGCTTCAACATAAATTCTCTGAAGCCTCACATGTGCTGTTTCTTGAAGGAAAATGATGTCAGCAACCTACATATACTATGCTTCCAGGAAACGTGGTTGTTACCAGATGACAGCATACCTGAATTCGACAACTTCAGCTGTATAAGAACAGACAGCAAATCCAGCTATTCAGGACACAGGTGTGGTGGCCTACTCATGTACATTCGACAAGACATGAGAGTACTCAAGCAGTATCTGTTCCGTGATGTTAATTTTGAATACCAAATGGTTCTTCTTTCCTATGTAAGAGATTACAATATGAGATTAGTTGTTTTGTCTGTCTATAACAATCCAAGATCTTCCTTACGTACATTCTTGGCAGATCTTGAACATCTGATGCAGAGAATACCTGGGAACATTCCAACATTTCTTATTGGTGACTTCAACATAGACGTAGGAAAAGCAAGCCGAAGTACCAAAGATTTGTTGCATCTTACTCAATATTACAGCTTTCATCAGTTGGTACATCGATCTACACACCGTAGAGGCGGTATTCTGGATCTCCTGTTTATGAATAGAGATTTAGTCGACAGTTCCTTAGATATTATCCCGACGTACTACAGTGACCATTTGATAGTATCATTGGCAATTCCGCTCAGAACTATATGATAAGAAACGCACTGAACCCACTAGTGCACTAAGTAACTGAAAGTGTCACAAATATGATGAACATATGCTATTTCTTAACATTCAATGAATTAATCCTCAAATATTCAAGTGATTCAAAATCAATGTCAAATGTTTATAAACTATCTTCTTCGTAAAAAAGGCCAACAGTGATAACAGTTTAAATAAAGTTCATGAAAGAACCAAGTTGATGAATACATGAAGTTCAAGCAAAGGAGGTGTGATTGTATTTTTTTTTTTTTTTTTATTTCTCTACATTGGGTCCCTCAGCATAACTTAAATACTTAATATTTTCATTGATTGCCATGAAAGTGTGTGCATTGCACAACAATTTAAAAGGCTTTATTTTCTACTTTTAACAAAGACAATCCAAAAATGAACAAAACAAGAATAACCTGATCCATAACATTGTCGTTTTAAGGTGGGGTTTCTAAATATTTCACAACCTTTCCTATCAGGGCGGCGTTCGGGGGTATTAATCACATTCAGTGATAGTTCTAGTTTAGTTTGAAATAGTATTAACTAGTATTAATTTACCAACATGGCGGACGGAAACACGTCGCACGCAAAAAAATAACAAAAAATTAAATAAAGCACGTGCTAAACCGTTCGCACTCAAGTGAATGCTGGGCCTAAAACGTGATACGTTTGTGCAGTTAAATGTCGGTACCAAACATTTAACACAAATAAAAACGCCCTGACTGTTGTAAATGTAAATGAATGTAAATGGAAAAACATTATTGGAAAAGGATGTTTTCAAAAGTTAGAACTACCAAAGGAAAAACACTAAAAGGCGATGGTTTAACATAATGCCCTGTACAGCCACGTAAACATAAACCAATGGATCTCCAATATAAAAAACATATATATGGCCCACGTGCAAAACATGAGCGCCACGTGTACACAGTGTAATAAAGTTTAAAATAGCACCCAAACTACTCTAAATTGTCCAAAAGACAAAAGCAGTCCAGTGAAATATATCTATTTCAGATATTTGCGAAAGACAAATTGTCAAACGAGAATTGTTACCATTTCTCGCAATATCTGAATAACAATGTGGTGAAAGCAAACAGCATTGCCGTAACGCAAGCCGCTTCGCAGCGCCATTACTGTAGCTTTAATTACTACAACACAATAACATTGCTATAATGGTTGAACTCACCTAGTAGGTCCAACAGTGTGGTTTCGTGTCACAGTGTATCGTATAGGTATCTCTGTCTTATGTGTATCGCAATAAAGTGACCGCAGATAGCCCGGACGCCTCCTTATATACACGCCAGTGGGTTGGTCCAAACCACGGGTCCGGAAATCGCCATCCAGCACAGAAGTCGTCGCGCCGGATACAACAGTCTTCTAGGAAAAAGTTACGTATGCCTATGTCAACTCTTCATTTGAACATTTACCGAGGCTAACCATGGATGCTAATTTGCTGTACCAATCATCCGAACATCCTTCAAGTATTAGCTCGACTTTTCGAAGAATATGACGGCTATTACAGTCACTTGTGCATTGGCGTCGGCGTTGGAACTTTGGTTAAAGTTTTGCATCCAAGGCTTTTTATCACAAACACAGCTGCTATTGCTTTGAAACTTCACACACTTATTGGACATCACCAATTGACCTTGCAGTACAAGTCCCAAAACTCTACATCTGCTTTTGACACAATAATGCCCATTTTTGGACTTCGACATTTTGGTTAAAGTTTTGAATGTAAGGCTCTTTCTCACAAACCACAGATGCTTTTAATTTGAAACTTCACACACTTATTAGACATCATCAAATTACTTCGAAGGATAAGTCCCAAAACTCTATATCAGATTTTTACACAATTATGCCCCGTTTTTTACTTAGAAATTCTGGTTAAAGTTTCGCGTGCAACTGCATTAGGAGTGCATATCTTAGTAACTACTTGATGCATTGCATTGAAACTGTTTACAGCTCTCCCAAACCATCACACCTATGTTAACAATCAAGTATGATAAGTCTAAACAGCATCTATTGCACATTATGGCCCTTTCTTTACTTTGAAATTCTTGTTAAAGTTTTGCGTACAACTACATTAAAAGTCCAGATCTCAGTATTTACTTGATGCATTGCATTGACACTTTATACAACCCTTCCGAACTATTCCACCTATGTAGATTATAATGTTAGATAAATATCATGCATTTAATGCAAGTTATAGCCCTTCATTTACTTAGAAATTATGGTTAAAGTTTTGCATGCAACTACATTAATAGTCCATATCCTGGTAACTACTTGATATATGTACCATAGAAACATTATACAACCCTTCCCAACCATCACACCTATTTAAACAATCAATACCTTTTCTCACAAACAGCAGATGCTATTCAAACAAGACGTATCCAACTTGATTTATAGTACTATACTATCAAACCACTATCTTCGTGACAACTGTTGACTATAGTATCAAATGGCCAAATACTCGAGCAAGCTCTTCTTTTACCCACGGAAAAAAAATAACTGCGTGTCCTAATTTGTGAATTAAAACATTAGAAAATAAGGATTTCGGTAGCTTCAGCTTTTATCCATTTAGATACCGTAGTGTTTTTTGTTACTCGGGGATGAATGCATAAAGAAATTGTTGATTTCATTAGGACAAACAATACCATAATTGCACTCAAATGAATAATCTTGACATTTTAGACATTTTAGACTTTTGTCCAAACGAAACAGATTTCTTGGTGTTAATGTCATTATCAAAACATCTGATAGTGTATGCTTCAAATAAAATACATGAATTATGTTTACTTGGATGCTTTTTTTATTTTTTATTTGGGTTATTTGAAATCAGTGGTTATAAATTAGAAGTCAAATAGGCAGTTAGCCTTATTATAGGGCTCTGAAGTAATGAGACTAGCTCCATTCTTATATTTATGCAAATTATAGAATATGGGTATTAATCAACTTTCCTATCTTCTAAAACTAGTTTAAATTTTTTATATACGTTTCAAAAGTACAACAAGAGCGCCAAATGTCACAAAATACGCCCGTCCTATTTTTTTGAGACCAAGTATAGTGATAATTGGTTGTACGTCAGGCAAATTTAGAGAAGGGACACTGTTGATATAGTTTTGGCCATTTTGAGGGATATAAGTGTGGAGTGACTAAGATAACGTGGTTAGTTATCGAACCTGACCAAGATATTCTGCCCACCAATATATTGTCTAAATTGGTGATGATAAAATACAATGATTCAGGTGATATGGCTGATTATAGCACTTATCCGAGATATTATGCCAATACACATTCTGACTAGATTTGGTGATGATTGGATAAAAGCTTCAAAAGTAATTGATGGTACAATACCAATTAGAGGTAATTTCTATAATTAAAGGGCAATACATCTCCAGTGAATGAAGCGATATCGCTGGTAATTGTCCGAGATATTTTGCCAATACACATTCTGACCAAATGTGGTGGTGACAGGACAAAGACTTTTAAAGTTATTGATCAGACAAGACAAATTTGAGGTAATCTGTCATTAAAGAGCGATAACTCTAGAGCAATATGGTTGGTTGTAGAACTTGTTCGAGATAGTATCCAAATACACATTCTGACTAAATTTGGTGACGATTGGATAAAGGCTTCTAAAGTTATTGATGGGACAATACCTATTTGTCATTTCTATAATTAAAGGGAAATGACTCTAGAGTGGCTATAGCGATATGGCTAGTTATCGTACTTGTCCGAGATATTATGGCAATTCACATTTTGAGAACATTTGGGGATGATTGGACACAGGCTTAAGTTATTTGGCTGACAATACAAATTTAAGGTCTTCATAACCTTAACTTCTATAATTAAAGGGCGATAACTCTCGATTGACTAAAGCGATATGGCTAGTTATCGAAATTGTCCAAGATATTATGCCGATACACATTCTGTCCAAATGTAGTGATGATTGGACAAAGGCTTCTAAACATAATCAGCTGACAAGACCAATATTAGGTAATTTCTATAATTGAAGGGCGATAATTCTTGATTGAGCAAAGCGATATGGCTAGTTATCGAACTGATCGGGTGAGCTATTGTGATCACACGTCGTCCGTCCGTCGACAATTCGGCAAAACATCTTGTCCTCCTAAACCATTAGGTCAATTTCAATCAAATTTCATGTTGAGTAGATGATTTTTAAAGTTTGGACATTTTGTCCCCTTTCTGATGCCGCAGCAACCAAAGTTCTCATTGGAATTTTAATCTTTGAACAATTTTGAATTTTGAAAGAGGACCACCAAAGGAACATTCCTGTGATGTTTTGTGGTAATTGGTCTATTGGTAGGAGATGGTTGTCATTTGTAGCTAAAAGTTCAATTTACCCCTTTTGTGATGACGCCTGGTTGCTATGATTGTGTAACCAATCAAAACGGCTTAAACAAATTAAATAAAGGATCATTAAAGTAAGATTCGTATTATATTTTCTTAAAATCAGACAAGCATTTGCATAAAAATGGAATTTTCAAATTTTGTCATTTTGCCCCTTTTTTGATGCCGCCTGACTGCCATGTTTTTCGACCAATCAGTATGGCTTGAACAATTTTTATAGATGGTCACCCAATGAACATTTCTACCAAATTATATTTGAATCTGACAAGGAGAAGATTTTTAAAGTTTGGACCTTTTGCCCCCTTTCTGATGCCGCAGCAACCAAAGTTCTCAATGGAATTTAAATCTTTGAACAACTTTGAAAGATGCCAACCAGAGGAACAGTCCTGTGATGTTTCACGGAAATTGTCTTTGGAGTTTGGGAGGAGATGATGTTTAAAGCTAAAAGTTAACGCCGGACGGACGACGGACAAAAAGTGATCAGAATAGCTCACCTTGAGCCTTCGGCTCAGGTGATCTAAAAAGACTTGTATAGTGAAACTCTTTAAAAATCTTCTTGTCAGAAACCATTATTAGGCTTAGGGCTACCAAAGGACAATGTGCATTTACCATCAAAAACGGCCCATCTTCAGAATAAGAACTATTATGATATATATTCATGTATGTATATATTCATGAAATAAAACATTGACATGTATTCTGTATTTGATCACAGTTGGAACTGAACTTGGACTGTTGCCATAGAAACCACACATCATCAATGTCTATAAAACCAAGCAAACAATTGATTCTGAAATGTTATATTAACTTCAACAACAATAAAAAGAACTTTTGAACATATTTCAATAAATTATATTCACAAATATATGAAAGCTAAAGCAATCAACAACACATGTTACTATGGAAACAAGCCATTATGATAGAATATCAAAAACCATTAATTTAGTTCTTTTCAATCAATGTATATAATATGTGATAATTAACTTAAATAAGTATTTTGCATTTGTATAAATCTTTTAAATACAAGCATTTGTTCTCTTCATGTCAGTTGCTTTATAAACAAAACTAATTATATATATATATGGACTGTCCATTGACCTGGATAGTGTATAATCTTGAACGTTACACCTTGTGATCTTTGACAAAACAACTATACCGGGTAAAGTATCCTTACTACATCCGAATATATATTATTCAGTGATATTAAACATCAAATCGCATTACGTAATGCTTTCTACCATCAAATCGACGAGGGCCATCATGGCCCTGGATCGCTCACCTGATTTTTTTTCACTTTAGACATATAAGCCCCGCCCCCTGGCGGCCATAGTTTCCGACCAATCAACTTGGCTTGAAGGAATCTGATAGAGGGTCAGGTCAATCCAAGGAACATTTCTACAAAATTATTTAAAAATCTGCCAACCAGTTTGAGAGAAAAAGAACTTTGAAGTTTTTTTCATTTCGTTGGCATGGAAACCAGAATTCTGCGCATGGATCCCATGGATCTTCTGTGAAGTTACATCTCAATTGATCCACTGGTTACTTAGGAGAAGATGTTGACGCACGACGGACAAAAGGCGATCACAATAACTCACAACGAGCAAAGCAATGAACGAAGCTCCCTTGTTAAAACTCTGAAAACGGTCGATTAATGTCCTAGTTAAATGGGGGTTTAACACCGTTTTTAACAATCTTTCAGTCTGAAAAAGTCAAAACAGACAACAGTGTGAATGACTTTCATTTGCCAGGATAATGGGTGATAACCCATGATATTTATTGAGGTCAGAGCTGACGATGAACAGCATAGCTAGCTGGTAAGGGTTGTCTGAAAGCTCTACAAAAGTTAAACCCGAATGTCTACGGACGCCGACGACGATGTCAGGAATTGTTTCGAAGCCAACAACAATAATGAATGGCACACACTACATTTTACCTTTCTGCGATTCTACATGAAACGCATAAACAGCATTTAGGCAACATTTTATCAAATTTAGACTCATTGTCTGTTGCGAGATCTGTTGTGAGGTATTAATTTCGTTTACAGGTAATACACCGTCTACTCCCATATTCAAATTGTTTTGTTCATGTTAATTTGTTTCTTTATTATTTGTTATTCTTTTTTAATCATATATGTATAAAACAAACTAAAATGACTTACTTGTTCATTATGTACGTTTAGTTGCGTTCAGCATAATCCTGGTTGATGGTTTATTTAACACAACGAGGGTGTGGCATTTGCATATTGAATATTTTTTATCTCTATTTAAGGAAAAGATAGCAGCTATGGGAGAGGAAAGAATGCGTGGGGTTCTCCTCGAGTTGGTTGAAGTCCAGCCGTCCCTCATAATGGACATTTTGGAGCCAGTAGAGAGACAACCTGGTGGCCATCACCCAGACAGCGAATCACCATATCCTGACTGGTGCGTTTGTCTTCATTGTAGCGAGATGCCAACAGAGAGGGAGGGGGTGTGCTGTGAAATGGCACCAGTTGACTGTTTATCTCTTCTGCCGGTAACGTACTTCTTAGAAATAATAGTTAATCAACATTTATCTAGCAGTACTGGTTCTTTTTGTGTGCGTCACTTATTGGCCTATTGGCAGGCAACAAATGTTCCTATGAACACTCTTGTCTATTTTATGTAAACATGATCCTAACCTATCATGCTACATCTGGATCACCTTTCCGGACAATAACTAAGTAGTATATTACATAAACAAATGAGTCGTTCCACAAGAAAACCAACATTATTGACTGTGCGTTAAGTTTCAACCTGGATAAGCCGGCACAGTCCACAATCCGGGCCAACACTTTCTGCCTTCTAGTTATTTTATGTTCTTGATTCATTCCTCTTTACTTCCATGCCTAAGAGGCGGAAAATGTCCGGCTGATCTGAGTAGATACTTTACGCAGTCAATATAGTTTGGAACGGCTCAAATGTATTATGAAGGGAGGGTAAATCATGTTTCCTAGTTGAAAAATCATTCCCACCGGAAATTATCAGTTGGCATGATTATATGAAATGCTGTCATATAAAACACACCGAAATATATGGACAGTTACTAGCGTTAATATTCCTTTTCCTCAATTATGTTAGAAAATTATCAGAGCAACTCATGAGATAATTAACCATTTTCTACTTGGCGACACATTATGACATATCTGAAGGAGGGGACTTTTGAAGTAACTGTGACAAAAGGATTATGAGCCATTTCTCCTTTTGTCAGTGATTTTAAATCTATAAATAATTAACCCACTTCAAATCACACCGAAATTTATTTATTTTTTTCCTTTTACATTTACAGGACCTCCAGGTTTTGCTTCTGGATGAAGCAGTTCTGTTATTAGCGCGCCTCTACAGACAGGACGTTCTAGTTTTTATTTGTTTGGAACAAACAAATTTAGTAGCTGCAATTCTGAAGCCGTTCGTCTTATTTAAAATTCCATGAATTTCATACGCGTGAAAGTAGTACTCAATACTTGCTCTTACTTTTCAAATGTATCACGATTTTTGAAATAATGATATATTTATATCGTCTTTGTTTTCTTATGTGGTTCTTATATTCAAAGAGAATTACGAAATAAAATGAAACATTGTATTTTAAAACATGAATGCGGAGAGATTTATAAATCTCAATGAGTGAACTGCTACAGGGAGAACTATTTCCGATTTAAGCTCCAGATACGGTATTTGAATTTTCAATCACGCATTGAAAATGTAGATAAAAACAGAATTGAAAATATTTTCTTTGTGCCTTGTCGGCCATATAAATAAAGTATAAAGAATTAAAACAAGTAACTGGAGGATTGCAAGCAATACCAAAGTCCCCTACCGGTTTGCACTTTTGAGTCTGTTTCTGTTGCCATAGCAACCCAATGTTTAGGTATATCAAGACAATAAAGTAACATGCTGTAAGTTCTTATTGATATCTATCCTGCTGTGAAGTTTCAAATACCACCTTGAATATGTGTAAAATAGATAGCGCACTAAAAAGGCCAATAACTCCTTAAAAAAACAGACAGTGTGATTTCTGTATATACATAGCATTTGTATTACAAGGTTTATTATGTATACTTGATCTGTGACACATGTTTACAAAGGCATAAACAAAAATTTCAGCTCAATACCTCAAAGGATGTAGAAAAAAAGTGCGGAAAACGAATATTCTAAGTCCAAAAAGGGGCATAACTCATTAAAAAATTAAAGAAATCCCAGGAAACGCGAACTTGATCTGTGACACATGATTACAGAGGCATATACAAAATTTCAGCTCAATACCTCAAAGCATGTAGGGAAAAAATGCGGAAAACGAATATTCTAAGTCCAAAAAGGGGCATAACTCATTAAAAAATTGACGAAATCCCAGGAAACGCGAACTTGATCTGTGACACATGATTACAAAGGCATATACAAAATTTCAGCTCAATACCTCAAAGCATGTAGAAAAAAAGTGCGGAAAACTGATTTGCCGGACTGACTGACTGACTGACAGATGGACTGACTGACGGACTGACGGACGGAGTGCAAACCTAAGAGTCCCCTTCGGCACGCCGGTAGGGGACTAAAAACAAATATGTGCGTCATAAAATGCATTTAAAATGAGAGTAACACATTTGCAGAGAAATCGTGATCGTCGAATTCTATTTATAAATAATACAACGGTATGGGGGGAGGGTCTAAAGTGCGGACGCGATCTGCGGACAAATACATTATAGAGGGAAAATGCGGACAAATGCAATATAGAGGGAAAATGCCGACGCAATAGAATATAGAGCAAATCTGCGGACGCTATGATTTGTTGTAAAAAATGTTTAATTAAAGATGGGCAACTGTGTATAATTTGTTACATATGATCATATCCGGGGTTTTCTTTGTAAATATATAATGTGTTTGATTGCTTTTATCAGTGATATAGAATAAACCAAAAATCGAGATCATGCTGAAATGGAATCTCTTTGTAAAGTGTTTTAACGACTTTCCTCTTTATATCATATCTATAGATATCAATAAAGAGAATTGATGGATTGATTTTCCGACAAGTAAATGTCTTTTGACGCATCTGCAGCGGACGAAATTTGAAAACATTGCAAGAATAGAATAGGTTGCTAGTAACTAGCCATAGGTTTTGCTTCAATTATATCCTCTCCTTTACACTCGATTGAAGGGTCATGAGTTCTAGTTATTGTTGGGCCTCTTCATTTTCTACTTTGTAACTTTCAACAGTTTTCCATGTGCCATACTACGAGGCAAATGATCCATGCAACATTATATTCTGTAGGGTACTTGGAAGGGGCAGAACAATTTAAATAACAAATAAACAATAAGTATATATATATATATACAACACTTTAAATCTTAATTTATTTCTAGTAATTATATATATATGCAACTATAATACTAATCTATAACAAATAAGTTAAATGTTTTTTTCTTGCTGTGTAAACAGTAAAAAGCAACATATATTGAAAATATTGTGGGAAAAGGAAAATTTGCTTATTTAAACAACTTCTTAATTCCAATAACCTTTCTTTACCGTCGTATAAACCAAATTTGTATTTGAAGGCTGTTATAAGTAAAAAACTTAAATGTTGCCAATTTAATCACATATCTTATCATTATAATAGCCAAATAATTTTCAAAAGTTACAATTAAAGTCCGCATCTGTTGTCGTTATATCCACAGGTGCATTAACACAAGATTTGTGAAACCAATTTGTGCATATATCATATTGTACCATGACGGTATCGACACATCCCGGCAAGTTACAAATACATACATGTACATGTATATGATAGGTTTATTGGGAAAAGGGGTTACATTTATAATTTGTTTGGAATGACACTCGTAAACAATGGTAATTAACAGTGTATGGTCACGCATCCTTAATTGATTTGGCAAGCTTAAACACCCTTTAAAGGAAACAGCGGCCAGCTTAGGTGTATACTGTAGAGTAAAATTCGGACGGCACAGGTATTGGTTTTCTCTGGAGCATTTAATCCTTTTATAATGCATGATTTCAATTACTCTTTCATTTGGATAGATGTTTCTTTTTTAGCTCACCTGAGCACGAAGTAAATAACCAACGCTAAATGTCGCAAAATCTTCTAACGTTATATGTCGCATCTGTAACGCCAATTGTCGCAAAAAATTGTACTGCCGCTATATGTCGCAACATCAACGCTAAATGTCGCACTCTTTTATAAGCACTCTTTTGTAGTATTACTGTTTCACAATGTACATATTACAATGTTTCATCTGACTCTGTCCCTTCTTTTTTTAGTTATGGCTCCTGAGGTAGTCATTTGTTGCGACAATTAGCGTCAGCCTTGCGACATATAACGTCAAGTGCGACATATAGTCAAAATATATATGCACTCTCGTACTATCGATATGGATTCGCACTCTTACGATAAGGACTCTCACACAAGCGATATGCACTCTTGTACTACTGATATGGATTCGCTCACTTACGATATTGATTTATACACTAACGATATGGACTCTCACAAAAACTATATGCACTCTCGTTCTAACGATAATGACTCGCACACTAACGATATGGACTCTAGTAATAGTGGTTCATTAGAATAACAGATTGTGAGAAATGATACATTTAAAACGGAAACCGAAACACGTTCATCAAAAGCACCATGTAGAACTACCACAGTTGATTTGGTATGTTATTGTTAACCTTGGTTTGAAACAAAATCCTTCGTCGCGATACTCCCTTCAACGGGTGAATAGATTGTTCAAAGACATTGTGAGCAAGACACAACCGCCTCGGTTGTATCTCAACTGTTGCCGGTTCTGTGATATATCTGTGTCGCCTTTTAGTGTTAGAAGAATTATATGAATAGCAGGACCTGGCTGTTGGTTAGTGCAGGCAATCCGTGATGTGTTAACACATTCCTCGCGGGCCAATGCCTGGCTCTACTCTATCTGCGGATAGCCACATTTGGTGGCTAGTATACAATAGATGGAATATGGTATAAACGTTCAAGGTATCAGTTACGGGATGTTAATGTGCTACATTTATAAACTGTTTTATAAGTAGGTTAAGGAATGGCAACAAAAAGCATGTTACTTATTCCGTGTCAGTTTTTATTCCAGTATTAGCTTATACAGTTTGTGACAAGAGAGACAATTGTATACCAGTTACAATATGTGGCTATCCATAGAACGCATTAACATTTTGAAAACACATGTACACGGACATACACTGTTATAACGTTATGTCACAGTGTATGTCCGTGTACATGTGTTTACAAAAAAAATGTCTTGGACGTTTATACCATATTCCATCTATTGTATACCAGCCACAACATGTGGCTATCCGCAGAAAGAGCCAGTCATTGGCCCGCAAGGAATGTATAAACACAAAGCGCAATCTGTTATTCTGATGAACCACTATTACTAGAGTCCATATCGTTAGTGTGCGAGTCATTATCGTTAGTACGAGAGTGCATACAGCTTTTGTGAGAGTCTATATCGTAAGTGTATGAATCAATATCGTTAGTGAGCGAATCCATATCGTTAGTACAAGAGTGCATATCGCTTGTGTGAGAGTCCTTATCGTAAGTGTGCGAATCCATATCGATAGTACGAGAGTGCATATATATCTTGTATATATGTCGTACTTGACGTTATATGTCGCAAGGCTGACGCTAAATGTCGCAAAAAAATGACTACTTCAGGAGCTATAACTAAAACAAGAAAATGTGTCCATGGAACACGGATGCCCCGGTTGTTAACTATATTTTAAAACGGACGGACGAACAGTTGGTCCAACCTCAAATTGATACAATTTTTTAAACAATGATATGTTGATTGTCATTTGTGTGAAGTTTCATAATGATAGGACATCAGGTTCACTAAAATCTAACTTGACCAAAAACTTTAACCTGAGCGGGACGGACGAACGGACGAACGGACGGACTAACAGACCGGAAAACTATATGCCCCTCATACTTCGTAGAGTGCTTATAAAGGAGTGAGACATTTAGCGTTGATGTTGCGACATATAGCGGCAGTACCTTGTTTTGCGACATTTGGCGTTACAGATGCGACATATAACGTCAGAAGGTTTTGCGACATTTAGCGTTGGTTGCGTCGTTTAGCGTCAGCCTTGTGACATAAAACGTCAAGTGTGACATTTAGCGTTGGTGCGACATTTAACGTTGCTACAGTGTTCCTTGGCCGCCAGGGAGCGGGGCTTTTTTGCCTTATATGGCTATAGTGTAAACTCAAAAAAATCTTCTCCTCCAAAAGTGTCAGGTCGATTTTCAAATAATTTTGTAGAAATGTTCCTAGGGTGACCCTCTATCAGATTCCTTCCAGCCAAGTTGATTGGTCGAAAAACATGGCCGCCAGCGGTCGGGGCTTTTTTGACTAATATGGCTATAGTAAAAACTTGAAAAATCTTCTCATCCGAAAGTTTTTGGCCAATTTTCAATTCTTTTTGTAGAAATGTTCATTGGGAGACCATCTATCAGATTCCTCCAAGCCATGTTGATTGGTCGAAAAACATGGCCGCCAGGGGGGGGGGGGGGGGGGGGGGGGGGCAGGGCTATTTGGCTATAGTGAAAACTTAAAAATTCTTCTTCTCCGAAAGTGATCAGCCGATTTTCAAATAATTTTGTAGAAATGTTCCTTGGGTGACCCTCTATTAGATTCCTTGAAGCCATGTTTATTGGTCGAATAACATGGCTGTCGGAGGGCGGTGCTATTTTGAGTTGTATGGCCATAGTGAAAACATTAAAACTCCTCTCCTCAAAAAGTGTACGGCCGATTTTCAAATAATTTTGTAGAAATGTTACTTTGGTGACACCAATATTCCTGATGGTTGGTATCAGATTCCTTCAAGCCATGTTGATTGGTCAAAAAACATGGGTGCCAGAAGGTTGGGGCTATTTTGCCTTATATGGCTATAGTGAAAACTTGAAAAATCTCTTGTTAAGCAGGAAGCTTTTGAGTAAGATTTTAGAAAACCCTTGGTCAATGGTGATTTTTTTTGTAACAAAAATTATTAAATACTTAGATGAGTGAGTTGGGGCATGTTTTACATGTCTTTTGAAACTTGGACATTAAATATAATATTCACATGTATGTCTCATGATTTATTTTTATAGACAACTAAAATGGCATTTAATTTTAACGGATGCGTCATTTATTCTTTTACCCGAAGTTGTAATATTTATAAACAATGCATAGTTTATAAATCACACATCTATGCAAAGGCAAATGTTTGAACAGTTTTATGTACCCAAACAAATTCAGTGCCTTCAGCGCTTTGATTGAAGAGGGGGCTGATATCGGGAAAGCCAACAGACAATGCTGCCTAAAGACAGTTTGTTCTGTGGAGCTATGGACGCCTTGGATCAGGGAACAGAGTTGTTATTCCGCCATGCTGTGTTGGATGATCAGGGATCGATATCCATAGCCATTTGGTCAGTATACTGGCTTCATAGCAACAAGGCTTTCATAAATTCATTTCCAGAAAAGTTTTATTACACTGTGGAAAAAGTAGAATTGCTTAAGATGAGCAATATCTTCTTTTCCCGCAATGTTTTCTATTTTTACAAACCCTGATTGTTCAAACATTATCTAACGGCAAACAAATGTTGATCGATTTAGGGTCATCTTGGATGTTGTGTTGGTCAGAAAGATTTAAATAACATGGGACCTGAAAAATAAGGTAGTCTTCGTTGTAGATGCAACAGGACCCCTAATTGACAGGCGCAGCACATTATATAGCTGAAGTGTCTAAGTATGTACAGTCAAACTTGTGTTGCGTTAACCTCTGTAAGCAAGCAGCCAACTTGTATTAAAATTCAGAATGTTTGGATGGTGTTCGTTGTAAATATGCATACGGTAGAAATGTTTCTTTAACTCGTTTGAATAAACAATTTGGAAAATGGAGTTTGATGAGTCAAAGAGCAAGACGATTTCTATGAAGTGGGAGCTTGCGTTGAAACTTCGAGAGTGTCTACACAGCATGAAAGAGTGTACTAACAAATATCAGCAGAACGAGAACTTTTTATTATATTTTCAACATTTTGTTTTACTAAGATCGTATTATGTATGTTAATAACTATTAAATACATTTTGAAAAAAGTTTATTCAATGTAAAATTTTAGAAATTACATAAACTATTAAATTCTACCAATGAACTCATGGTTATTTTATGTATTTTTTCAGAATAACGGTCTTTTTAATAAATACCAAGAAGAAGCTTAGACAGCCTTTCAGTGCAAAACCATTGGAAAGCATAACAACAATCGAATAAAGCCCTCCAACTTCAGAACCCCAACAGGATATTAGAGTAGTATTTCAACGCATCGGACATCGCTATCAGCCCTATTAACTTTAAACAATTGTATCCGTTATTGATCATAAACTTGTGATTTGAAGGAAAGATAGTCAACTAATGGCGACAATACAAACGGGTAGAATTAAAAATATATTATGGGATACTTTTAAGAGGATGAATGAATATTGCGTTAGTCGCCACTTAAAAAAAAAGCTTCATTTCACATCTAAACACTTTTCAGCGAAATCCACCATGAAAAAGTTGAAGACAACACGGAAATGTAAGGTGATATCCGTCATAACGAAGGCAAAACGAACACTTACATTAGATAAACAAAAAACGGTTATATCTACTGAGATACATTAAACGCCGGAAAAAAACCAATATGAACATTACACCGGTAGAACGTTAAAAAAAGTGTTCTCACGATCATGATAATATACAAATGGAATGATGTAGCTCCTTTATACAAAATATTCAGTTGTTGTGAATACTTCAATTGCCATTTTGGCATAATATATTAAACTGTTTTCACATGTAATGCAATTGCAACAGACGATTAAACAATAGGGCTATGATGGCCCTAGATCGCTCACCTGTAATACAACTCGTAACAATGGTGTGTGTTAAAGCGCTAACTAGTGGTCAAACGCTTCGAGGTATACACACGATATAACTAGAATTGTTTTTGCAAATCCTTCAAGCCGTCTCGGAGATATGGAGCGGACACGAAATAAAGCCTCAAACCTTTGACCTTCAAGTGTGACCTTGACCTTGACCCTATATTGTCGAGACGCGGGTTCTGCACGTCGCCTTGATGAGGTGAACATGTGACCCAAGTTTCATGAAAATCCTTCAAGCCGTCTGGGAGATATGGAGCGGACACGAAATAAAGCCTCAAACCTTTGACCTTCAAGCGTGACCTTGACCTTGACCCTATATTGTCGAGACGCGGGTTCTGCACGTCGCCTTGATGAGGTGAACATGTGAACCAAGTTTCATGAAAATCCTTCAAGCCGTCTTGGAGATATGGAGCGGACACGATTTCAGACAGACGGACAGACAGACAGAAGGACAGACGCCCAGGACAAAAACAATATATCTCCCCTGTATACAGGGGGAGACATAATTAAATCCGTTATCTAGAATTCTTCGATTTTGTACGTACTATGTAAGCGTATTTATCAGAAAATAATCGACCTCTTGGCCACGTCAATACAATTTGAAATACTCTGAATATTTATATCAAGGCAAAGGAAATATTAAATGTTTGTTATAACACTCGAGGTGAACATTCACACGCTTAATACGCTTATACAGAACAGGAAGTAGGTGACTATATGCTGAAGAATACGCTTACATAGTACTAACAAGTATTGTCTCTGCAGATAGTGTTACCGAGAAAAAACCTGTTACTCTAACTGTGAAAAGTTTATGAAATTTTGATTACTTTCATCAACACTATTTTTGGAAGTTGATTATTATGTGATAATCTTCTTCTTCCTATGCGGTTGTATGCTGACCCTAATTGAATATGCCCTATAACATATATTTCTATAGGAACTTTGTTTATACATACGCTAATCAATAAAATGCGATGAATTCAAGTTAAAATCTACCTAATAGTCTTTTCATGTACTATCAGTTGAATGAAAACTAATGTTTGTCTTATCTACGTTCCTGATGTTACGCACCACTGCCTTTAAGCAATTCGACAATGTCGGACATATACATTATTTGTATAAACCAATCATTTTCAAACGATTTTCAACAATTTTGCTCATATATTTTCAAACTCATCCGCTTCAGACTAGTTCTATTTGGGAAAGGGTTAATTTAAGTTGCTGTTATTGCCATTTATATTTCAGCGGGGTAAAAGATGGGACAAATCAAAGGGTAATTTTCAATTTTTTGTTAACTTTATAAAGTGATAATAAAGGATAGATAATAAAAAAACGAAAACAACAACACACCATTGAATGATTAGTTATATTTCTTTATTTTGTCGCAATTTCTGACCATGTTTTGTTTCATCAGTTTCTTTAAACATTTCACCGACTTCTCTTTCTTCCCTTTGCATTCTTATAATGCTGTGGTTTTTTTTTTGTGATATTTCACAAAACAAACAGTAAAACTTTTGTCATACACACTCTGACACTTGAATTATTTGTTTGTTGGTACCACAACACCGCATTATGTATTTCCACGTCCTCTTCGTTTAGCTGCACAAGATTTTCCTTTGATACTGTAAGAAGGCTGAGTTAACATGTAATTATATATTGAATTAGTTGCAATATTACTGCATGCTGATTTTCCCCTTGTTATCATAATATGCGGGAATAATACCAAATTCAGAATCTGATGCAATGGTGCTGCATGTCTCTGAAGCATCAGCATTAATTGTGCTGTATCTCTCTGTAGCATCAGCGTTGCTTGGAACATATTCGTCACCAGAGTCCTGTGAATTAATAAAAGAAAGGCCTGTCAATTTGTATTAGCATAGGCAACAATTCAACAAGAGCATGATGGTCATATATATCGCTTACCTGAATAAATAGAAGGTCAATAGTTATCAAAGTTTTTACTCTATACATATAGGCAAACAAGCCCTACCCCTTGATGGCCTGTTTATCATTGGAACCTAATATTTTCAACAATTTTGGTAGATGGCTTCCAGATTTATCAACTGATTAAATTAACTTCATCAATTCTACCAAAACCATACCTGAAACAATCATTATCTCGATATATAATTTGACTTCAATTCTTTCCAATTTGGTCATAATTTAAGCATCAATTTACACTCTCTAATCAGTCTGTTATTTTCTAAAACCAGAGTACTTAATTCAGTCCACAAGTATTTGATTTGTTATTTCACTTATTGTGTCACGCTGCGTAGCATGGTAGGCACTTAGGGATTACTTTTTCTTTTGTCCGGCGTCTGTCTGTCCGTCCGTCACACTTTTTCGTCACACTATCAATGAGCAGGTGCATGCGACACACGTGCTCCGCAGAGCACTCCATTCTAGTTATATGAAAGTAACGATGTTCATATAATACTCTTGAAATAATACTTTTGACAATATACTTAGTTAAAACATTAAACCAACACTCAAAATCCAATCACTAACATTTGAAAGTTGTGTTTTGGGAAACATAATTGTTTGTATTACAACATTCATCCTATTTATTCCAACCATACTAGCTTCTGTCCGTCACACTTTTTCGTCACACTATCAATGAGCAGGTGCATGTGACACACGTGCTCCGCAGAACACTCCATTCTAGTTATATGAAAGTAACGATGTTCATATAATAATCTTGAAACAATACTTTTGACAATATACTTAGTTAAAACATTAAACCAACACTCAAAATCCCATCACTAACATATGAAAGCTGTGTTTTGGGAAACATTATTGTTTGTATTACAACATTCATCCTATTTATTCCAACCATACTAGCTTCTGTCTGTACAAGTTCAGTATCAGTAAAAATTGCCTGAATCATAGTAGCAGTTGATACGCACTGTTGTCCTTTGTCAACTAACGTGTTGACGAAATAAATAAATGTCTAACCAAATATGAGCATACACTTGTAGATAAAAAGTTTGTTTGCGCATTGAAAACGATACTGCATGTTATTTGTCAAAACTGCAGATACATAGGTTGATATTATTCACATAATATGCAACTGAACTTTGGTTTTAATTCTTCCGGGATATGCTCATACTAATGATGATTCTCAAATCTGGAAATTCCAAAAAGTTCTATAAATAGCTCACGAGACCAAAAACCAGAAGAGCTTGTAAATCTTAATATTATAAACGCTTTATTTTGTAGTTGTTTAAATATATGAAAGCGTCTAGATGATAAGACTGGTTTACAAAGGTTTAAAGGACACACGATGTCAGTGTGTACACACGTTATGTATACACGTTCTAAAGTCAATTAGCAATCAATGCTGAAAGTGTAGCCTAATTTAGTTTGGAGATCGAGCATTATAATATATGCCTATATTTTTATAAATTGAACAGTTTGGCAAATAGTGAAATTATGCTTTTTGAGCATGTTTTGTGTTTGTTTTTGCACTCACATTATTCGAAGCAGTTTAACAACCTCAGAGACATATACATACACTGTGTTTATATGTCTCTGACAACCCTCAAGCATGCAATGTGAAGGGACTAAATTGAACAGACCTGTTTAATATCGGACATCATTGAAAAAAACACCAAACTAATGGATACTGTTTTCTCTCCTTTCTTAATAATTTAGTCATTTCTAAAGTGTAAAATATATTTTATCTTAATATGGCCTAGCGACCTGGTGATAAACATGTGATTACCCGAACAATTTAGATTACAAATAGCCATTCTAATGAGCTAAAACGGTAGTCTATCGAATACCAACTAGATTTGTCATAACTTTGGAATGGCCTAAATTTTGAACACATCATGACCAATTTCAGAACGTAACTAAAAAATCACCAAGACAACATTCTGGCAAACTAACATTATTCTACTGTCAAAAGATGCAGGGTTGATACATTCTCAAATATACCCGCACCAGAGTCATCGCAAGCCCTACACCGATATACTGCTTGTTACTTTGCAGGATTTTCCATACGATCGCCACTACAGTGCCATTGGCGCTTTGATTATGAAAGTGTTTGTCTGATTTTAAGAAAATATAATACGAATCTTACTTTAATGATCCTCTATTTAATTTGTTTAAGCCGTTTTGATTGGTTACACAATCATAGCAACCAGGCGTCATCACAAAAGGGGTAAATTGAACTTTGTTCCTTTGGTGGTCCTCTTTCAAATTTGTTTAAAGATTTAAATTCCATTCAGAACTTTGGTTGCTGTGGCATCAGAAAGGGGACAAAATGTCCAAACTTTAAAAATCTTCTCCTCCTGTCAGATTCAAATATAATTTGGTAGAAATGTTCCTTGGGTGACCCTCTATAAAAATCGTTCAAGCCATACTGATTGGTCGAAAAACATGGCAGTCAGGCGGCATCAGAAAATTAATCATCGATTAATCGATTTATCGAGTATCTCACGGTTGGGCATATTATCTACATCCGGTGATATCTCTTTCATAGAACCTACTCGAGAGTTAAAATCTGCACATACGAAAATAATGTCAAAGTCATGATTAACATAAATATGTGCTAACGAAAGTGCGTAGAAGCTCTGAGCCTCTCTCCCACGTGAAGAACCCTCCGGCGGCAGATAACATGTAGATACTAAAAAGCTATAATCATTACGCTTCGATTTAAATGAAATACCCAAAATACCATCACAAGATGTATCAGTTGTTTCGATATTAAAACAATCAACTATCCAGTCTTTAATTAACAAGCCAACTCCTTCTGATGCTTTAGGCGCATTTCGATGTATTTCAACTCTATTAAAACCGCGCCATTACCAGCCTTGTACTGTTATACACTTATCGTTTGCTAAATGTGTCTCATTAACACTGACTATATCCGCTCCGCAATTATCAATAACGTGATTAACATAAATATGTGCTAACAAATGTGCGTAGAAGCTCTGAGCGTCTCTCCTACGTGAAGAACCCTCCGGCGGCAGATAACATGTAAATACTAAAAAGCTATAATCATTACGCTTCGATTTAAATGAAATACCCAAAATACCATCACAAGAGTTATCAATTGTTTCGATATTAAAACCATCAACTATCCAGTCTTTAATTAACAAGCCAGCTCCTCCTGATGCTTTAGGCGCATTTCGATGTATTTCAACTCTATTAAAACCGCGCCATTTCCAGCCTTGTACTGTTATACACTTGTCGTTTGATAAATGTGTCTCATTAACACTGACTATATCCGCCCCGCAATTATCAATAACGTTCCTATACGACGGACGTACAGACATTGTTAAATTCGATTTTTTGCCTGTTCATTGGAAAGTATACATGCACCTAGCTCCTCAATGCAATCGTTTCAGCTAATTATAAGCTACTCGGTGCCAAAACATATTGTGATCGTAGACGTTTCCCACTCTGATTAACAGTTTGATTTTCGTGTACAACGCTTTTCCGATTCTGGTTGTGGAAGTTCGTCAACTGTCCTAAGTGATTTTCAAAGTTAGATTGGGACCTAATTATTTCCATTTTCGTTGACCAATTTTGGTACAAAAACAACACTCTGGAAATATCCTTGTATCGTAGTAGTTAATCTCCTGTCTACCATCATGGTAACTGGAAACATTAAGCCTTAATGAATCAATACAAACATATCAGTCCGTCATATAACTGAAACATTTTAGACAGTGAAGCAAAGTTCAAATTTAATTGTGGCATCATGATTTCTAATTAAAACTGCTGGGCTGTGATAAATCATGATAGCAGGAATCCGCTTTGGTCGAGTGTATAGCGTCAAGGACTTGGAACTGGCGTCCCTGGTTCAATCCCCAGTCGCGACAGTCATGATGGGAAGGCACATTTCCTAGTCAAGTACTGGTTTGTTTATCTTGGGAGTTAGGTAAAAACCAAAATAAAACGAAAACAATATTGGCACATATTCATCAGGATATATAACGCAAGCCTTTGAGTCTGCAAATGTTACCTCGAATTGTCTCCCTTCTCTTTACATTAAAGGACAACGCTCGGCTGAAAACAACCCGCTTTGATATGAAAGATATCGATCTCAACTTAATTTATTAATAGATGCATTTCATTAACAAACACCTTATAATCAAGAAATTGCAATTTTAAGACGACTAAAAGTGCTTTTCGGTTCCGGTAATGGGCGCGGCCATTGTTTGCTTATCAGTCGATCGCGAGACATTCTGATAAGAATCGTGACGTCATAACCCCTCATCGGTTCATTTATCACACAGTAAAGTATACACATAGCCGGTGGTCTAAATTAAAAATTAAACATCGTAACTATAAAAAGAATTTACAATAGTTTGTGAAATACTTTAACGTAAAATTACTTGCTCAAATAAGAGTTCTTGGTGCATATATTTGTTTCTGTAGTGTACTAAATCGACTAAATCATGACCCCTTCGTGAAGGATATTGTGGGTGGGGTAGTGTTACGAAAACCATACAGTTTTGTTACTGGAATTTGTACAAGCGAATGAACAATGCCTCAGTGCCAGGCAATTCACTGCACAAACAGACAGGGAAATGGCAAGAAAAGCTTCTTTCGGTTTCCGAAACCTGAAAAGGGAATTAAAGATTGACAAATGCCACTGCACATGTGCAGAGCTTCTGAAGCATATTTCTCTGCACATGTGTCGATGTATAGGTGAATTTCAATCAATTTTACGAAATGAATAATGTCCGTGTAAATCTGTTTAATATTCAATGTTTGTCACTTTTTGTTCAATGTTTATGTCAACCTTCTCTGTTAACCTTTGTTTTGTTTCTTTGTACTTTGTACTATCTTCGATGATCGGAGGAAATATAGATATAATATAATAAATAACTAGATAGGTTCAGTTGAACAAGAATTGATTTTTATCAACTTTATTTACTAACTGCATGGCAAGAGTTGAATAAAAATAATTGTCTGAATCGTGACGTTATTGTTTGAAAAGATGTCATACACGTGCATGCCATGTAACAGTATAATGTTAACCGGTCAAAAACGTACTGCTAGCATAAGACCGTAAGAAATTGCCCATGATGGGTATATAAGAATTTAACATTACAAAGCCACATGAAGTATAATAATATTGAATACATTGTATCAGTCTCTGAAAAGAATTCAAAGTGTTTCCTAAACCAGTTCATGCACACTGTTCAAACTGGTTTTAAATCCAGAGTATGTGGGTGATGGGAAAGCTTCCCGGATCATGGATACGACACATGCTGGTATGACTTCTCTGTTTCCCTTTCCTAGTCGTTCGCCCCTCAACATCAATCCGACAAACTGTCTGTATGCACTCAGTCTGTATTGCCTGAAATACAGAGAAAACTAGTATACATTTGCAATGCTTGGATATATGTGTTCACTGTTAAATCGATTGTCATACTTTTTCATGCAGAACTTGTGGTATTTGCCACAATATGTTCAACCCTATTACAAAAAGACACCTTCATTTAACCCTTTCCCTCATAAAGAATCTTTCTGACACCTCTGTAGCAGACAGCTTTTTGAAAACATAGTGACAAAAGAAGAAATTGAACAAAACATGAAATTTCTCCTTTTGCCACCATGTTTTCCACTTTTAGTCATAGGTTATCCATATCATTTTAGACATTTTCTATGTTTGGACAAAATCATATTAGGGAAAGGGTTTAAGAGGTTTTCAATATTTATGCGGCTTTGTTTTCATACTTGTATACTGCAAATGTTTTGTATGTGGAAAAGGGTTAGCTGACTGGGATCTCTTACTGTCTTAGGGTCAATCTCGGACTAGAACATTATTTTGGTAATTTTTTCACATTTTGTCCTCTTTTTATTGTCACATAAACCTGGTCAAATGCACCATGTATATCTGAAATCTCAAAAAAGGAGAACCATAATTATTGACTTCAAATATAAATGTTGTTGATTATAACATCTAACGAATGGCAAAACAAAACAACAAAAGAACGGCGATTTAACTTTTAATGTATTATGACCACTGCTTGTGACAACAATAAGTGATTCAAGCAGGAAATAATGAGTGTCATCGTACGATCTTATTTCATCTTACAAAATCATTTTTTATTTTGGTTGATTGATTTCCGATAGCGATGCGGGCTGTCAGTTTAAGGGTTGTGAGTTGAACAAAGGTCAATGTGACAAGCGTCGTCGTTTAAACACATTGGCTAAAAGTTTATTTTGGAAAGCAGCCAGTTGCTTTAAAAGACTGTTGAGTGGATTACTAGTGAGATATGTAAACTTGCTTCGTGACATAATTTAATACCGTTCGTACGGTCTTTAACTAAAATCGATCAAATTGTTGTGATTTAAATCAGTAATAACCGATATATTTGTTGTTGATTAATGACATAATCCGCATTAAAGTGAGAAAGTTCATTTAAGAGATGAAACAAGCAAACATCATTACAGTTGCAACTCAATATTGTTTTCCAGTATATGTTTATGGTATAATTATATTTGACTTTGGAGAACAGTACAAATTCAGATAAGCCTGTCCAGCTGCACACAGTCTGATCAATATCTACAATATTCACATATTACTTACAAAAACGTGTTAGAAGGTTCCGTCAACCTGTGTAGGTGCTGATGGGGATAGAGCAGATGGGATTGGTGATCTGAACCAACACTATTCAGAAATGCAACCATTTCTGAGTAGGCTAACACAATACAAATTATAACCAGTTTACTGACACTTCCTCTGCAGCGCTTCTGTATGTGGATCTAGATCAGCATACCCTTATTTACCCCTGAATCAAATAACTCACAGAACTATCTCATTTGTCGGTCATTAAATAGAGAATGATACAACAAAAAATGTGATAATTAGGAAAACATAAAGCTCGTAATCTAATATCTAATATCGACTGATATCAGCTTCTTGATCTAATTAGATTTGTACAGGTATATGTATAATGTTTGACCCCTCTTTTCAACGAATGAGAAAAATGAGAACTATGCATAGGAAACAGAGCCGGTCAGAAATAAAACCATCTGTGTTTACCTTTTACGGTTTGCATGTTTTCAGGCTCATATACAAGTTTCTAATTATAGATATGATGGTTGGTCACGAATTCGATCCTTGGTCGGGTCAAATCAAATACTTTAACAATAGTAGTAGTTGCTTTTCCTCTTCGTTGATAAAGTACTTGTGACTTACTCAGAACACGCCGTGATATAACAGAAATACTATTGATGGCGTTAAACACCATATAGAAAAACAAACACACAGGTTATAGACGATGAATAGTGTTTGACATGTTTGGATATACGTGATGTATCGTAAATAACAATCAGAATACGCACAAGGAATCGTGACAGCCTACACCAATGTCTACCAATGCGAGTGTTGTTAGTGTAGACAAACATGCCGTTAACTGGTAGAAAGCTATGTTTAGTGTTTCTTCTGTTTACCCTTTACCACATACAACACATCTGCAGCAGCCGACGTTGAAGGCATTTCGGTAAAAGAATGAAACATCTCTCTTTATGAACTCATGCTCATTAAAAAGGCTTGAACACATGATGGCAAACTATTGAAACATCTCTCTATATGAACGCATGCTCATTGTATATAATTGAAAACATGATGAGATATTTCTCCTCTTGTCACAATATTTTCAAAAGACGTCTGAAGCATAGGCGTCGGAATGCGTCTGTATAAGGGAGAGGATAATTGTGCTCTTTACAATCCACAACTTGTTATTTGACAAATAACCACATTGGGCTTTGTTGATAGTCTCAAAAGTATTTATTTTTCAGACAGTGAAGCTATCATAGGATCATAGTAAATGGGTACTCTCGTAGTACGTAATTGAGCTAAGAATCACATTATCGGATCAGTGACATTGACAAATGTTTACTGAATATCATGGTTGGTTTATTTTTAATTTATGCCGTTTTCACAGCAGTTTAGTTATATCACAGAAACAGTTCAATTATCCATTATCCTAGGGTTAACAGACCAGTAATAGTCTAGGAAATGTGTCTTGCCCAAGACTTCTCCATCATGACTATCGCAAACAGGGATCAAACTCGGATTCTGTATTCCGTACGCTATCCACTCGTCCATGTAAGATTCCTCTAAATACAAGAACTATTGAGCTATGTCTGCAACATTTCTGCAAGAAATCTACATTAATCTGCAATCGATAGATGATAAAAACCACAAAAATGGACTATTTAACTAAATGACGGTTGAGCAGAACTGTGATAAGTATCAACTTATTGTTGGTTGGTGTAGACACGCGTAAACAACAGTTTGTTCAATTAACTGGTACTCTTAGGTTTCTACAGCAGTAGGGTTGGACGTCAACGAATAATGAGATACAACTCTAAGGCTTGGAACAGATCTCGTCATTTTATACCATTCACGGGCCTACTTACGAGACTGAACCATAACAAGATCCTTATTGGTTGATCCCATACTTGTTATGGTGTTTCCCACGTGTGCTATTTATAGCCATAGTCCGGGAATCCAGAGTCGCCCAATGTGTGTCGATACTACACATCTAAATATAGAGCAGCATAAACAATTTTGTGATCCATGATCACAAAATATCAAATTGGTCACACAATATGGTTAAATCAGTATTATTTTTACTTCATTCGTATGTTTTCTATAATATATATTACATCTTTCAAAATGTTCATTTTAATAACTGCAATGGACTCACGATCACTGAGGAGTTAAAGGGGTCAATCCGCAAATATCCTTTTACTAAAACAAGTTCCTTTAATTGATATATCTTTCGATAAAAACTCCCACGGTGGTGTGGCGATTCAGTGTACGCCTCGGGTGCAGGAGGATCGCGAGTTCGATCCCCGTAGGGTCATACAAAATACTTAAAAAAAGAGGCTTTCCCTTCTTAGCGTTCAGGGTTGAATATTAGGTTAGTATTACAACTGACTCGTTGGTAATAGTTCTAATGTGACATTCAACATGGTCGCGAGATAAAAATAAGACGACAGCGTCAGCGTCAATTTTGCAAGGATCATCTACATGAAACAGTATTAACCCTTCCCTACATGCCGGAAATCGACATTCCAATATATATATAAATTACAGAATATATACATCCCATAAAACAAACATATTACAAAACATAATGGCCAGAGGATCAAATTATTCTTTATGATAAATTTCGCCTTTTGCAACAATGTTAAAAATGTCGTCTGTTTCATATGCGTGAAAAGGCGTCTGCATGTGAGAAAGCATTATCAACGTGACCTTGGAAACGGATCAAGGGGGAGCAGACAGACTGGGCAGTTGAACCCTATCCAACAAACAACACATATGCAACAGACGACTATTCAGTAACCTTATACAAACTCGTACAAGTGATATTCGAATACATCGAAGCGATATTTTGCTTGTATGCTTTACAAACAAAAGCGTTTGACTATAGAGATAGAATTGCTTTCTAGAATGATACGACACAGACGTAAAAGCATAAACAATTATGTATATTGATCGTGTCTTCCCGTATTGAGCTTTACTGCATCTGTGTTCATGACTTTTCAATTCGTATCAATGTCTTTTCCTCCGTGTCGCTAACTCCTAGTGGGTTAACATTACGACTGCGTACAGGCAAGTCGAGTGTTCGGTGTCCGCCTATATGCTAAATAGACCTCGTTGCATATTCTGACACAACACTATTATTGTGGTGGCATAGGTTTTACATTATGCAACAGTCAAAATGGTAATTTTTCTTAACGACAAACTATTAACAAATGAAATATTTTGTTCAAGTCTATGTATGTAAATTCTTTTTTTGTTGACTATATTGAACGAGACAGCATCAATATACGTCGTAAGAATTTATTCATATGTTGACAATCCGGCAATCGTTGACGATTGATTATTCTTATCAACGTTCACAGTGAACATGGCTAAGTGTAATAGTCCAGACAGCCAGAAAAATACAAAAAAGGCACATAGCATAGTCCTTGCATCAGTATTTGGAAACTTTTTTATTAAGATGTTAAGATGTACCTAACACTCTGATTCTCCCACAATGCCCTTGTAACAGTAACGTAAAAGAACATTGGGGGCAAACTCATACGCATATGACTAAGCAGGATTTACATTTTTCAGATTGTTTAAAAAGTGCATTCAAGACCCGCTTGTATCGCGTCTTGTATCGCTTTTGTATTGAAGGAACGCCATCTTATTACAGTGCTGTACTATATAAAAGGTGTTTAGAGTCATGTAATTGACCTATCGTTATGACAGGTAATCCTGTTTGAATATTAATAAACAAGTGTTATTTTACCGAAATTAACAATTTATATGCAGATAATTGCAATATCTTAATGATATGCATATAACATAGACTAATAAAGACTTGTTTTGTCGTTTTTTATGCCTTTGCTATAGAACATAAAATTATTAAGTTATAAATCTAATTAGAATTTTTGGCGAATACATGAACGGGTCCAGGGAGCAATTTTGACCTGTAGTGTTTCTGCTAAATAATTTTAACAAATCAATATAGCTGCTAAAGTGTTCTCTCCCAAACACCTATCAACTGATAGAGGTATCTATCTTTAAGGAATTTGGACTCACCCAAACATACGCTCAAAAATAATTCGTTATAAATACCTTCAGTCCTTTGATTTATAATGCCATATAATGCAAAATAGCATAGCCTAGAGACCATGTCTTCGACTTATTAACATGGCTTGGGGGAATAATTCGTTTAAGAAAGCACCCTAGAAACATTTCTGCAAAAGTATTTAAAAATGAAGATTTTTCAAGTGTTCACTACAGCCATATACAACTTATAACGTGCTGATAAGGACGGAATAGTAACATACAGTAACGTTACAAAGCGCTATCATCCAACATTTGATTATGTAGATACCTCTTCTTCTACTTTGTTACTGTCTAGGGCTTAGTGCATCGCAGGCAAGTGAGGCCATCAAAATGGTAAAAACAACCAATAAGGCATATTTACAAATAAAAATGAGATAACAAACATCTGTGTTAGTTTAGGCTGTGTATGACTGCAGACGGGACTTAAATCAGTCTACATACGTGATCTGCGCAAGGTCCGGAGGAGGGGGGTTCCAGTCTCTGATAGTTCTAGGAAAAGACTGCTTGTACTGTTCATAGAACAGTGTTTGGTACATCTTTTATAGATGACAAGTAGTGAAAAATCGATAGACATACACAAAAATAAATCAATTTGGTCTATTTATAGCTTATTGTTAAAATGTGTTTGATGCCCCGGTTACTTGTGATTTGTTAATTGTATATTATTATTTATTTATATATACATATGCATATGTGTATTTATGTCTATATGTAGGGGATGGAAAAATGGAATATTACGCAGGACAGGGTAGACGAGAGAGTCAACCGACATTGTATATTTGACATTGAAGTTTATATGAAGATTTGCAAGGGGTCTTTGAACGCGATTTGATTTACACTAAAGTTAATTAGTACTCGTGTGAGGCCGGTATGGCAAAATATGCGAATGGGCCCTGGTGTTTTTCTTGAGTATAGTGATCTAAGCCAAACCGATGGTATGGTCGGATAGAGGAGAGTTTCTTCTACCATCAAATGCCAAAACAACCTAGGATCGGGCTACTTTTAAACGTTTGCGATGCGGAACACAAGTTGAATACGCATATTTGCGATCAATTTGGGTATCACACTGGTGTACTTTCTCCTAAATTAATGTTTATATATATATATATATATATATTAGTTGAATGTCTTTAGAGCCATGCAGATGATACTGGCAGGTTATACATTCTTTTTCAATTATGTTTTATGCTACTTTCTAAAACACCACAGTTTGACGTGTTTCTTCTCAAGGATGTTTCGTGTCACTTTCCACAATGTTTCCGTCATATCACTGTGTGAGAACAGAACATAACAGACTATAAGTTTTATTCATATATGGTTCATCTTGAAAATATTTACATTATACATGGGCATACGAAACATATCAGACGATGACAATTTGCTTAATGCTAATCCTCTGTCTGGGTTTCTGTGATAAAGAATAGAACAGAACAGAACAGAAACTTTCATTAATAATATTATATACAAATACATAGGGCATACACAAACTATATACCAGACGATGTTAATATTAATGTTAGATTTAATAGCAGTTAGTGTGTGTGCGACATAGAATGGAACAGAACCTTTATTCATATAGGATTGATCTTCAACAGATTTCAATTTCAATTTTTCAATTGATTCATTTACGTAATCAAAGGCCACCAGCCCAAAATACATAATAAAATGTTACAAATAATAATACATCATATGTTTTGCAAAGGTCGTTTAGATAGCGTTGTTGTTGTTTTTTAGGCCGTTTTCAACAGCATTTATGTCCAATCACCCTCACAGTTCACATACTCATGCGTCCTGGGATAATCAACCCATCTACGCGATAGGACTAATCACAGACTGGTATAAGGAACCATTGCTAATCATGTTTTCAAAGGTCGTTTTGAGTGCACTGTGCGGAGTTTTAGCCCGTCTTCAACAGCATTTATGTCCAATCACCCCCCCACAGTTTACATACTCATGCATCCAGGGCGAATCAAGCCAACTATGCAATAGGACTGAAAGCAGTGTGGTGAGAGGAGCCATTGCCCATCTTGCTTTCAATGGTCGTTTTGATTGCGTTGTTGGTTTTGCATGTGGGAAAGGGTTAGTATCACAGTGCACATACTCGTGTTTTTTGGGTGATTCTACACAGCTAGGCAATAGGACTGAAAACAGTGTGGTAAGAGGAGCCATTGGTTATCATGTTTTCCAAGGTCGTTTTGATTGCGTTGTTGGTTGTTTTAGGCCGTTTTCAACAGCATTTATGTTAAATACCCCTCACTGCTCACACACACATGCTTCTTGGGTGAATCAACCAATCTACGCGATAATACTGAAAACAGTGTGGTATAATGAGCCATTGTTCGTCATGTTTTCAACGGTCGTTTTGAGTGCACTGTAAGGAGTTTTAGGCCGTTTTCAACAGCATTTATGTCCAATCACTCTCACAGTTCACAAACTCATGGGACCTGGGAGAATCAACCCAGCTATGCGTTAGGACGACTGAAGACAGTATGGAAAGATGAGCCATTACTAATCATGATTTCAAAGGTCGTTTTGTTTGTATTGTTGGGTGTTTTACGCCGGTTTCAACATCATATATGGCAAATCACCCGCACTGTTCACATACCCATGCATCCTGGGTAATTCAATCCAGCTACTCAATAGTACTGAACACACTGTGACAAAGGGAGCAATTGCCCGCCCTGCTTTCAGAGGTCGTTTTGTTTGTATTGTTGGGTGTTTTAGGCCGTTTTCCACATCATTCCAGTCATACCACCCCGTCAGTTCACACACTCGTGATCCCTGGGTGAATCAACCCAGCTATGCAATAGACCTGAACACATTGTGGCAAGAGAGGCAATTGCCCGCCGTGCTTTAACATGTAGTTTTGTTTGCATTGTATGGGTTTTGATCTTGGAAGCGAGTTGTTGCATGACTAAATAAGTGTGGAAAGAGGCATAAAATAGCTGCATGTGGGAAAGGGTTAGTATCTGTTCACGGGTCTTCGCACCTCTGCAGGCCAACTCCCTTCCGGCGGTACAGTGAACGATTTTCCCATAACCCCGTTCCCACATATGCATACACTCCCTATAAATGAACTATCGAAAACATTGCGATAACAACAGCCATTGCTCATCATGTTTTCAAAGGTCGTTTTGCTTGCATTGTTGGGGTTTTAGGCCGTTCACAATAGCATGTACGCCCAATTGCCATCACAGTGCACATACTCGTGTTTTTTGGGTGATTCTACACAGCTAGGCAATAGGACTGAAAACAGTGTGGTAAGAAGAGCCATTGGTTATCATGTTTTCCAAGGTCGTTTTGATTGCGTTGTTGGTTGTTTTAGGCCGTTTTCAACAGCATTTATGTTAAATACCCCTCACTGCTCACACACACATGCTTCCTGGGCGAATCAACCAATCTACGCGATAAGACTGAAAACAGTGTGGTATAATGAGCCATTGCTCGTCATGTTTTTCAACGGTCGTTTTGAGTGCACTGTACGGAGTTTTAGGCCGTTTTCAACAGCATTTATGTCCAATCACTCTCACAGTTCACAAACTCATGGGACCTGGGAGAATCAACCCAGCTATGCGTTAGGACGACTGAAGACAGTATGGAAAGATGAGCCATTACTAATCATGATTTCAAAGGTCGTTTTGTTTGTATTGTTGGGTGTTTTACGCCGGTTTCAACATCATATATGGCAAATCACCCGCACTGTTCACATACCCATGCATCCTGGGTAATTCAATCCAGCTACTCAATAGTACTGAACACACTGTGACAAAGGGAGCAATTGCCCGCCCTGCTTTCAGAGGTCGTTTTGTTTGTATTGTTGGGTGTTTTAGGCCGTTTTCCACATCATTCCAGTCATACCACCCCGTCAGTTCACACACTCGTGATCCCTGGGTGAATCAACCCAGCTATGCAATAGACCTGAACACATTGTGGCAAGAGAGGCAATTGCCCGCCGTGCTTTAACATGTAGTTTTGTTTGCATTGTATGGGTTTTGATCTTGGAAGCGAGTTGTTGCATGACTAAATAAGTGTGGAAAGAGGCATAAAATAGCTGCATGTGGGAAAGGGTTAGTATCTGTTCACGGGTCTTCGCACCTCTGCAGGCCAAATCCCTTCCGGCGGTACAGTGAACGATTTTTGCCATAACCCCGTTCCCACATATGCATACACTCCCTATAAATGAACTATCGAAAACATTGCGATAAAAACAGCCATTGCTCATCATGTTTTCAAAGGTCGTTTTGCTTGCATTGTTGAGGTTTTAGGCCGTTCACAACAGCATGTGCGCCCAATTGCCATCACAGTGCACATACTCGTGTTTTTTGGGTGATTCTACACAGCTAGGCAATAGGACTGAAAACAGTGTGGTAAGAAGAGCCATTGGTTATCATATGTTTTCCAAGGTCGTTTTGATTGCGTTGTTGGTTGTTTTAGGCCGTTTTCAACAGCATTTATGTTAAATACCCCTCACTGCTCACACACACATGCTTCCTGGGTGAATCAACCAATCTACGCGATAAGACTGAAAACAGTGTGGTATAATGAGCCATTGCTCGTCATGTTTTTCAACGGTCGTTTTGAGTGCACTGTACGGAGTTTTAGGCCGTTTTCAACAGCATTTATGTCCAATCACTTTCACAGTTCACAAACTCATGGGACCTGGGAGAATCAACCCAGCTATGCGTTAGGACGACTGAAGACAGTATGGAAAGATGAGCCATTGCTAATCATGATTTCAAAGGTCGTTTTGTTTGTATTGTTGGGTGTTTTACGCCGGTTTCAACATCATATATGGCAAATCACCCGCACTGTTCACATACCCATGCGTCCTGGGTAATTCAATCCAGCTACTCAATAGTACTGAACACACTGTGAAAAGGGAGCAATTGCCCGCCCTGCTTTCAGAGGTCGTTTTGTTTGTATTGTTGGGTGTTTTAGGCCGTTTTCCACATCATTCCAGTCATACGACCCCGTCAGTTCACACACTCGTGATCCCTGGGTGAATCAACCCAGCTATGCAATAGTACTGAACACACTGTGACAAAGGGAGCAATTGCCCGCCTTGCTTTCAGAGGTCGTTTTAGGCCGTTTTCCACATCATTCCAGTCATACCACCCCGTCAGTTCACACACTCGTGATCCCTGGGTGAATCAACCCAGCTATGCAATAGACCTGAACACATTGTGGCAAGAGAGGCAATTGCCCGCCATGCTTTAACATGTCGTTTTGTTTGCATTGTATGGGTTTTGATCTTGGAAGCGAGTTGTTGCATGACTAAATAAGTGTGGAAAGAGGCATAAAATAGCTGCATGTGGGAAAGGGTTAGTATCTGTTCACGGGTCTTCGCACCTCTGCAGGCCAAATCCCTTCCGGCGGTACAGTGAACGATTTTCACATAACCCCGTTCCCACATATGCATACACTCCCTATAAATGAACTATCGAAAACATTGCGATAAAAACAGCCATTGCTCATCATGTTTTCAAAGGTCGTTTTGCTTGCATTGTTGGGGTTTTAGGCCGTTCTCAACAGCATGTACGCCTAATTGCCATCACAGTGCACATACTCGTGTTTTTTGGGTGATTCTACACAGCTAGGCAATAGGACTGAAAACAGTGTGGTAAGAGTAGCCATTGGTTATCATGTTTTCCAAGGTCGTTTTGATTGCGTTGTTGGTTGTTTTAGGCCGTTTTCAACAGCATTTATGTTAAATACCCCTCACTGCTCACACACACATGCTTCCTGGGTGAATCAACCAATCTACGCGATAAGACTGAAAACAGTGTGGTATAATGAGCCATTGCTCGTCATGTGTTCAACGGTCGTTTTGAGTGCACTGTACGGAGTTTTAGGCCGTTTTCAACAGCATGTATGTCCAATCACTCTCACAGTTCACAAACTCATGGGACCTGGGAGAATCAACCCAGCAATGCGTTAGGACGACTGAAGACAGTATGGAAAGATGAGCCATTGCTAATCATGATTTCAAAGGTCGTTTTTTTTTGTATTGTTGGGTGTTTTACGCCGGTTTCAACATCATATATGGCAAATCACCCGCACTGTTCACATACCCGTGCGTCCTGGGTAATTCAATCCAGCTACTCAATAGTACTGAACACACTGTGACAAAGGGAGCAATTGCCCGCCCTGCTTTCAGAGGTCGTTTTGTTTGTATTGTTGGGTGTTTTAGGCCGTTTTCCACATCATTCCAGTCATACCACCCCGTCAGTTCACACACTCGTGATCCCTGGGTGAATCAACCCAGCTATGCAATAGACCTGAACACATTGTGGCAAGAGAGGCAATTGCCCGCCATGCTTTAACATGTCGTTTTGTTTGCATTGTATGGGTTTTGATCTTGGAAGCGAGTTGTTGCATTACTAAATAAGTGTGGAAAGAGGCATAAAATAGCTGCATGTGGGAAAGGGTTAGTATCTGTTCACGGGTCTTCGCACCTCTGCAGGCCAAATCCCTTCCGGCGGTACAGCGAACGATTTTCCCATAACCCCGTTCCCACATATGCATACACTCCCTATAAATGAACTATCGAAAACATTGCGATAAAAACAGCCAACATAACAAGATGATGTTTTTCGTTCTTTACGATGACGACGAAGTTATGTAACACTAAAGAAACAGCAAATCGCTATATTAAACTGGTAAAAGTGTTTGTCATGTCGGTGACATTTCAAATAATGTTGCTTGTCTTTATTTTTTGTTACAGACCCAAAGCTACATTTCAGGAAGCACTTATACAATGGAGAAATGCTACTGTGCATGAAAGTGCCCCTCCTTTTCTGCTGCTTATTCACAGAAACATACTTATGGAATCTACTAGAAGAGCTGCGACTAGAAAACGTTTCAGCTTTTCCCTCCCGATTAAAGTGTCTTTCACTGGAGTAGATGGAGCAGATTATGGTGGATCGAGAAGGGAATTTTTCAGGTAGTTCTCTCAAAGCCACAACTTTAAGTGTAAGATATTTATAGGCCCCTTCACCTCAGAAAACCTCTTTAAATTAAGATCAAGTATTGCAGAGCAATTCATAGTCCCCCACCGGATTGTTCATGGCTGAAGATATTGCACAAACCAGCTTTTTCAAAGGTAGAGGTCAATGTCACAGGATCCCAAATATAGCAAGCGACACTCTGCCTTAGGAGTTAGAGTCGACACAGCAAGTTTGGTTACTGTAGGTTGAACAATGTGGAAGATACGGCCCGGACAAATGTCGGTAGGACAGACATAATTAAGAACAGAGTGCAATCATGTTGTCCCCCTCTGGAGTCCGGTGAGGGAGTAATTATCATACATTAATATATTTAAGTCTCCGGCACCGTCCCTTCAACAGTCCAAATGCCCTTTCAATGACCTGACGTTTCGATGACATAGAAACATTAAAACGTTTCTGTTGAGCAGTTAAATGTCCGTTATCTCTGTAGGGGGTGATTAATCATTCTTTCAGAGGATAAGCTCCGTCTCCTAGTAAATGGTAACGACCGTTGTCACACTTTTCAAATCCGGTGTCCCAAAGCCTAGAGTTCCGAAGCACCTTCGCATCAAACACGTCCTGGTCAACCTACATTGATGTCTGTAAAACGAAGATCATGAACACATACAGCTTGAAGTACAATAGAATGGAAGTGTTTTCTGTTGTAGTAGGACTTTGCATTCTGAAATGGTGCTTCTATTTGTATATGGCTTCCGTCTATAGCACCTTATATGTATGGAAATCTGTAAGCACCCATATCGTCAAATCTACGAGATACATTTCGTCGTTCACCACCGTTAGGCCATGTGATAACTGTAGCAAACAGATGATTATTGATAGCTTCTATAACTTGTCTTCTGGATCTCAAAAACCCAAATTCTGTAACCCCAAAGCGATCACTCAGTTTTTTCTATGTTTCTTGCGAAACAAGATAATGAATGTATATTGTTTTATGGCGCATCGACAGCTAAGGTCATTTAGCGCGCATTTAAATTTTATTATTCATGTTCCCTGGGTGACCAAACCAGTACTAGGCTAGAAAATGTGCCTTGCCCAAGGGCACTCCACCATGACCGAATTGCCGCGACTGCGGATCGAACCCGGGACACCCGGTTTCGAAATTCCCGACGCTAACCACTCGACCACAGCGGATTCCCGCGAAACAAGATAACGAATATTCATTAAAAACTTTTTTTCCAGGGATATTGGCGGTCGACCTCCCGGATTAGCTCTTGCTAATAATTCTGGTGCATCTGTCAATCTATGACAAAGTAATGATATCGTCCCGTGACTAACTTTGAAGGACTGTTTGAATGAATCTGGTAGATAATTTGATATAGAGTCCATACTTTTAATGTCTCGTCAGTCTTGAGATATATTTATTTTAATGACTGTTTGTAATCCGACCATCTCGACCAAAAGGTCGTCATCCTCCTCGTCGTTGCTCATCATAATGTCACGAATTATTTCTGTAACTACAACTGTCACAGTAATAGCCGCCATATTTGTTTAACCGGATTGGGTTTATTTACCCTCGCAATGCCCGGATTGCTCGATTCATACATCAAATAGGCGTACGCCGGTCATGTGACCGGCTTACCCGATACGTAAGCGGCGCAAGCAAATCAAGCAGACCAAATATGTGAACGTTTGTGGCGACTATTTCAAATTTATTCAAGCGGACACAACTTGTGACAGACAGTCAGAGCAAAAACAATATGTCTCCCCATTAATATATGGGGAAGACATAATTCCTTAAGAAATTTATAAATATTTGTAATGTTGCATCTTGGATTTCAAAATGGAAGGGGAATCGACTCCATGTATTAATTTAAGGATTGTTTTGTTCTGTGTCTAAATAAAATATCCCCCCATTGCAGAAAAATAAGGAGATTTTCAAAATAATGTGCTAAGATCTCTCTTAAATGCAACATTGTTTTTTGGAATCTTGAAAAAATTGTACTTATTTCTGTTTTTATAATCCAGGTCTGGAAAACAACAGCCATGTGCCACACGTTCGAAAGAACCAAGTAGGTCATTACATGAAAGCTTACGGCAAGATCAAGAAGATAAAACATGTAATACTTTATGTTCCATGAACTACAGTGAACTAGAGAAAGATGGGGATTCAATGTCAAACAGTGATGCATCAAGCGACTTAGATCAAGCTTTGTTTTCAGACTCAGAGGAATCTCTTTTGTCAAACACTGATGACTTTGAATGTCTTGACTCAGAATTGTCAGATACTGATTCTGAAGGTTCCTACTGCTGTTCAAATCAAAATCAAAGTCCACCAGCTAGTGAGATTGAAGCACTAAAAAAAGAATCATACTTCCGTAAACATAATTTAACAGCCAGTGCCTCCAAAGATATTATTAGTACGATTAAATCAATATTTCATGACTCTAGCAAAACATCTATTCTAAACTATGATTACCTGATGTCTTTTGTTGGAAAATATAAGGTGCATGAAGTTCAGTATTGTGAATTGTGTACAGATATTTTTCCTGACGACCAAGATGTGTTTAGGTGTACCACTGAAGAATGTGAAGGTTTTCGCTACAAGGGGCCACTATCAACACAACAAAGTAAGGACCGACAGCCTAGGAAATGTAACATTGTGGCTGATATAGAGAAACAATTCATTGATCTTTTTCAGTCACCAGGTATTAACTCAAAAATTTAATTAAATCACAATGTAATTGAAATATATTTTGCCTCATAATTTTTGGGATTTAAAGCGGACATTTGTGATAGTCTTGTCTTCAGTATCATGCAAAAGCAATTATCTTTGCAATTAAAATAAAATTACTCAAAAAAAAGGAAGAAACATTGTGAACATTTGAAAAATATATTTATAACTTGTGCTCTATTAATGATTAGTTTGAACCCTTTTTCTACGCCCATTTTGAAAAAAAAACAGGACGTATTATGGCGAGGCGTTGTCCTTCCAATTTTGTCCGGCATACTCCTTCAACACCGTTTAAGATATTGATGCCAAACTTGGTAGAAATAATCACCAGCAGTTGATATTGTGTCCGCTCAAAAAGGAGGTAACTTCTTATCATTTCCCAGAGTTATGCCCCTTTTTAGACTTAAAAGATTTTGTCCGGCCTACTCCTCCTACAGAGTGTAAGATATTGATGCCAAACTTGGTAGAAATAATCACCAGCACGTGATATTGCGTGCGCCCAAATGGGGGGGGGGGGGGGGGGGTAACTCCGTACCTATTTCCTAGAGTTATGCCCCCTTTTAGACTTAAAAATAATCAAAAATTCACATTTCCTTCAATATCTCTAGAACTGTTACAGATATTATTTTGAAAAATTATATTTGTGTTTAGTATCATAAGACAACATCACATACCAAGGTCCATAAATTAGACGGTTATTTTGACAACATTTATATCAAAAATGACGTCGCCGGGAGCGTAATAAAGCCATTGAATAAATTGCGTATTCAACTAGTGTAATAACAATGCTACGTTCACCAATGAAGGCGGTGCTTCAGAACTTGTGAAACCTTTTACTCAGATTATAAAATTATCTGGATATCATTGAAATGCTAACTCTGCTTAAATACTGAACAGGATTTCAAACTGTACCATAATCATGCTTTTTGACAATATATAATACTAATTTACGGAATTTGTGACACTTCTGGATACTAAGATTTCAAAATCATCATGAAACATTTAGATATAGATAAATAGATAACCAAAATAGTGTCAATAAAATCATTTAATGTTGTCGATGGAATAATTCCATATTATATGCATTGTGTTTTGCTGGGTATTACTAATAGACTTATGTCAAAATGGTTTTCTCCTATAAACGGAGGGAAAGACTATTTGATTGGAAAATATTTGAAAAAAGTATCCAAACGCCTTCAAAGTATTCAACCCCCTGCCAGCATTGAACGATTACCACGAGATTTAGAGAAACATTACAAATCCCTGAAAGCAACGGAATTACAATATTGGTTATTGTTTTACAGCATCCCCTGTTTGACTGGAATTTTGCCTGAGGTTTATTTGAGTCACTTTAGCTACCTTTCTGAGGCCTTTTAATTCTTTTGGGCGACAACATAAAACCAACAAATTTGCAAAGATAAGTTAAGATTTTGTTATGCCTCATTTACAGACTTGTATGGATTAGGAAGTTGTGGACTTAATGTGTATAACGCCTGTGCTCATTTGGTTCATTATGTTAAACTTTGGGGTCCACTTTGGGCATGGAGCACATTTGGTTTTAAAGACAACAATGTCATGCTATTGCAAGCTGTCCATGGAACGGGTAATGTGATGAAACAAATTATGTTGCCCAAACAAACACAAGCTACTCTTCGCCGAAAGTCATTGAATGTGGTGGACTCCAGAGTTTGGAAAAAACCTTCTCTGCGAGTAATTGTGATATTTGTGTTAAAATGGTGACATTTGAAATGTCTGGAGTAAAGCATGCATTGCTGCATAAACTTGATGCTGATCATGGACAGAATGTAAAAATAATTGACAGAGTATGTTCAAATTGTACACAGTTCAGCTCCTCATGTTATACACGAATGAAAAAGCGTGTCTGTAGCTACGTTTTGTATGATGGCAACACAGTTGGCAATGTCAAGTACTTTGCAATCGTTACTACTTCAAACACTGTTTATGCCATCATTGACACTTATGATACTGACTTTTTAGATCACCTAGAGCCAAAGGCTCAAGGTGAGCTATTCTGATCACTTTTTGTCCGTCGTCGTTAACTTTTAGCTTTAAACATCATCTTCTACTGAACCACAGAACCAATTGCATTCAAACTTCACAGGAATGTTCCTTAGGTGGCCCTCTTTCAAAATTGTTCAAAGATTCAAATTCCATTGAGAACTTTGGTTGCTGCGGCATCAGAAAGGGGGCTAAATGTCCGAACTTTAAAAATCTTCTCCTCTGAATCTGCATTTCAGATTCCAATATAGTTTGATAGAAATGTTCCTTGGGTGACCCTCTACAAAGATTGTTCAATGCATACTGTTTGGTTGAAAAACATGGCAGTTAGGAGGCATCAGAAAAGGGGCAAAATCGTCTCGTTAACTTTTAGCTTTAAACATCATCTCCTAAATCACAGGACCAATTTCATCCAAACTTCACAGGAATGTTTCTTTGGTGGCCCTCTTTCAAAATTGTTCTAAGATTTAAATTCCATTGAGAACTTTGGTTGCTGTGGCATCAGAAAGGGGGCAAAATGTCCAAACTTTAAAAATCTTCTCCTCTGAATCTGCATGTCAGATTCCAATATAGTTTAGTAGAAAAAGTAGTTCCTTGGGTGACCCTCTACAAAGATTGTTCAAGGCATACTATTTGGTTGAAAACATGGCAGTCATGAGGCATCAGAAAAACGGCAAAATTTGGAAATTCCATTTTTTTTTTAAAGTCTTTGTCTGATATTAAGAAAATTGAATAGGAATCTTACTTCAGTGATCCTCTACTTGATTTTTACAAGCCGTCAGAAATTGAGAAAATACCCAAACTTTAAAAACCTCCATCTCCATAATCCATTTGTCAGATTCCAAGATTATTTGGCAGAAATGTTCTTTGAGTTACTCAATACAAAAACTGTTCAAGCCATATTGATTTCGTTGACAAACGGGGCAGCAAAGCCGCATCAGGAAAGGTGCAAAATGACAAAACTTTATAATTCCATTCTTATTAAAAGTTCTTGTTAGATTTCAAGATACGAATGGCTTTTACTGATAAACTATTTCTTTAACTGAGTGTCCACTCCTTGCAGTTTCATTTGAACTCCTGATTAAATTTTCACAGATATTTGCTTCTAATTTACTATCATTCAGGTGATCGATTTAGGGCCATCTTCAAGAGGGCCAATATGGCCCTCTTGTTTAATCTACCAGCTGGAAAGCATATTTTGTCGGTGAAAAAGAATGGAAATGAAGTAGTTGTTACTGTTGATAGGTTGTCTGAAACTCTTGTATACATGAAAGTGTGTCCTGATGTAAGTGAATGTATAGCGTTGGTGCCTAGGAGACAGGGACATGCCATCTTTAAGTAGTATTTTTTTTTTAAGTTTCACTATTAAGACAAGGAACATTTGTCCGATAATTTTCAAATCAGGACTTTAGTTTTGGACAAAAAGATTTTTGCAATTAAATTCTTTGAACAACTTTGAAACAGGACTACCTAAGGAACATTCCTGTGAAATTTATTTGAAATTGGTCCATTGGTTTAGGAGAAGTTGTAAACAGACAAACGACGACATCACACTCACACCTTCGTTCTCTGATGAGCTAATTAAAAGAACTTCTTAACATTTTCTGAGTATCTGTATTTGTAATGCCAGCCTGATAGAATAAAAATACTAGAACTTACATGTAGAGTTAACTATTTGCGAACAGACTTTTAGTGTCGTTGTTGTTAAGTGGGCTTATTCACTTATACATTAATATAATGGTATAAATAACATTTTTGAACAGTTTTTGATCTAGGTTAAAAAATTAAATAGTCCTTAGCATATGAATTATCTATAATGTTTAAGTACCTTATTGTATCAAGGAAAATGACGTGAATGAAATTTTGAAAAACTTTTTCATTTTAGAACTTATGTTTTAGAACATGAATGGTTATTGGACAAGATTGAAGAACTTAAAGTTCTAGAACTGATGTTCTAGAACTCAGATGATTCTAGAATCATTTGAGTTCTAGAACGCCAGTTCAAGAACTAAAATCAATAGTTCCAGAACAGTTCTTAAAGTTCTAGAACAGTTCTTGAACGTTCTAAAACTTGATGCTAGTTCTAGAACTTTTCTCACAGCGGAGTAGTTGAAGAAATTCATGCATCCTGAATATGTCCGTAAGTGAAAACGTTACGTGGATTGACTCACATATGACAGAAAAAAAAAGTCCCTATTGCATTATAATATGTCGTCAAGAAAGACAAATTAAAGATTTCTATTTCTCTCTCTCTTACAGGTTGCTGCTGAAACCAAAAATAAGGAACTGAGACCGTGGGTACCTCATCTGATAAACCATTTCTGGTATTGCAGTAGGACATCTAGTGGTTGATTGATTGATTGGGGTTTAACGCCGTTTTTAACAATATCTCAGTTATATCACGGCGGCCAGTTCACCTACACATGCATTTCCTGGTTTTTGCACACCAGTACTCCACACAACAATCTTCCCAAGCAACTGGCTGCTTTTCCACATAGACTTAGCCCATTGGTGGAAGACGAATGACGCATGTCGCATTGACTTTTGTCAATCGTCGGAAAAGAAGTTGGCCGAGCCGGGACATCTAGTGGAAAGGAAGATATAATAATAGTGAGTGTTTTGAATATATCATTTCTGTTACTTATCATAAAACAAGATAACATCGACTGTAATCCTTCGATTACAATTTGGCTGGCATGCTTATGTTTTGCTTATAGGCACCTTAGAGCAACCAACCTCATTTAAGGCAGGCGATTTTTTGAGCAAACCTGAGTATGTTGTAATCACCTTTTGTTAACCATGTGTTGTCAACAGCTACCTTCCTCCATTTTACATCCATGTTCATGACAATTTAACAGAACATACATCACCATCAATTTGTAGACAAAATCTGGTAGTGTGAGATCAAAAACTATTTCACTATGGCAATTGTAGGAAAATTAGCATGTTGAAACTTGGCCATACATGAGCCTTACATTCATGCTAAATCAAACGAGTGATTCGGTTTCAACAATTCTTCAGTCATATCACAGCATCCAGTTCATCTACTCATACGATGAAAAGAATGTTGGCCAAGCTGAGGTTCGAACTCACAACCCCTGGATTAACAACCGCTTTGCTTACCAAATGAGCTACCGGGACTCGGCTAAATCAAGTCATGTCATCTTGGGATTTATCTCTCAGATCATTGATATATGTTAAAAATTATAATTGCAGGCAAAATGGAGAGGGGCTTTGCATCATGTTACAAACGTACATGAGTGGGTATTCGGTGATAGTGTCATTGAGCAAAAGTGTGACCATGGTCAATTAGTTGACAAGGAAGAAGTAAAATGGCTTGAACCAGGAGGCATATTTCACCAGTCACTCACCAAAACCATGTTGGATACCCGGTTACTCCACAATTTACATCATTATGTAAATTTTAGGTAAGACAGTTTTTACATTATCCAAGTTGTGGAATGTTTGCTTTCAGATGTGTAAGATGTAATAATGGAAGATACTACTAAGATCAAATGAATCTCCACACCCTTGGAAGGAGCTCTTTAAATGGTATAGCAACGCCTTTTATGGAAGTGTTAATTCCATTGAAGAAGCAAGGGATATAATTGATGAATTTTCGGAACACACCAAGACATATTATGTCGAATCAAGATCCACGAAACAGTTTGGGATGCATGCTTTTCATTCTGGTAGGCAACTTCACAGCTTTCTCTTCATAGCATAGACTTTCATATTTCTGGAATTAATTAGGTTGCTCTACTCTGCAACATTTTCAACAGAAGTTATATCTTTTTTTAAATGGTATTTCCATATTCCAAATGGAGTCGTGCTTATGCAATATATTATTTATATTATTGCAGTGTTGAGGAAACTCATTTGTTATTATAGGACCTGAACTTGCAACTCAGGGGTGCTAAGTGAAATGTATTATAGGTAGAGATACCCAACTAACTACAACAAGCAAGTTTTTCCTGATTAATTATCATTAAGATTGTTTTTAATACATGCATGCATGCATGTACATATGATATAAGCCTTGGCTTATCTATTCTTGTCAAGTTACAAAATCATAATTGTAGAATATATTTTACCTTTTTATCATTAATGAAATATTTCTTTATGAAATTCCTCTATTAGGCAACTTAATAATGAAAGCTGCATGAATCTGAACTTGCTTGGTTTGAACAGACCTATCTGACTTATTGGGCCACCTTCATTACAATGTATTAATAAAAGCAATTCAAGATAAATGCTAACATCTTATTTATATGATAACAACATTTGAAATAACTATGGATTTGTGAAAACTATCGATGAAGCTACAGATTTAATTGACAAGTTAAGCACTTCCACGTCTACATACTTCATAGAAACCAGATTCACAAAGAACTTTGGGACTTATGATGCATGATGTTACATTACAATCCTTACACAATCTCATCATAACTATAAGGCTCACTTTTATAAAGTTATAAACCTGGTTTAAAAAAAAAAAAAAAATAATAATAATAAGAAACACATGCACTGTGGTTTATAACTTTACCCGCACCCCTTTCAAAATTATCTGCTACAGCCCTACACACAAGTATAAACATATTTAAAATCCAAAATGATGCTAAAGTTCCATGGATCGAGACAATTATGAAAGTGAATATTTTGATCACGAAACATCAGCGCAAGTTTAACAAGACATGGAAATTCCATGAAACCAGATTTTCTATAATGGAAGGTGTTTGATTAAGAATTAACAGATCTGTCAAATCTTTCTGTTAATAGTTAATCAAAGCTAGTAATTCAAGTAACAGGGAATATTTCTATTGATGAATAATCATAATTACTTTGTCAATTAAATATATCACAATTTTATCTAACAAATACCAGTTCAATTTAGTCAATCGTGTGTTGGTGGCCCCATTTATTAAGAACATATAATAGATAACGGATATTAAGCAACCATTTGTTGTAAGCAGCCACATTTTAGGATCCCTAATGCCAGATTGATAATCAGTGATCTGCCTTAACCCTTTACTTGATAGTAACGCGTTTATGCCTTTGCAAACAGACTAGATCCAGGGCCCGAGGTTATGAAACTTACTCAAGTTAGATGCTTGAGTTACAAGTTTATGAAATATCCTCATTGCAAAATAGGGTGAAATTACAAACCAACGATGAGAATAAAATCCATGTTTGGAGTTTGTCGCCATGGTTACGAAGCATTGTCACTGTGACCTTGACCTTGAAGCTACAGACAACAGTTTTGCATGTGACACATCATATTGATATAGTTCATATTTGTGCCAAGTTATTTGAAAATATCTGCATGACACAGTTATGGTCCGGACAAGAAAAGTTAAATTAAAGTCTATTTCTTATCACTGTGACATTGACCTTGAATCTATAGATTTTTTTTTTGCATTTGGCATATCGTCTTGATATGGTGCATGTTTGTGCCAAGTTATTTGAAAATATCTCTTTGCATGACAAAGTTATGGTCCGGACAAGAAAAGTTCAAATAAAGTATATTTCTTATCACTGTGACCTTGACCTTGAATCTACAGATTTATTTTTTGCATTTGGCACATCGTCTTGATATGATGCATGTTTGTGCCAAGTTATTAGAAAATATCTCTATGCATGGCAAAGTTATGGTCCGGACAAGGAAAGTTGACGCCCGCCAACCGCCCGCCCGCCGACTTCGCCAAACTAATAACCAGATTTGTTGTACAGTTTGGCAAGACCCAACTATTGAGACAGGACCCAACTGTTGATTATATATTTACAGCTAGTAACAAGGATACTGTTGAGGGCAGTGAAAGTCAAGAATCTCTAGAACAAGAGCCTGAATCATTCATGTTACAGTCAGCGAGTCTAGAGAACGGATGTGCTGATTTGAAGTCAGAGTGTCTTGGCACGATACAGCTGCAGTCCAAGCCGATTGATGCTGATGTAGAGATGGAGCCAGTCAGCTCGAGCCTTGGATTCAGGCTATTGGATGAGCAAGGTATGAAAGTAAATGATTGACTGATCCCTTGGCGCCTGATTTAGATCGTATGTTTTTATATAGATTTCAGTAAGACCCACCTATGAACAATTAAGACAGGACCCAACTGTTGACTATATATATATTACAGGCAGTATTAAATCACAAGTCAATTGTTTTATATAGATTTCAGTAAGACCCACCTATGAATAATTAAGACAGGCCCCAAATATTGATTATATATATATATTACAGGCAGTACAAATCAACAAGTCATTTGTTTTATATAGATTTCAGTAAGACCCACCTATGAATAGTTAAGACAGGACCCAACTGTTGACTATATATAGTTAACATTATTTCAGTTATATCACGCGACAGTTCACTTATTCATGATCCCTGGGTAAACAAACCAGTACTAGGCTAGGAAATGTGCCTTGCCCAAGGGCACTCCACCATGACCGAAGTGCCGCGACTGGGGATCGAACCCGGTTTCGAAATCCCCGACGCTAACCACAGCGGATTCCCACGTCCGTTGGATGGGGACGTTAACTTGGCGGTCCTGTGTATCAGAGTCTATCCTCTGGGCACGTTAAAGGACCATACACATGCGAAGTGGATTTGCTATGCATCCTTCCCCTCTCTCTGGAGCCGCCCAACATAACCATAGCTTTTGAGTGGCCGTTAAAAACAATTCTAGACAATCCAAGGTCAAGTAGTTGGTCTTAAAGTAGTAATTGTATGCAATTGGTGAAAGCTTCTCATGTCTGTTTACATTCACATTAAATTGTATCATTGCCTTAACAATTTACTTGACAAATGACTGGTTTAAACCCATAATGTACAAAAATAAACATTCATTATTTGAATTTTCGGAATTGGCTATATAAGTTTTCATTTCTTACCCGTTTACACATATTTATTCGTTGTCATTTTCTATGCATTAATGGTCAAAGCGGTGGCTAACGAGATATATAATTAAGCGTTAAGCTGGATATTAGGGAAATATCAAGTGGTATGGTTCTTTCTGTTACAAAGATAAACATTCATTTTTTGAATTTTCGAAATTGGCTATATAAGTTTTCAATTCTTGCCTTTTACACATATTTATTCTTTGTCATGCATTAACGGTCAAAGTGGTGACGAGATATATAATTATGCATTAAGCTTGTTATTAGTGAAATATCAAGTGGTATGGTTCTTTCTGTTACAGTTTGCAGAGAAACATTTGAAGGATGACGACAATCAAATGCACAGACTTGACAACCATGCGATTATATGTTGCAACACAATTCTTACTATTTGAGAGTAGGTTCATTTTACATCTATTACTTCATTGTTGAGTAAATTATCAATATCTTTATATGTAGATTACATAGTGGGAGAGGAAGTAGAACACTGGAGCTCAACATCATCGCAAGAAGAAGAGAATGAGGAAGTTATCTGAATTACATCTGATGGCAGCGGGGAGGAGAATTTGATATATGAAGAGAACAACAACGAAGATGTTGTTTGCATTTCCAGTAGTGAGGAGGTCAGCAATGAGAACGCTTTAATGAACCAGATCGCCAATGCAAAAACTGAGTCATCATCATCCGAAACATTTGAAAAAGATGAAACGGTTTTCGAAAACCGTTATGATAATGATAAGACTTCTTTCTGTATACAATACCTTAAATGAAGAAATTAAAACAAAAGAGGTTGTAAGACTGCCATTATCTGATTTAAAGGAACAACAAATTGCCAGGAATATATCGTATAAAATAAACAGTAATGTGTCATTCATGTATTCAATTGAAAGCAATGGTCACTGGCAAAATGCATTATGTGATGACATGGGTATGATGGAGCAAATTGGAACTGAGACTTGGTTTGCAGTATTAGATGACAATGATATTTGCCTTACAAAAATAAAAGACGAATATTGCGATATAAAAGTTACGAGAAGAAAGTATATAAATGGTTCATATTCAAGCTTACATCGAATTGCTATAACTTTACAGGATGCAAAAGACTTCTAAATTATGTTTGTTCAATACTTTACAGGATGCAAAAGACTGTTCTAAATTATGTTTGTTCAATATTATTTTATTGGTGATAAAAGACATGTGGTGGTACAGCCACATGGAAATCTCTCGGAAGTCGAGTACTATTTCTTTTAATGTTTGGTGTTACATTACTTAATTGGTTAAAAGTACGACAAAACCTGTTTTGTTTGTTTGGAGTTTAACGCCGCTTTCAACAGCTTTGGTCATATCACGGCGGTCAGTGCACCTACCCATGTTTTCCTGGCTTTCCCACACCAGTACTTACACAACATTCTTTCGAAGCCACTGACTACTTTCTCACATAGATCAGAGGTGAGAGGCAATGGAAAAAATCGCCCTAAAGAATGTCGCCGCAACCGGGTATCGAACCCGTGACCTCCAGATCACGAGTCAGATACGCTACCAATTGAGCTACCGGGCCGGGTAGACAAAACCTGTACTTTCATATTAATGAGATTTTTACGACACCTGGTAATGGTTGCACAAGTTGAAACGACGCAATATTAACACAAATCCGCAAAGTTTAATTGACCGATATTGAACGTACAGAATAAGCGCATTCATCAGAAAATAATATACATGTGTTGGCCACGAGTGACCTTAGTTTTAGCCGACTCGATAATAAACTCGGACTTTATTTCTGCCATGATGAATGTTGTTGTTCTTGAGAATTCACCAAATTACATTTATTGGTGCGGATATACCCCCATAGAGTATATACCATATATAAAGAGAAGGTCTGCAACAAGGCTGCAAAGCACACACCACACCGCCTCAGTAAATCAACTAAGAAAATGCAAAAACACCCCAATATGTTCAAGAACTGAGTATATATCAACTAATTATTCTTCATAAAGAAACTAACATTCCTACCTCTTTACACACTTATCGGCAGTCACAAACGTTTAAAATTCACAAATACAAAGTTTTTTTTCAAAATCGAGCTAAACCTGTCTCCTTGATTTTCACAACTTAACACTGGTGGAAACGTTTCTGAATGGAATACGCATATAAAACGGTAAGTATCTCTTTTAATATACTAATTGTCCATCAATTGCACACAAATCTCAATTACTAAATGTACACACACTTTATAAAACATCAATTTCGAGCGTAACGAGACCCTTTTTGTCAGAGCGCTGCCAAGCTGCAGTAAATGTGACGTCACAGCATTGATTTCTTGGTGTTATCTAAAATTTCATTGGTCGTTAAATCTCTCTGATGGCCAATCGCTGAATGTAATTGAGACACACATTCATCGCTGAAGAATGAGTGAATGAATGGTGTTTTAAGGCCCGTCGACAACTAAGGTCATTTTTGGCGCTTACTAATTTACTTACTGTAAATCATCGCTGAAGAAAACAATCGTGGTTTATCTTATTTGTTGACAATGGCATTGAATTTAGTATTATCAGGGCATTCCTGTTTTATTGGCGGTCAGGTGGGAGTTAAGAAGTTGTTTCCGATTGAGCACATATACAGCGCAGTCTGTAGAACTTGAAAGAGGGTGGTAGCCCTTAAATATACTACAGGTATAGCATGCAGCCACTTCTCAAAGGTAATATTCCATATTCAGTACTGTCGTGTACTTGGCAGTTTTAGTCGAATAATTTGTATTTGTATGGACCGATTCTGATGAAACTTTACACAGTTGCAGTACACAACCTGAGGATGTGCATGAGTAGTATAAAAGGGTGGTTCAAACCCTCCCAACTTAACTCCAAGATCTCCCAACTTCCCTGCAATATGTAACGGCGATATATTGAGACTAAATAGCAAATGTATCCCACCAGCTCACTCACATGTAGTTTAGCTACAAAAAAGAACTGAACTGAAAAGAGAGGTGCGACATTATCGGAAGATGTATGTAGTCTCTTGTATGTACCAATTAAAATTGTATAAGATAAGAAAATTGTTTATTTACGTGACCTGTGTGAATTTACATACATGAATAACACATTTTATACAAAATTTACCACACCCGGCCCTTTGGGCCTATAAGTCACCATAACATATATACATAATAACTAATCAAGTCACATGATAAGAGTTATTTACAACTATACTAATTCGGTAACACTGTAGAATAAGACATCGCCCCCATTGTGCAATGTCTATTTTCACACAGTGAAACCCGATCTTCCTTAATGCTTCATGGTAGCTAATTTACTGGGGGTAAAAAGGGTTTACTCCCAAGGTAATTCATCTACCATACATAGACGACCTCCTCCTAAGGTAGCTCTTTACGATAAATTTCGCACATTTACGGGGGTGAGCATTGATCAGAAGTGACAATTTTTCCTGATCACTTAATACATTAAAAGTTGAGTCATTTAGCTGTTCTAGGAATATGTCATTTCGAATGTCTATATAAAAATCACATTTTATCAAAAAATGAATTTCGTCTTCTACAGAGTTTGATTGGCACATTTTACATAGTCTTTGCTCACGGCTTTCTCCGATATATCGTCCAGTCTCGATTCTAAGAGGTAAGATACCACACCTGAATTGCGCTAGAAGCGATCGCTCATATTTCTTCAGATTTAACAGTGTATAGTGTTCATTTTTAAACTCACTTTTGATTTTAATATATGTCCTTAATTTAGGAATTGTTTGCAGACTATTATTCGCCCAAATGTTGCTATAGTAAGAGTCTATCTTTTCCTTCACTGTTTTCAAATTGATTGTTGTCTTAGTATTATAAAAACTGATTAAGTTGAGCTTGTTTAACACGTCCTTCAAATCACTACTCCAATTGTTGCAACACAGTATATAGTCTTGATTAAATGTATGTTTTGTAATGCGATTATCTTCAAACTTAATCAGTCTATTCCAGTAACGAATGAGATTTGTCCATCGTCTATATATGCTAGGAATCCATCCTATGTCTCCGTTTATAGCAGTAAGCGGTGCAAATCTGTGAACACCCAGTTAATATCGGATAGCCCTATGCTGTATATTGTCTACAGCCTGATACTTGCGGTATCCCCACACGCCAGAACAATAATCCAAAATAGGCACAACGCCGGATTCATATAACTTTTCAAATGTTTTAAGTCCAATGTCTTTTAAAAAGTGTATCTTTGAAATTATCTTCCCCAATGCTCGACCCGCGCCTTTTGCCAGAATAACTGAGTTTGTTGTGAAGTCTCCTTTAAATCCGAACGTTACACCTAAATATTTGTATGTATCGACGGTCTCTAAAATATTATTGCCAATTTTAAACAAGTGCTCAGTTTGTGAAGTTCTACCTTTCCGGAAATGAATGCACTTTGATTTGTCTGTATTTATGAGGACCCGCCAACGCTTGCACCATTCATGGAGTACATCTAGCGTTTTTTGTAAATCATGTATAAAAGCCGTGTTGAAAGAACTTAGCATAGGGCATTTGACTTATTGAGACCAGTGTAGGTCCAGATCAACTTGTAGTTGTGTGCAGCTTGACATTAGACTGTTCTCAAAACTTTTCATGCAAAAGGTTTCAAGTCAGATCTGACAGGTTTATTAATTGGCAGTAATTGATATACAAATATATGTAATATATGTCAAGTGGAGATGGCTCATGTGGTCATCAATCCTGTCTTAAAAGAATGTTGTGAACAGTACTTTTTCATTTGAGAAAGTCAGAAAACACATGCTTAGGTGATCTGGACCTATGATGAAATTAAAAGAATGTTGAAAATTAGCATTCAAGCCTAGATAGGTTTCAATTAATACCATCACAGGACAATCTGCTATACAATATATGTGTAAAGAGAGGAACAAAAACACAAGTATGGACCTTACATCTTGTTCCGTTATGTAATGAGAAAGATTCATATTGAATATTTTTTATTTCTATTTTAGGATAGCAGCTATGGGAGAGGAAAGAATGCGTGGGGTTCTCCTGGAGTTGGTTGAAGTCCAGCCGTCCCTCTCATAATGGACATTTTGGAGCCAGTAGAGAGATAACCTGGTGGCCATCATCCAGACAGCGAATCACCATATCCTGACTGGTGCGTTTGTCTTCATTGTAGGGAGATGCCAACAGAGAGGGAGCGGGTGTGCTGTGAAATGGCACCAGTTGACTGTTTATCTCTTCTGTCGGTAACGTACTTCTTCGAAATAATAGTTAATCAACATTTATCTAGCAGTACTGGTTCTCTTTGTGTGCGTCACTTATTGGCCTATTGGCAGGCAACAAATGTTCCTATGAACACTCGTGTCTATTGTATGTAAACATGATCCTAACCTATCATGCTACATCTGGATCACTTTTCCGGACAATATCTAAGTAGTATATTACAAACAAATGAGCCGTTCCACAAGAAAACCAACATTATTGACTGTGCCTTAAGTTTAAAGCTGGATAAGCCGGCACAGTCCACAATCCGGGCCAACACTTTCTGCCTTCTGGTGATTTTATGTTCTTGAATCATTATTCTATACTTCCATCCCTAAGAGGCGGAAAATGTCCGGCTGATCTGAGTCGATACTTTACGCACAGTCAATATAGTTTGGAACGGCTCAAATGTATTATGAAGGGAGGATAAATCATGTTTCCTAGTTGAAAAATCATCTCCACCGGAAATTATCAGTTGGCATGATTATATGAAATGCTGTCATATAAAACACACCGAAATATATGGAGTTACTAGAATTAATATTCCTTTTCCACAATTATTTTAGAAAATTATCAGAGCAACTCATGAGATAATTTACCCTATGACATATCTGAAGGAGGGGACTTTTGAAGCAATTGTGAGAAAAGAATTATGAGCAGGCGACATGACAAAAGGATTATGAGCAATTTCTCCTTTTGCCAGTGATTTTAACTCTATAAACAATTACACTAACCCACTTCAAATCACACCGATTTTTTTTTCCCCATTTACATTTACTGCTTCATCCAGAATAGTCCAGTGGCTTAGCCCCAAATTTTGACGATTTCGATACACGCTGGTCCAAAGCACCAAAATTGGTACAAATGCTCCTTAGGTAATACAAAATCATTCTGCAGGTATGTGCCCGACCTACGACTTCCGGTTTAGGATTTTTCAAGATGACCGCCACCACCATTATCAAAAACAAGAGGGCCATGATGGCCCTGGATCGCTCACCTTAATTATACAATGTACTGCAATGCAAAACACATCAAGACAATTATTCTGAATGCAACCTCTACAGTGTTAACAATATTTTCCTTCATTTGGTCTAGTGATCTATATTTTTTTACCTGATATGACCCATATTCCAACATGGACTAGATATCATCAAGACAACATTCTGACAAAGTTTGAACTTGCTCAAAACATTCTGACCAAATTCCAAGCTGCTGAAGCAAAAAATGTGGCATCCAAAGTGTTCACAAGATTGTCCTTCAATTTGGTCTAGTGACCTAGTTTTTGACCCAGCATGACCCATATTCAAACTTGGCCTACATATCATCAAGAAAAACATTCTGATAAAGTTTCATCATGCTGAAATTAAAAATGCAGTATCCAGAGTGTTAACAAGATTACCTTTCAATTTGGCTTAGTGACCTAGATTTTAACCCGGCATGACCCATATCCAAACTTGGCCTAGATATCATTTAGACAAACATTCTGACCAAATTTCAAGCTGCTGAAGCAAAGAATGCGGCATCCAAAGTGTTAACAACATTTTCCTTCAATTTGACCTAGTGACCTAGTTTTTGACCCGGCATGACCCATGTTCGAACTTGACCTACATATCATCAAGACAAACATTCTGATAAAGTTTCAACATGCTCAAGTTGTAAATGTGGCCTCAAGAGTGTTAACAAGATTTCCCTTCAATTCGACCTAGTGACCTAGTTTTTGACCTCATATGTTGAGAACAGTATCCTTTCTATTACTAAACCCTTTTCAAGATACAGACGACTTGACGTGTTTCCAGCAGACGACCTTGAAAACAATGGAAAAAGGAGAAATTTCTCTTATTCCCAGTTTTCTCCTTTTCCCACAATATTTTTACCATTCTCTTTTTGAAATGCTTTCTATCTGTATATTAAAATGCAGTACTGAAACTCTGGAAAGTAACGCTTTTTGCAGTTCCGCTGCATTTCATCCACCATAACTAGATCCGAAACCTGTGTGAAAAAGCTATTGAGCACAAAAGCAATGGCTTCTTTTCCATAATGTTTTCAAAAACTTTTGGACTTCAATTTTCGGTTCTGTGGTAGATTAAAAACGTTTTAATTTGAATTTCTTTCCGGTTACAGTAAGTCTAGTGCGGTTCAGAGGTCGCTTTCCGGAGTGTCAATACTTTCTCACTAGCAATAGTACATGTATTAACATCTATGTAGTTTACTAATCCTTAGCTAGTTTAGCTTTACCTAACAGCGGTGATTGTGTTCAGAGCCCCCCTGTCACTCCAGTCCAAATTAATGATGTTGTCATTCAACAAAGCCGCGATGACTATGATCAGCATGTAGCCCAAATAGAGCAAGCTATGCATGAATTTACTGTTAAAGTCTCACAACAAGGTTGGAAAATTCGGGACAGCACACCAATGGATGGCAACTGTTTCTTTTGGACAGTTAGTGATCAACTGACAAAAGTAAATCTAGATCTTCAGACCCATGATGAGCTCCGAGTAGCTGTTGTTAACTTCATCAGAAACCTACCACAGGTGCTTACACTAAATTCACTTACACAGGATTGCATCAACAAGTTAAAAATGTTTGAATCTATTAACATACTTATTATCATAATTGTCTAATTTATTATAATGAAAGTACAAAGCTTGAAAGAAGAAATAAGGTACATGATTGAATTGAAGTATATCTACTTATAAAGAAAAAGTTTGAATGTTCATGATACATTTAGTTTAGTACTTTGCAATTAAAATATATCATTACATTTCAGCCTGAGAAAATTGAAATGGGACGATTCCTCACTACACCATTAAATATCTATCTGGATTTAATGCAGACAAGCTGCACATATGCAGATCATGTTACCATTCAAGCCACAAGTTCAATGTTGGGTACACATTTGAAAATAGTCCATGCTAACAAAGAAGACAATGTCGTCTTGCATCCAAACCAGACCGACTCTCGTAAAGTTATAGAAGTTGGGTATCTGGAAGACTTAAAACATTATGTTGGTCTCGATAGGCAAGTTATTTTTTCAATTTATTGAATTATCTGCAGAGTTTTTTTTATCAGTCATATGGAAGAGTTACTCATTTATTCAGTTCTGGTTCTTTATTCATGTATTTATAAGTATTCAATATCCTAGTCACATTAAACTGCCAAAATTGCAATAACTTTTAACTCTTTCCCTCGTACAAAAAACCTGCAGCAGACGACTTTGAAGACAAAGTAACAAAACTCCCTTTTAATAGATTTATAATTATCTAAATAAAGTTGAAAACATTGTGACAAAAGGAGAAATTTGTCAGTGTTTTCAAAAGTCGTCTGCATGAGGGAAAGGGTTAAATAATTGCAATTCAACATGTTTGCAGGATACAACCAGAAGACTTTGTTTTGGTCAAACTATCGGATGGACGAAGGAAACAGAAACAGACATTTGTTGCAAAGGTGCTTTTATTCACATTTTTAGATTTTAGTATCAATTTATTAAATGTATAAAGCAAGGATTTGTAAAGCATTTAATATTAATTGTTTATGAGCCAGGCTAACAACTGCATTAAGAATTGATCCGGCTCTGCCTTGGCAGACACATCTGAATAAACACTTTCCTCCTCTATTGGATGTTCTGTTTTTAGAATGACTACTCTACGCACGAATCCCCCGAAAGCAGAAAGTGTAGGCTCATTTTAACCTTAATCTTATCGAGATCAAAACTTTATACGGATGCAATAAGCCTGGTATTCTCATGTTGCGTCTCATATATATATCTACATACAGTCATAAATGCTTCTTCTTGTTTCTTTTCCATATACATAATATATAATTCCTTAAAGACATGTTTCTCTACATAATAAAACTTAAATAATAAATGTTTACATGTTATACTTTCTCAAGGTGCTACAGACCGACATTGATGATATTCAAATCAGATTTATGAAAAAGTGTCCAACGAAAGGAATGTACATGTGGCCGGAAAGGGACGACATTTCCTGGCAACCATTATCAGACATTACCATGACGTTGAAACCGCCACAGCTAATTCCTGGGAGGGGAATAAAACTCAAGTTCTCCTTGGATGATGTGTCAAAGTTTTGAGCTTAATAATTGTGATCTGGCTTAGGATCATATTATAGTTCAGACAATTGTGTCTAAACATTTACAGAGACTATAAAATTTGTTAACAACAGTTAATCAGTTTATTTTTAGTAGTTTGTTCAAGTATATAGTTTTCAGTGTTTGATTAGAATGGCATAGGTATTACTATAGCAGTTTTATATGAACATTTTCCGATAATGTAGAACATTTAATGTGTTCTAAAGTTTTGTCCCAAGTGTACAAATTTATGAGTATTTTATCAACTGCTATAAATAAACTCTTATTTAATCAAGAGGTATCAAATGTAAGCTTATGTGAGTATATCAGTACCAAAACAAATATGTATTGCTCCTATGTGAAAATATTACTCATTCAATTCTTTGTTAAGATAAAAATCAATCTCTTGCTTTCAGAATTAAAAAAAAATAACTTAATAATAATTTAGTTTTGCTAAATTGTATGGATATCTATTGTGAAATACCATTTACAAAAATGTACAAGTGTTTAAATTTACATATGTTTCTACAAGAACACTGAAAAAACAATTTAAATGGATAGATATTGATATGTTAGAAAATTGTCCCAAGTGTACATAATTATGTACAATGTTTAAATCACAAAAAATATGAACTCTTAAGCAATGATGTATATTTGAAAACAAGGAACAGATTGAACATTGTTTGAAGTGTTATTTCTGTACTGTTATAACCTGCATTGTTAATTTCTTTTTCAAATGTGTTAAACTAGAATGGTCTGAACATGCAAACATTAATTGTAATCTTTAATTATAAAATGTATACACAAAATATTACAAATAAAATCCCTCTTTAACACATATAAGTTATGTGTCAAATTTGAAAAATACATAACTTTGTTGAAAGTAAGCTCTGTTTATCAAAAATGTTGATTTTCCTTAAAGCAAGTTTTTGTCCCAAGTGTACTAGAAAAGCAGGAAAAAGTGCCATTTTTTAAGTCTACCTATCTTTGATGAACTTGCACTTATAGTTATAAAACTTTTCAAATATCATGAGTATGTCATACTCTTTGCAAAACATAGAGTTTTAAGTTCAAAAGTTAAAGCTAATGGTGTATAAAAAAACCATTTAGAGGTGTAGTTGTAAAAAAATAGGTATTAAAATCATAAAAATCTGTATTTTTCATTTATATTTTGGATAACAGAACATGATTTTACTTAAAAATATTGTTGAAACTATTACTTTATATATACAGGCTGCAAAAACAGTATTATGATTATTGTTTGAGATTATTTTTGTATCAAAAGTTGATATATTTGTTGAAAAAAGTTCATTAAAATTTATAAAAACAGTTTTATTTTTATTTTAACTAGTCTACCTATCCACGGGCCATTTTCGTGACATAAAATTGAACATTTTAGCTAACTTCTCCACTCGAAATTATAATATTATCTTTAATTTAAAATTTTAGCAAAAAAATAAACTTATGCTTCATTTTTTTGGAAATCACCCATATGGATTGTAATTGCAAGTCATAACAACTTTGTTTTGTAATGATACCTCTGACGCTGAAAATAAGGACTGTAGTAGCAAATTCACAGGCCCCACTTTAGGACTCGTTATATCACTTCCATATGGATTTGTAACTTTTAGTTTTACATATAACTGTGTTCCTATCAAGTCGAGATACTCCATATAATTTTGTCCACTGTTTCGAAACTCATTAAGTGTGTCATCTGACATCTGTGATAAGGGTCGAATCTCTTGATAATAAATCTCGTTAACAGCTACTTGCGTTGACGGTAAATCAAACAAAAGTAAGTTATCTGGCACGCCTTCGGAAAAACTCACGAGTGAAATAAGCTAAACAATTTGAAAGGTGTTGTCTTAGTTTGTGGTTGAATTTGTTTACTTCTTCACATCATTAAATTAAAGTATGTCATCATTTCTTTCAATGTGAAGTACAAATGTATTATTTACGTTCCAAAGCCAAAACATGCCGGTCTGGGTTAAATTTCGTGTGACCAGCTTCCATACAGTTGAATTCCACCTATGTGTGTAGGCCTACCATTGTACGCCACATGCCATACCTGAAACAATCATTATCTCGATATATAATTTGACTTCAATTCTTTCTAATTTGGTCATAATTTTAGCATCAATTTACACTCTCTAATCAGTCTGTTAATTTCTAAAAACGTGTGATCGCTCCTTAACACATCTGTAATTTCATTTCAGATACAAGTGATTACACTAGAATGTTGGCACCTCATGAAGAACAAAAGGAGATGCCTCTGCCAATAATATATATGTTAACGCAGATGATAACACATCTCATTCCAATCCCCTTGAAAACTGCAATCAGACGTTTAAGAAAAATGGGGATTGGACGGTTTAGAGTGAAAGACGTTTTAGTAGTGATGTCCACGGAAGAAACGGAACGCCCAGTCACAACCTATTTGTTTCAAACTTTACCTTTGAATATGGGAGCAATCAGTTTAGTTACTGTTAAAGAGAGGAACGTTTATTGCGGAATTTCTGGATCTGTAGCTAAGGTAGCATGTGAAAATTTAACATATCAAGTGTTAAATGTTTTAATACCCCACATCAGTGTAAGGCAGACTCCTTATAGTCAACTTATAATTCATTTCAGTGAAAAGGAACGTTTAGGCACTTGTGCACATACTGTTATGTCGACAAAAACTAACAGGGCTATTATTGAAATATTTCGAAAGAATATCAAATCGGAACTTAATTTAATCAGTACATTAATACATGAATTAGGCCATTTCTTTTCGAGTTTTAATGCCGAACACGGGGATGAATGGTATAGTAACGTATGCTACCTTGCTGCGATTCTACATGAAACGCATAAACAGTATTTGGGTAGAATTCTACCAATTTTAGACACCACCTTGACTGTTGTGAAATACAGTGGATAATTACCTCATTAGGTCAGAATTTTTGCCAAATTTGAAATAATTGTATCTGCTGGGACGTTTAACTTCTTTATACAGATAACAAACAGATTGCTCTCAAATTCAAAATATTTTAAACATGTTATTATTTTCTTTATCATTTGTTATTCTTTTAAAATCATATATGTTTAAAACAAACTAAAATGACTTACTTGTTTTCTTATGTTCGTTCAGTTGCATTCAGCACAATCCTGGTTGAAGTTTTATTTAACATTACGATGGTGCCGTATTTATAATGTGTTACAGTCCCACGGTTCCATTGTTTCATCATGCTTTGTTACAAACCCAGCTGTCGATATTAGCGCAAATTTAAGACAAATACAGCCGCTAACAAGGGCATGTGCTTCAACTAGCTCCGACACGGAACATATACATCTGCTCATGGATTACAAAGCCATTTGTTTATGGAAATGTTCCGTCAGCTGTCAATTTCAGCGCCACATTGAGACATAAACAGCTGCTCATGGATTACAAAGCCCTTTGTTTTTTGAAAAAAGTTCCGTCAGCTTTCCGATTAAACCGCCATATCGTGACATATACATCTACTTTGTCTAGCATTCGCTCGCTTTCTTTGTTTCTGTCACTCTTTATGTCTTTATGTCAGTATGTCTGTCTGTTCCCTCTCTCTCTAGGTCTTTCCGTCAGTATGTCCGTCTGTGTATGTGTGTGTGCGTGTGTGTGTACGTGTCTGTCTGTCTGTCTGTCTCTCACACACTTTCTCTATCTGTCTGTATGTATCTTCCTATATGTGTATGTCTGTCTCTCTGTCTGAATGCTCTTTTGTATATTTAGGGGTTTTCTACCGCTTTCAACATTATGCCATTTATATCACGTCGCCAGATATAGTACCGTTAGCTCTCGATTTTAGCGCTCTATCGAGGTACACCTGCACTAGGAGGAAAATGACATGTGTTTTGAAATAGCCCCATCAGCTGTCGATGGCATTAGGGGTATTGTTCACGTTCGCGTCCTTCACTTAACAGACGCAGACAATTTTAATTGGCTTTTGTTAGTGCACCTGGTACGTTTCTGATAGAACAGCCTATGGTGTTTGTGAAATAAATAATGGAGGCGTTTACAAAACATCACGTGATAGGACATGCGCATTTCTCATTTTGGCTCTTAATTTCCTAGAGGTAGGACGTACATGTTAAACGTATTAAAATTGTATTGCTTTGCCGTACATGTTGACTGTGCTTCGGCTCGACTATACGATATACTTAAGGGATATATCATGTCGTATTGATGTCACATGTCAGGTTTCCCGAAACAATGTAGCAAAAGGTTCTGTAGAATTTCTCCGCCATTATTTTTGAGGGTTCCAACAATATACCCGCTAGGAAATTTCAAATCGTTGGTGGTCTCGCCTGAAGGGTGCTACTGAATACTTGCTCCATTGTTAAAGCGTTCTTGAAATAGATTCATTGTTTAAAATATGATCCTACGAGGTCATTCAAAAGATGGCCGCCACACATGCGCAGACGTCATATAAAAAGTGACTAGGTAAAGAAAATGGCGCCATCTCTTGTGTCAATCCTTATATGCAAATGAGTTACTATAAATAGTAACTAGGTCAAACGTGTTAACAAGTGAACCGCTGCCCTTACTACTTATACGTCATCTATAATATAAACTAAAACAAATAGAGAGAACTAGCTTTAATTTTAAATATAAGACAAAAACTAAAACACTTTCTTCAACTCGATCAAAATAGTCATTGCCCATTAATTATACAATACTTATTCTTTTCGATAATTTCTTATACATTACGTATATTAGCGATGCTCAATATTGACCTTCACCTCTTTTATAAACAAAGCATCACTCGCTTTCTCCTCTCAGTTTTTATCAGCTTCTATGTCTATTTATTTATTAGAATGATGATTTATTTGTTTTTGATGTTAGCGATAAGTGTAGAAGGGGAACTTATGTATATGTACCAAGTTTGTCAGGATAATGGCCCGTTATTGGATTGTAGTGATGTAGGAGATGGGAATTTCACAATGAAAACAGAAAACACGGACATAGAGAGAATCCAATTTACGCGGTTGAAAGGAGAAATAAATTTATGGATGCTACCGAATGTTAATAGGATAGACATACAATATGGTGATGTGAGATGCATACAGTTGGAGAACCACAAAACTGATGTGTAACTCATTTATGTAAACAACGCTGAGATTGATTGTGTAAGAAAATTAAATAAACCCTTTTACACTTTTCATGGACATTGTATTGTATTCTTTATAGCTTAAACATTGTAGAAATAAACGAAAGAAAACATTAACTCTTTCCCAGATATAATTATATATCAAATAGATTATAATATTAGTGCTATACTAAAAGTAATTTATCAATGCTTATAATTCATGACTTACTTTTCATCCAAGTTTACATTTCCAGGTGATTATATATTTATTACATATCAATTCTTAGCATAATATCTTTAATAACAATATTTATTGTTTTTGCTAAAAGAGTAAAAACATTAAATATCAAAAGTTATTTCTTTTACAGCTACTTTTCTCTCTTTAAACAAATTGAAATTATATATATATAGTCTAGAATAAGAAGAGCGCTGAATAGGGTTTTGTTTTCCATATCTCTACTATTACTATCTAATGACTTGAGTAATTAGATAGTGATAGTAGGGATAAGGAAGGAATAACATTATTTCATATCATTTGTTATAATCTTTTTTATATTTCATTTTCAGACATTCATAAAATATATATCTGATCCATCTCAGCAGTCATCAACATTATGATCATCATCATAATAAGACGACATCGACATCGCAGAACAAACAGAAACATTGAAATAGCCGGATTTATATTCCTCAATTATTTCTTGGATTCTATACTATACATCAAACTTGATAATTGATATCTTAATATTGATATCTTAATATCATTTTATGATAAACTCATCAGAAAAATTGAAGGCTTCCAAAGACACAGGGAGGATGTAGAGCGGCGATATCCAGCACAGATTGGGAGAAGGCCGGATATTCTCCAATATGGACATGTTTAAATATCATTCATATGAGTGTAATGAAATGTAGGATACTTTGTTTTGCAAATTCCAAAGTCATTTGTTTTAGATAATAAAGATATAAAGTTAACTCCTTTCCCTGCATATAAACAAATAAGCGAGAAAAGGAGTTAAAGAATTGTTTTTAGTATGTATTCATTTGTTTTTCTTAAAATATGTGTGATTGATATAGTTAAATGAATAACCTATAACTTAAAGTGGAAAAGAATGAGAGAAAATGAGAAATTACTTGTTTCTCCTTTTCGTATAATGATTTCGAAAAACCATATTACTCAATCATCGACTTGAAATAAGTCGAATGATTGGGTTTTTTCTATGGTGATATAGGTATTATGTATGTTCTTTGATTCCCTATCATTAAATATTATTATAACAACTGAAATGACTCATGTGACATCTTAAACATTAAGGTGAACTGAATACGGTCGCCTTAATGTATGTTTTTTTACCACCGATGTTCGCCTAGGATATATAGATATATATATATGTAGTATTGTATTCAAAACGTTTGCATGAATGATAAAGATTTAGATAAACAAGAGGGCCATGATGGCCCTATATCGCTCACCTGATTTAATAGAACTTCAAAAGTTTTTACTCTTTTTAGGCCAATACTTTTGGACAAGAAGATTTTTTGAAGTTTTAACAATGCACATATAAGGAAAACAAGCTCCGCCCCCTGGCAGCCATGTCTTTCAATGGATCAAAAATATTTAAACAATCTTGGTAAAGGGTGCCCCAAGGAACATTTGTGCAAAATAAATTTTAAATCGGGCCAGTACTTTTGGACAAGAAGATTTTTAAAGTTTTAAAATGCGCATATAAGGAAAACAAGCTCCGCCCCCTGGCCGCCATGTTTTTCAACGGATTGGAAATATTTGGTAAAGGGTGACCCAAGGAACATTTGTGCAAAATAATTTTTAAATCGGGCCAGTTCTTTTGGACAAGAAGATTTTTAAAGTTTTAACAATGCACACATAAGGAAAACTAGCTCCGCCCCCTGGCAGCCATGTCTTTCAATGGATCGGAAATATTTGAACAATATTTGTAAAGGGGGCCCTAAGAAACATTTGTGCAAAATAATTTTCAAATTGGGCCATTACTTTTGGACAAGAATATTTTTTAAGTTTTAACAATGCACATATAAGGAAAACAAGCTCCGCCCCCTGGTGGCCATGTTTTTCAACGGATCAAAAAATATTTGAACAATCTTGGTAAAGGGTGCACCAAGGAACATTTGTGCAAAATTATTTTCAAATTGGCCCAGTACTTTTGGACAAGAAGATTTTTCAAAGTTTTAACAATGCACATATAAGGAAAACAGGCCTGGCGTCCATGTTTTTCAACGGATTAGAAATATCTGAACAATCTTGGTAAAGAGTGTCCCAAGGAACATTTGTGCAAAATAATTTTCAAATCGGGCCAATACTTTTGGACAAGAAGATTTTTAAAGTTTTAATGTACATATAAGGAAAATAAGCTCCGCCCCCTGGCGGCCATGTTTTTCAACGGATCGGAAATATTTGAACAATCCTGGTAGAGGGTACCCCAAGGAACATTTGTGCAAAATAATTTTCAAATCGGGCCAGTACTTTTGGACAAGAAGATTTTTTAAGATTTGGAAATTTTGCCCTTTTCTGATGCCGCAGCAACCAAAGTTCTACTTGGAGTTAATTTCTTTGAACAACCTTGAAAGAGGACTACCTAGGGACCATTCCTGTGAAGTTATCTTGAAATCTGTTCATTGGTTTAGTAGGAGAAGTCATTTGTAGGAAATTGTTAACAGACGCTGACGACGACGACGACGACGCAGACGATGAGTGATCACAAAAGCTCACTTTGCACTTAGGTGAGCTGAAAAGAGTAAGAACCATCTGCAACGTTGTACGCTAGTGGACATCTGAAAAAATATATTTATAAAGTCATGAGACACATGAGCAAGACGGGCAATTGCATATTTGACACTATGTTTTCAGTTTTATTGAACAGCAGTTTTGATTCAACACGGAACTTGCGTAACATTGAAAGTTTGGCGAACAATTACTGCTTTTGTCACAACATTTGCGTAAAAACAAACCATATAAAGAGCAATGCTGCTTTTTCCATAATGTTTTCAGTTCTATTATGAACTGATGGGTTAGTATTTTTTAATGTTGAAAACACCCTTTGAACTCGCCGAATCAAACAAACAAAACGTCCTTTGAAAGCATAGTGGCTTGAAAGGCTGTTATGTTCACACAAAGGTTAAAATTGTGTGAACTGTCACGGTGATTTGTTATAAATGATGTTGTTGAAAACATTCAAAACGACCTTGTGAGCAATTGATGATTTTCCCCTAATGTTCCGGCAGTACTTAAAGTGCTTTTATTTTTGATTTTACTAAATCAGTACGGTGATTAATTATTCATAACTAAAAACATAGTAATTGACTCGTCATACTTACGTTACTATATATATATTTACGTTAAGCGAATTAATTAGTATTTTTATGACTTTTTCAACAATAAACTCCTTTATAACAACACCATGTACGAGAAAAAGGTTATATGTTATTTCATACTTAGACATTTAGTGAAGTTATAACATGTTTGAATTTCTTCAAAATATTTTGGATATCGGTTACATGTTTATATTATCATGTGACCAAGCGGAATGTTTTTTTTTAAAAATACAAGTAAAGGAAGTCGAGCATGTTAGGACGCAACCTTTCATTTAAAGATTAAAAATAGGAATTTTAGAATTGATGTAGATAACGACAGAGAAGTGATACAAAATACAGAAAAGATTCCGACAATTTTGGGCAAAGATCAAATAGTAATTCGCGTACTTAAGGAACAAAGATTGCTTAATATAGATCTCGATCTTTTTTTAAAGATTTGACAACATGTTGGTAAAACTTGTTCGAACCGTTTCTTAAATCTAGGAAAACGCGATTACCACAATTATAATTGACTATTGAATTGATTTATATTACACACAATAAAATAAAAGGTCAAACGTGTTTTCTAATGATTCTATTTCACTATCCGAATCACTTGAAATCGAAATCACCTCATCCTTTAGTTCTGGTGATTCAGTTTCACTCTCTGATTCGCTTGAAATCGAAATTACTTCATGATTTTGTTCTGATGTTTAAATATCAAGAGTTAAAATCATCATTATTTATTATATCTATGCAATCTTTACAAAGTTCATTTTCATTGAAAATGTCTGATTCGCTTGAGATCGATATTACGTCATGACTTTGTACTGATAATTCAATATCAGAGTTAAAATCATCATCATTTATTATATCTATGCAATCTTCACAAAGTTCACTTTCATTGAAAAAACCACAGCAAGCGCATTTCTTCAATATCAAAATTTTTTTCACTATCGCATATATTTTGTGTTCATTCATCTTCTTTTAAAGTAAACTAGAACTATCACTGAATGTGATTAATACCCCCGAACGCCGCTCTCATAGGAAAGGTTGTGAAATATTTAGAAACCCCACCTTAAAAGGACAATGTTATGGATCGGGTTATTCTTGTTTTGTTCATTTTTGGATAACAAAGGGCAATAACTCTGTAATTATGTAAATTAGAGTTATGGTTCTTGTACACTGCACTTCCTCTGATTATGCTCTACCGTTGTATGTAGTTTTATTAGATCCCATCTGTTAGTTATTAAATAATTTTCCGGACAAGAAAAAGTAACAAAGGGCAATAACTCTGTAATTATGTAAATAAGAGTTATGGTTCTTGTACACTGCACTTCCTCTCATTATGCTCTACCATTGTATGCAGTTTTATTATATTCCACCGGTTAGTTATTAAGTAATTCTCTGGACAAGAAAAAGTAACAAAGGGCAATAACTCTGTATTTAGGTAAAATAGAGTTATGGTTCCTGTACACCGCACTTCCTCTCAATGTGTTGTATCATCCTATGAAGTTTTAATAAATTTCAAGAATTGGTTATAAAGTTATGCTCCGGACAAGACTCTACGAACAAGAAAAAGTAACAAAGGGCAATAACTCTGTAATTATGTAAAGTAGAGTTATGGTTTTTTTACACTGCACTTCCTCTGATTATGCTCTAACATTGTATGTAATTTTATTAGATTCCATCTGTTAGTTATTAAGTAATTCTCCGGATAAGAAAAAGTAACATAGGGCAATAACTCTGTATTTAGGTAAAATATAGTTATGGTTCCTGTACACCGCACTTCCACTCAATGTGTTGTATCATCCTATGATGTTTAATTAATTCCAACAATTAGTTTTAAAGTTATGCTCCGGACAAGACTCTACGAACAAGAAAAAGTAACAAAGGGCAATAACTCTGTAATTATGTAAAGTAGAGTTATGGTTCTTGTAAACTGCACTTCCTCTGATTATGCTCTACCATTGTATGTAGTTTCATTAGATTCCATCTGTTAGTTATTAAGTAATTCTCCGGACAAGAAAAAGTAACAAAGGGCAATAACTCTGTATTTAGCTAGAATATAGTTATGGTTCCTGTACACCGCACTTTCTCTCAATGTGTTGTATCATCCTATGAAGTTTTATTAAATTCCAATAATTAGTTTTAAAGTTATGCTCCGGACAAGACTCTACGAACAAGAAAAAGTAACAAAGGGCAATAACTCTGTAATTATGTAAAGTAGAGTTATGGTTCTTGTACACTGCACTTCCTCTGATTATGCTCTACCATTGTATGTAGTTTTATTAGATTCCATCTGTTAGTTATTAAGTAATTTTCCGGACAAGAAAAAGTAACAAAGGGCAATAACTCTGTATTTAAGTAAAATAGAGTTATGGTTCCTGTACACCGCACTCCCTCTCAATGTGTTGTATCATCCTATGAAGTTTTATTAAATTCCAACAATTAGTTTTAAAGTTATGCTCCGGACAAGACTCTACGAACAAGAAAAAGTAACAAAGGGCAATAACTCTGTAATTATGTAAAGTAGAGTTATGGTTCTTGTACACTGCACTTCCTCTGATTATGCTCTACCATTGTATGCAGTCTTATTAGATTCCATCTGTTAGTTATTAAGTAATTTTCCGGACAAGAAAAAGTAACAAAGGGCAATAACTCTGTATTTAAGTAAAATAGAGTTATGGTTCCTGTACACCGCACTCCCTCTCAATGTGTTGTATCATCCTATGAAGTTTTATTAAATTCCAACAATTAGTTTTAAAGTTATGCTCCGGACAAGAATCTACGAACAAGAAAAAGTAACAAAGGGCAATAACTCTGTAGTTATGTAAATTAGAGTTATGGTTCTTGTACACTGCACTTCCTCTGATTATGCTCTACCATTGTATGCAGTCTTATTAGATTCCATCTGTTAGTTATAAAGCAATTCTCCGAACAAGAAATAGTAACAAAGGGCAATAACTCTGTATTTAGATCAAATAGAGTTATGGTTCCTGTACACCGCACTTCCTCTCAATGTGTTGTATCATTCTATGATGTTTTATTAAATTCCAACAATTAGTTTTAAAGTTATGCTCCGGACAAGACTCTACGAACAAGAAAAAGTAACAAAGGGCAATAACTCTGTAATTATGTAAATTAGAGTTATGGTTCTTGTACACTGCACTTCTTCTGATTATGCTCTACCATTGTATGTAGTTTTATTAGATTCTATCTGTTAGTTATTAAGTAATTATCCGGACAAGAAAAAGTAACAAAGGGCAATAACTCTGTATTTAGGTATTTAGATCAAATAGAGTTATGGTTCCTGTACAACGCACTTCCTCTCAATGTGTTGTATCATCCTATGAAGTTTTATTAAATTCCAACAATTAGTTTTAAAGTTATACTCCGGACAAGGAAAATCGCAACGGACCAACCGACCGACCGACCAACCACAGGGTGACTCCAATATACCCCCTCTAAACTTCGTTTATCGGGGGTATAATGATGTGTTACCTTTTATTTCAGTTGATAAATAACCCTGGACCTTCCGCCTTATATATATATATATATATATATATATGTCTTTGCGTGTTAACAATTGATCAGGAACTATGGACTCGATATGATATGATGACTCGTGATAAATTCCATTCATACATAAAATTTTACATCAATCACTGTCGGGATGACGGGTCAACACGAACTCATTTATCACTCATTTGTCAGACTAATGACCGAAAGTGTAGGGTAGTAATTATCGAGTTGACAGATAGTGTCGGTATTTATTATTGAGTTGACAGATAGTGACAGAATTTATTATCGGGGATGACAGCCAACATGAACTCATCGATCATGTGTCAACGATGACGGGTCAACACGAACACATTTGTCAGGTTAGTGACCGAAAGTGTTGGGGAGTAATTATCGAGTTGACATTTAGTGTCGGTATTTAATTATCGAGTTGACATTTAGTGTCGGTATTTAATTATCGAGGATGACAGGGATGACGGGTCAACACAAACTAATCGATCATGTGTCAGCGATGACGGGTCAACACGAACTCATCCATCATGTTTGACAGGTCAGGGTCAGGCAGTGCTGTGCAGGATCAGCAACAAGGCTGTGAACGCTCCTTAACATTATTTTGTCCTTTATTTCATTCCAGACATAAGACCTCCCACCAACCAGAATGAAGGCAACTTACGAAGAGACGACGATAATGCCGTGGCCAATCATATTCATGCTGGACCAATTTGCCAACCATTTACTACCAATACCGCTTGAAAGTACAAAACAATTGTTAAAATCATCAGGGATTGGACAGTGTGTTGTTAAAAATCTAAAAGTGGTAATATCCAGAGAAAACAATTAATTTGTGTTGTCACCTAAATTGTTGAGAGCATTGGGAGAAGTCGGTTTATTGTGGATTTTCGGGATCAGTAACTAGGGTAACTTGTGAATATTTAACATATGTAGTGTTAAATGTATTACTACCACACAACATTGTACGGCAGACTCTTTACAATCAACTTATAATTAATTTTAGTGAAAAGGAAAGATCAAATTGTAATGCATATACCGAAAAACACTAACACGGCGTTTATTGAAATATTTTAACCAACTTATCAAATATTCGATAAATACAACTAGAACAAAATCATTAGCTATTGACTATAACTTAATTTGAATTCAAACAGTTGAGACTTAATCCCATGCACAAAAACTTCTACCATTTATTTCAGTGATACATTTGTCTTTAGTAGATATAATTATAAAATATACATTACTAACGTTAGTGCATTATTATTTTTAGTGTTTACATACGCATGTACTTGATATGCCGTCACTTTAATACAAAATTAATTAATTAAATACAGACATATATATTTTAACTAACTTGTTAAATACTCGGTAAATACAACTAGAACAAAATCATTAACTCTTGTTCTTGAGACTTTAAAAATAACATTTATAATATTGGTGCCGATTGTCCTACCGTTTTAGGTAATATTTATAAATCCGCCATTTAAAGTTGACCTATTTAGAACGTACTATTCATCATCAAATAACCGACCTTTTGGCGCGATAGAGTAGTTTTTACATAGAAATTCTGGGACCTATATAATTTCATTTTACCCTCCATTTCATTCTGACGTCGTGAGCTGATCATAATGCCTCTTTATATGCCGAGTTTAACAAAAGTTTTTCGAAGAATAAAGAAGAATAATGAAATTACATTTTTCTCCAAAATCAAAGAAAATGTTTGAGTGTTACACACCCATCTAGCAAACTAAAGCATGCACTCCGTCCGACATCAGTCGTTATTTCAGCGTTCTTTCGTCTACGGGCTTGTATTTGATAGTATCATGCTCCTGAAACAAGTTTGTGTACGTGTGGCTCGTGAAAAATCACCGGAAATGAACATTCACTTAAAACAAATGAATACGCTTGTACATCACAAGAAGTAGGTCACTATATACTAAAGAATCCGCTTACACAACACATAAGTCAATAATATTGAATACGGTCGGCAAATCGATAGGATCTGTTAGAATGTCATCCGAGTTTGCATAGTCGCAGAATTCGTTATCTTTCACAAAATTGTCAAATGTTTCACATTCGAACCATTTCCGTTATCGAGCTTTAAATCGTGCCACTCTCTTTTTTTTCTATTACATTTTATCATGGAAAAGGATTAAGTTAACTGACACATGTGTTTATTGAAAAATTGCATCCAACATCAACAATAATTAATTACAATACAATGGTTGAAAGTGAAATAAGTCCTGGACTTCAAAGGCATCACTCCATTTTTGTGTAATTCCCTGACCCTAGTGGAATTGTTACCAGACTCCGCCATTAGAAGTGTTATGAAATGGCTCAGTGCATATATATTTTGACAGTTGCAGTTCTATTAATATTATTAATAATTTCTCTTATTGGGGATAAAGTTGTATATGGCTTCTTCAATGAGACAACTGTTTCTTGCTAATAGAATTTCCATAGAACTCATTACTGACCTTGCTAATTTGTTCCCCCAGATTCTTAGCTCCATGCCACAAGTCGTAATTGTGTCTTACTTCAGGATAGGTTATCCCTGAAAAAGTATTATACAGTACTGTTCGCAGAATTGTTTAAACCTTGTTTGGGTCATGGTTGCAGTGTCCTTAGACAAGGCAGTTCTCCTTAACCTAAGAACTGGTAACCGTAAACCATCAGCGAAACGGACTGTTAATGGTAAAAAATGAAATAGTGTTGAAGGTGATAACTCATTTCAACCAGAAAAGATGTTCAGTATGACACTTATTAGTTACCATGAAAGTTCGGCTATATCCTGTGTATACATCCTTCAATGAATCAAAATCAGTTCAAAATTTTTAATTTACAAATAAGGCGACTTACTCATTATTTGGGACTTCTGTCGATGTGCGTCTGTCGCCACTTCCTTAAGTTCCACACCTGTATCCTTGATTGAAGTCATTGCCTGCTTGAATCCTTTTGCCTCCATCAGGACCGACTTCAGTTCCGTTTCTCGCTTGTCCACAATCTCCAGAGCTAGGATTGCTTTGTCCTCTTGGTTCATCTCTGTGTAAGTACAGTACTCAGCTGTATGCCCTGGAGAATCCATCCGTCCATCACCTACATAATGAACAAAAATATCAGTGCCCAGGTTCTTCTAAATACAAAATAAACAAGTTAAATGTCGTGTTGCAAGGAATACAAGAATGGTGCATGGTTGAGATGCGGGCCGGACAAGGTACAGTCCTATCAAACAGCACTCATGTTGATCTTTGATTTCTTAGTGGATCCTTGACATTTGAGGTACAGGTCTGGGGCGTGACACTCCGCCTCATCATGGTGAACGTTTGTGCTAAGTTTCATGGAAATCCTATGATTGATATGACCAAACAGTACTCATTTTGACCTATGACCTCTAAGTGTGACCTAATCATGGTGAACATGTGTGCTTTGTTACTTGGGAATCCAATGATGCATGGTTGAGATGCGGGCCAGACAAGGTACAGTCCTATCAACAGTACTCATGTTGACCGTTGACATCCAAGTGTCATTTGCATTTGAGATACAGACCTGGGTCTTGTGCGCGACACGTCGCCTCGTCATGTCAAGTTTCTGTTAAATCCTATGATGCATGGTTAAGATGCGGACCGGACAAGGCTAGGTGGGACCGACAGACAGACGTAATCGACCAAACCTATAGAACAAGTTAATGTGATGAAATATAATCTAGAACAAGAGCACCGCCTGCAGGTGACTGACGCTCGTCTGATATTATCATTTTACGGTTTATTTATTTTATATAAAACATTCGGAATGAATATTTTCATATTATAATGACCACACAAAACTGCTATTCTTCAAGTATTGAAACAAGATTTACTGTGAGGAAAGTTCATATACATGATGAGGAATATCTTCACATTGGATTGCTGTCACAATCAGTCAATATCATAAGCTGAATCTATTACTGTTTTCCGATTTTTAGTTGTACATTATTATGATTTCATTGTTTGGGGACAATTTGAAATGAAAGATTCGTTTATCATGCTATTCGGCCTATGTGATATTGCTTCATTTCCGATTCTTCTTAGATTCATAAGCAGAGCTACTGATGATTGATCGGATGGTAATGAACATGTTATATACCATGCTCCAGTGGGTGGCTGTATATTTGTAAGGTTAGAAATAAGAATATACAACAACAAAGATATGTCAAAGCGGAACTCATCTGGTGATTCAGCATTTATTATTCCTAATTGGCAGTCGTTGAAGACCTTTTTGTGCTTTAAGCTGCTCAATACATTTGCCACACTGTTTAAAAATTATTCAACTGTCTGACCTTGTGGTATGTTTTTTAAAAGCAACTTTCTACTGTCCAAGTCTAACATGAATGAAAAACATTTATTAACCCTTAAGAAATTAAACATGCAGAAGCATTTAGACGTTTATGCAGCGGATGCATCTTTAAATCATTGTATGAAAAGAAGAAAATGCTCATGATGAACAAGTTCAACTTTTGAGACAATGCTTTCACATTGATTCAATGACTTTACTTCTTTCTTATATAAAATATTTCCTCCCGTTTTGTCCAAGATATTTGCAAAGTTGTTAGCTGCACAGCCATTGTATGGGGGAAAACCATCCTCAGCTTATTAAAAATCAAAATGCAGACAGAGATCTGACTGAGAATCCATATACAGTGAATTCGTAAGTTTCGGGTCATCGACAATTCAGGGTCACATTTTTCAAAATGTTCAGTATTCGAGAATGATACAGTATTTTGACAATTTGATTATCAAGTCATATTTCGCATTCGCTTGGCTAGTTTCACTTCTATTTCGCGAGCTTTAATCAATTAGGCAATTTAAGTGACAATCACGTTATCACATGAGCCTGTGGCTTCGTACAACAATGAACATGTGTATGCCGTTTTCATTATCTGTATGCCTGTTTAATTATGAGCGGCTTTAAATTACTTCGTTTAATTAAACGAACTTGCACAAATAAACAGTAATGATAAATTATTAACTGATAAACTTACCAATACAACTCCCTTTGCCTCAATCAACACACTGTTCATAACATTCTAACACCGTCAGATCAACATACACCTATTAGTTACCTTCCAAAAATGGTGCTTATAAAAGTAATCACAATTTGATGAACTCTTCACCGTTTAAGTCTTAAGAAAATGTTTTTTCTCGGTAACACTATCTGCAGACAGTACTTGTGCTATGTAAGCGTATTCTTCGGCATATAGTGACCTAGTTCCTGTGCTGTATAAGCGTATTAATTTTCTTATATCTTTCGATCAATTCCGGGCAAATGTAAGAATCGTCCGGAAGGTTGGCGTGTATTAACAACGATTAATGCGGGATAAAGCCGACATATTAAAGGGCAGAAATGAGAAACGTTCACATCGAGTGTTATAACAAACATTTATTAGTTCCTTTGCCTTTATATAAATGTTCAGAGTATTTCTTATTGTATTGACGTGGCTAAGAGGTCGATTATTGTCTGATATATACGCTTACACAGTATGTACAAATCGAACAATTTAATTATATTGTGGGTTTTTCTCGAGGCGTTTGACCACTCTCTAGGGCTTAAATGCACACAATTGTTAAAGCTAGCGTCCATAATTTTGCACATGAACCATAAACCGTTATCAAAGTAGTCCTAGTGTAACCGGTAACGGCAGGCCACCTCGCACACAGCCCTCGTTTGGGACGACATGATGTTTTGAAACAGTTGTCGACGACCTCTGACCTCCCTTTAAGATGCCAAGTAGGGCAGGTTGACAAACACTGTTGAATACTCCATGTTTTTGTCCCCCGCTTTCGCGAAAGCGCGGGGACTATTATTTCTCATTCGTCAGTCCGTCAGTCAGTCCGTCACGCTGTCACACTTTCGTTTCCGGGCTATTTCTCTGCAACCGCTTTTTCGAATTTGATGAAACTTCATAGGAAGGATCACCACCAAGTGTAGATGCGCATATCGTGTTTGCGTTCCGGTTGGATTATTTTTCACGGAGTTATGGCCCTTTACCCCTATGTATGACTAAATTCATTTCCGGGCTATTTCTCTGCAACCGCTTTTTGGAATTTGATGAAACTTCATAGGAAGGATCACCACCAAGTGTAGATGCGCATATCGTGTTTGCGTTCCGGTTGGATTATTTTTCACGGAGTTATGGCCCTTTACCCCTATGTATGACTAAATTCATTTCCGGGCTATTTCTCTGCAACCGCTTTTTGGAATTTGATGAAACTTCATAGGAAGGATCACCACCAAGTGTAGATGCGCATATCGTGTTTGCGTTCCGGTTGGATTATTTTTCACGGAGTTATGGCCCTTTACCCCTATGTATGACTAAATTCATTTCCGGGCTATTTCTCTGCAACCGCTTTTTGGAATTTGATGAAACTTCATAGGAAGGATCACCACCAAGTGTAGATGCGCATATCGTGTTTGCGTTCCGGTTGGATTATTTTTCACGGAGTTATGGCCCTTTACCCCTATGTATGACTAAATTCATTTCCGGGCTATTTCTCTGCAACCGCTTTTTGGAATTTGATGAAACTTCATAGGAAGGATCACCACCAAGTGTAGATGCGCATATCGTGTTTGCGTTCCGGTTGGATTATTTTTCACGGAGTTATGGCCCTTTACCCCTATGTATGACTAAATTCATTTCCGGGCTATTTCTCTGCAACCGCTTTTTGGAATTTGATGAAACTTCATAGGAAGGATCACCACCAAGTGTAGATGCGCATATCGTGTTTGCGTTCCGGTTGGATGATTTTTCACGGAGTTATGGCCCTTACTTCTGAACCGTAATAGGTACTGCTTTCATATTTCACATGTGTATTCCTTGTGACAACCCCTTTCCATCAATACCAATTTTTGTGACCTTGACCCTGGCGGGGGACCATGATTCTCTGAATTTGCTTGTTTTATTTTTTTTATCATTCGTCTTCTTATAAATTTCGGGTTAGGGTTCTGTTAACGAAAATGTATATCCATTCATAGATCTTGGTACGGTAGATCAATTTAACGCACACTCTTCCATATTGTTGAATACATATTTTACGTTACTGTTGACGACGTATTAATTAAAAGCCGTAAGGTACAGTGTCGTGATTATCCAGTCGTCTTCTCTTGGAATACACCATTTCCTCTTTTCGGTTCAACAGTTTCCTCGTCAGTTTGTCGCGACATATTTTTTCGGGGTTAGTAATGACGATGAGCGACATCTCCTTCATAATGAGTTTTAACTCTGATAATGTCAAATGTTTTAGGCCAGCGACCAATCGTACGTCTTCATTGTGACGTCTTAAGCATATTGCTTGCAAAACAGTAAGGGTCACACTGTCTGGTGAACGGGTCACAAGGTCTTTTACAGTTTCAAAATTGATGACTTGGCTGTTCTTATGATTCAGCGTATGACCTTACACGTTTGGTCTCCCCTATTAGTTATGTAGGCAGTTTTTTGGACCTCCAGATACAAACTCAGCTATGTGTTCGTCTCGTTTCAACTCATTCGTAAGGTCACCTAAGTAATCTCCCAATGGAGGAGCTCGGGTTTGCACACGTATATAACGCTGTCGGTGTCGTAGTAAAGTAATCTTCTATCGAGTTGTTCCAGGACACTATATGGTTTCAATCTGACCCAACATGTTGTGAATGTTGCCAAGTAAATGTTGGCCTTATTGTCCTCCGGTAAACAGTCTTCTTTGTAGACCCATTCTAGCTGAATATTATCGTCCGTTACGATGTCCTTCATAGGGTCGGTGAAGACTAGTATGGGAAGATGGTCAACAAGATGTCCCGCATTAGATATTGTCAAAGCTACATCAGTTTGTAAAAACAAGCAAAAAATAAGAGTGGCACGATTGAACGCTCGACGACGGAAATGGGTCGAATGTGAAACATTTGACAACTATGTGAAAGATAAACGAATTCTGTTCTGCGACTGCAAACTCGGATGACATTCTCACAAATCCTATAGATATTGACCTATGTGTTGTGTAAGCGTATCTTCAGTATATAGTGACCTACTTCTTGTGATGTATAAGCGTATTCATTTGTTTTAAAGGAACTGTTCACTTCCGGTTAATATTTTTCACGAACCACACGTACAAAAACTTGTTCTTGGAGCATGATACTAACAAACACAAGCCCTGTAGTCGATATAATTCTGAAATAACGACTGATGTCGGACAAAGTTGATGCTTTAGTTTACTAGATGGTTGTGTTAACCAAAAAGAAATTTTTCCTTTGATTTATGAAGAAATTAATTTTATTATTCTTCATTCGTCTAAAGATTTTAGATAACTCGACATATAAAGGGGCATAACGATCAGCTCACGACGTCAGAATGAAATTAAGAGTAAAATTATAATTAGAAAGGTCCGGGAATTTCTATCTAAAACGATCGTTTAGAACAAAGAAACTTCACTGCGCTAAAAGGTCGGTTAAGTTATTTAATAATGAATACGCTTACACAGTACTTACTAAATAGGTCAACTTGAAATGGCAGATTTAAGAATATTAAATATTACCTCACTCGGTAGGGTGCCCCGACATGTGCAACGGTTAAGCTATCCGCAACAATATTATAAATGTTATTTGTTAAATTCTCAAGAACAACAATCGGAGTTAAATGATTTTGTTGTAGTTGTATCCGTCAACATTAAGGTCACTCGTCGCAAATTCATTGTTTTCTGATGAGTGCGCTTATACAGTTCAATGTGAGTCAATTTAACTTGGCGGATTTGTGTAAATAATGCATCGTTTCAACTTGTGCAACTATTAACAAGTGTCGTAAAAATCTCATTAAAATGCAAGTACAGGTTTGGTAGTACTGTTAAACAAGTAAGTACTGTAACGAGAAACATTAAAAGAAATAGTTCTAATCCTAAGGTGTTTGGTCCCATGTCATTTCCGTCACTATCGTAGGATATATCCTCTATAGCGGAGGCCAACTCGTTCGATATGAGAGGTTCGGTTTCGGTTTCCTCGTCAGTTTCCACCATATACCGCTCTAGGCTAGCCAGGGCGGCGTCTCGTAGTATGTCAGCTTCTCTAATTCTGCGACGCTGCTGTTCCCGAACCCGAACCGCCTTTCGGAGGTCATGTATTCTACGCCGCGCCAGTTCCCGCGCATCGCGTCGTTCCTTCATCAGAGCGAGCGTCCGTTTATATATAGCGGCTCGCCTGCGGTATGGCTGAACGGTGTTCCTCAAAGTGTCGAGTCGGACATCCTCGTCATCGTCGGAAAAGACAAAGTTGTTCATGTTCCCCATTATGATCTTTCTGGCCGCCATTTTGTAAGTTATAAATCCGAGAGAGAGAGAGCGTTGTTTCCTCATGCAATTGGAAATGTACTCATACCATGGAAAATGTTATAGACGTATTATTTTTTGGTTAATACAATTAACCGATCAAAAATGTTTGATGGGAGCGAGGCGCCGTTTAACTCGTTGGTACTTCAGCTAGTAAATTGCCGTTATTATCAGTTTGAGACGGTTCAAACGACGCTAAGTAACCATCCGCCCAGATTTGAATCGGCTCGACATTAACCTCGTCCGACGAGTTTACGGGTTTAACTAAATTGGATAGGTACATATCAACAACCTCGATTACGGCATTAAACACGTCCGACGTATACGTGGATGTGTCCATCTCGATATCGTCATATTCGATATCGGCATACTCGTCATACTCGATATCGGCATACTCGTCATATTCGATATCGGCATACTCGTCATATTCGATATCGGCATACTCGTCATACTCGATATCGGCATACTCGTCATACTCAATATCGGCATACTCGATATCGGCACTAACCTCGTCCGACGTATACGCCGTAGGAACTAAACCGGCTGTGAACATCTCACTATCGGCATCCTCGATATCGGTATTAACCTTGTCCGACGCGTCAGGATATACGGGTTGGTGCGTCGAAGAGACTGTATACATTTCGGTATTTTTGTTACCGACATCGTCCGACACGGAAGGGTTTACGAAATCGGTCGATATGGCCTGTAACATTAAATCGTTTAAATATATTTCAGTATATTCGCCATTAACCGCATCCATATAACAAGAGTTAACTATATCGGTAGTCGGTTCTGTCCGCGGTTGTATTAAAGAGGTTGCTGACATTTCGACATCCTCTAAATCACTCACATTTTTGCTATTACAAGGCGATATTGGTTCGTACATGGTCGCATATGCTACCTTTATCGACGGGGTGGTGTCAGCGGAGGTAAAGGTAGCAGATGCGAGATTGTCACGGAATCGGTTCGCACAATTGAATCCATTGTCCGCCAAAAGCCAGGCCGCAATAATTTCGGACACGGTTAAATCGTCGCGAGTGACGTCGTATATTAGACAACGATCATGATTAGGCGAATCCGGTATGTTTAATCCAAACTGTGGGCACAACACAACATTCCCTCCGTATATCGCGGGTAATCTTATACACGACCGCAATTTTGTGTGCATGCCACCACTAAGAATAGTTAATACAGCGTCTTGGGCCATAAGACACCCGCTGTTGATCGAGTACGTTTGCCACTTGTCCAAATTATCGTCCATATCGTTGTATATCGTATAAAGTCCATTAGTGTGATTAATCCATACTTGAGCAGCCATGATTTCTTGCGCATCGCGTCGTTCCTTCATCAGAGTGAGCGTCCGTTTATATATAGCGGTATGGCTGAACGGTGTTCCTCAAAGTGTCGAGTCGGACATCCTCGTCATCGTCGGAAAAGACAAAGTTGTTCATGTTCCCCATTATGATCTTTCCGGCCGCCATTATGTAAGTTATAAATCCGAGAGAGAGAGAGAGCGTTGTTTCCTCATGCAATTGGAAATGTACTCATACCATGGAAAATTGCCTTATAATGAATCTATACCAAAATTCAAACATCAGATACTTTGATAAATCTGAAAAGAAAAAGGTAAGAAGTGAAAGAAATAGTAAAATGGGAGGATTGGGATAAGTTTGTTTTAAAAAATATGTCCTTTATATTTCATAAAAAGATAGTAACTACCTTAAACATTTACCTAATATAGCCATTCCGCAGTAACTGGGATTAAAGAGCTTCACTTTGGAATGTAGAAGTTCGACTGCAATCAAATCCTCTTTGAAAATAGTGGAATGTTTGTAGGTCGGTTTGGCAGATAGTTTTCGTAACCTTTCTTCTCGATGAACAAGGTGGATGTTTTTGTGTTTACGAACATTCTGCATGGTCTATGAAAATAAAGACATAATCTTAAAGCATGTGCAATGAGGAAAAATAATACAAATTCAATTAAATTTATATATTGAATAGACATATAACTGTTTTTGATGAGAATTAGATTTAAAAGAAAGCTTACCTTCCCAAATACTGAGACATTCATGAGTTTGTAAAAGTTCTTCTCAAACGTAGACTTTGCTGATTTTCTCATCTCTGTATTAAAGTCAATATATGGTTTCATCCAGGTCTTTTGTTGAAATTGTAATACTCGATGAATTGCTTTGAGTTCCATACCAAGTTGTAAATATAGTTGTAAATTTCTATAATGTATAACATAGTGATCTTTATCACCGAAGGTAGCCAATCATTTTCCAACTTTTCCACGAGAAGGTAGGGCTTCATTCTCAGCAAGACCATGGAGCTTTCTAAGAAGTTGTTTAGCATAGGGTGACAACTCTTCATTCGATATTGTCTTATGTTCTGGCGCTAATGGAAGACAATTGTGAAGATCATGTAGGTGTTTTGGATAATGAAGTGAGACTTCCAATATGTAACCAATCTCTCCATCCTCTGGAATAGTCATAATATCAAAATCGTTATTAATAACGACAAATTTGAAATCACCAATCGGAAGAGGTTGAACCATAGCCCATCCGTAAAGATTATTAGCATCTAGATACATTAAATAGCTATTTTCTGTTTTAATATCATAGTCCTTCAGATAAGGGTTGTTTGCTTTCTTGAATCGGTTGGAAATTTGAGATAAACCACCGCGAATTCCTGCTTCAACCATTAACATTTGGTCTATATCTTGAATTAGTTCAAGTTGAACACCCGTCATCTTGAGTAGACTCGTCCATGATAAATTTGGTGAAGTATAAAAGTGACAGGCATCTAGTTCATACTGATTAAGACACACTCGTCTAAAACTTTCAAATATGTCTGTCAGCAATAAAACGTCAGTCTTCAAGTAAAGTTGATGATAGTCTTTGAGATTTTTTATTTCAAATTCCTGAAAAACTCTTTGCGCATGAGTATAATCTTCTTTTGAGATGTGTTCCTTCTTAATAGAGGAGTAGAATGCTTCTTTAGGTGGTAATTGTATTTCATCAAATCTTTCAAAAGAATCAAAGTATTCATAAGGATAAACACCTTTGCGAATGAGTAATTCAGCTTGCTCACGATTCTTGTATTCAGAGTGTAAATGGTAGAAAGCATCTAACCCGTCTTGTTTCAAGTTGTTTGTAAGTGTTTCCAAAGAGCTCGGAAGGAATTGAAAACTATCTAGAAACCTAAGCTTTCCCAATGAAAAGCTAATATAACGCTCCGAATTTTGAGGAATACATGTTAAGTTATAATCTTTAAATTGTCCCAAAGTTTCACAGAGAATATGCGCATCGAAATTCTTTAAGTTATGAAATATCACGCAAGTAAACTTCGCTTGTTTACAATTCAAATTGCATTCATTACAAGCAGCTCCAATAATCTTCCCCGTTAGATGATTATGATGAGTAACTATTCTTCTATATACTCTATCATACATTGTAAAACTTTTCTTGCATAAACAACATTCTTTTGAATTTTCAATCAATCCTACATGATCGGGAATTGGTTTAATATCTGAAAGAATTTTTTGGATTTCTTCTTGCTCTCGCAATAGGCATTCTATAAGCTTTCTACCAGCATCAGGTCCTTGATAAATGACACTGGGTTTTGTATAAGATTCATCTTCGCAAACCACTTTATAACCAAACCCACAGACTTCCAATTTCGCAGTAGGCGTTATCGCTGAATGTTTTGGATTTGGCATACATGTTTGTAATGGAACATTTATGGTTTCAAAATCTGCATAAATTACAAATGGGACTTTTAACGTTTTTTCGTACTCTTTAAATTTTACAGTGGCTTCTTTTTCATTGGATGGTAATATGACTTTTTGCGGTCCATGTGTAGAACAGTTTGACTGATGGGCTAGTAGCAAAGCCTCACGTGTAAAGCCATGTAAGCAATATGGACAGACATTTGATTTCTTTTTTGTGTTTTTAGTTCGAGAAAGAAATCTATTTAAATCCGTAATTAAACAATAATGAGACGTGTCTTCATTCTTTAACCACAGAAGATTAATATGATGAGATCGATTTCTGCAGTCAGTTATTCGAAGAGGTATAAAACTTCCATCATCAAAAGTGAAAACGTTTGTAGATATGTCTTTGTTTTGATTTTCAAATTTTCCAATATCTGATAGCATTACAGGATACTGAATTCCAGTCATATCCAATTCATTTTTATATGGATAGTATAGTTCTACAAAGTCTGAAGATATTTCTTGTGGATGTATTGACGCTAGTATACAATAAAGGAAACATTTTTCATCCTCATTATGAATATTTAATACACAATTGCTTTTCGCAATTGTATCTGGTAATGGAATGTAAGTTGAACCTGATATGGGTCTGTACACAACTGTGTGGATTTCAAGCTTTAAAACTCATGATATAAACCAGCCACTACCTTCGCGCATAAATTTTTCTATACTGGCGAACATTTTCTGAAAAGCTTCATTCAAATCATGCTCTTCTATTTTTGAAAGAGACGTATATGTTCTACTTCGAAAATATGGAGAAGATACCGTTGTTTCATTTCCATCATCTCTTTGCATTTCTACTTGAACGCAAAGGTTCCATTTAATATCACGTAATTGACGTAGTCGATAGCTCAGATAATTTGTGATATCATTCCTAACATTCGCAAAAAACGTAAGAACGTCATATCTTTCGTTTTGTTTGCGAAATATGTTTTTGTTTTGTACGTTGTTATTTAAAGCAGACTCGTGCGTACTAGATCGAGTCGTTCCCGCTGAACTATCTTCTATATTGCTAATGTTAAATGATTCATTTTCCTTAGACGAAGCATCTGGGTTTTCCTCATATAACGAATTAGATTTTAATCTTTGTCTCCCTCCTAGTTGATTCAAAGGGTGTTCTTGCTCTACATGTTCGATCAAATCTCGATAGTTTACAAAATTATTATGACAGTGCCGACAGGTAAAACTGGTTTCGTTTCTAGTTTGATGCAAAGTAGCAATGTGCCGATCTAAATGATATTTTCGATTGTATGACTTTTGGCATAGATTACACGTAAAAAGAGGTTGACGTGATTCTTGTTGATGCATATGATGAACACGTATTTCGTGTCTCTTAAGACTAGTGCGAAAACTAAATAATTGACCACAGGTTGAACATTGAAGTCTGGGTTTGTGTTTTTCCATGTGCTGATTGAAAAAATTTATTATAGTAAAACGTTTAAAACAAACTTTGCATTCAAAATTGTCTTCATGATTAATCGACGTTGTGTTATGTTGTCTCTTCATTTTATAGACTAGTAATATATAAAGAAATAATTTATACTCATCACATACGCACAAATGTATATAGTTCTAATAATACAATCCTAAGTTGAAAAATCAGTTAATATGAGTTATCATCCATATAATATAACCATCACATAAACACATAAACACAAATGTTCACAGTTCTATTAATATAATTCCAACGTTAAATAAATCGTTTTATCATCCATACACATCACATTCCATTTTATTTTAAAGCGCAAAGTTTGTCAAACACTTTTTCAACTCTTTCCTTTCTTGGATCTTCAACATGGTCTTTTCTCTGAAGTCCGTACTTTGCAAAGTCCATGTTAAAATGTGATTCAACATGCGCTTTTGGAGGAGGTCCTCGAGTTGTGATGGGTTTTAACTTCCAATCTAAATACGCATCAGCAAATTCTTTATAAACAATCACACGTCCTCCGATAGTAATATGAGCTGTTGGTTTGTTGCTATCCATGACTCGTTATGAAGATGTTTCTTTTTTTCCTTCTACAAAATAAGAATGAAATAAGAACATTTTATACTTTTAAGAGGAAAGATGTTATCTTTATCGCACATGCGCGAGTTGTAATAAAAGATAACTAGTATACATTCTAACATCAGCACATTTTTACGTTGTTAGTCATAAATATAAATTATCTCGACATTGACACATTTTGCATTGTTAACCATTGATGGAAAATTACCATGTACATCCCTAACATCAGCACATTTTTGCGTTGTTAACCATTGATGGAAAATACCATGTACATCCCTAACATCAGCACATTTTTGCGTTGTTAACCATTGATGGAAAAATACCGTGTACATCCCTAACATCAGCACATTTTTGCGTTGTTAACCATTGATGGAAAAATACCGTGTACATCCCTAACATCAGCACATTTTTGCGTTGTTAATCATTGATGGAAAATACCATGTACACACCCAACATGTTTGTATTGTTAATCATGAATGGAAAAGTATCATGTACATCTTCTAACATCAGCACATTTTTGTGTTGGTAACCATTGATGGAAAATTATCATATACACCCCTAACATTTTTGCGTTGTTAACCATGAATGGAAAATTATTATACACATACACTGACCTCAGCACATATTTGCAGTTTAACGACTGATGGACAGTTACTATATTCCGACATCGCTTATATAGCTAACTTACCACATTGCAGTAAAGTTAATCCAACGACGTTTTCTGGCTTTTTTACTGCTGTTTTCTGTCTTCTGTCGTTGTAGAAATCTCATTTTGGAAAGCGGTTTTTCTACATAAAAAGACGGTTTTTCGTCTTTTCCTTCATCCTCTTGTACAGATATTTTAGTGTTAAGTGTTTTACTTTTAGGATCAGCCTCTTCAGTTGATTTTTGCAATTCCTTAACAGTTTGTTGCCCACCTACTTGCTCAGTTTTGTCAGATTCAGCTTGTTTTAGAAAACGTTCGTACTTTGTTTTTGCAATAAGAACAAATTCTCGAGCCATCTTTTTAAGAGAGTTCTTTTTTCACTACGTTTAAAACAGTTATAAAATGTTTTGAATATTTCATTAAAAGTCTTTTTCTTTCTTTAATCGATAACCCTTTACTTATAAAACGTCGAATAATCGTCTTATATCTCTTTAATAATTTAACGTCCTGTTTCGATAAATCACGATTTCCTATTAACACGTTATACACTATTTCAACAATGGCTTGTAACTGCGATTTTTGAATTGTCTTTAGAAGAGCATTTTTTTGCTTTTGTGAAGTACCTAATAAAAGTCGTAAAAAGTCTCCTTCTTTTTTCTTCAAGATATTCATGTTTCTTTCTCCGGTAGATAGACAACGAGTGTTTGATCTGGAATAATATGAGTACGCAATTTATATTTCGGATCCGAATGAGGAGAAATATCTATAAGTAGGTGTCCATATTTTGCTTCTGTCGCTTTTCTATATGCATCCATGAAATAATTTAGCTGTCTCGAGAAAATTTGTCGACCAAGGGTTTGTATTTGTTGTTCGTCACGTCTGTTTTTGAAAAGTATAAAATAATGAGTGTTTAAACTTATCGTACGAAATTCTTTACCGGGGCTGAATACATTTTGAGAAACGAGAATACAAAAGAAGTTGTAGTGATGAGCAAATTTGCAGTATATATTGACTACATTTTTACTAGTGCTAGCTTCTATCATGAGATCGTCGATTATGAGCAATTTATGATTCGGTTCATCCATATACCATAATTCGAGCTCTTGTTTAGAAGGTAGACCTTCGAAAAATACTACGTTGTTTGCTAACTTAATTTTCATTTCATCATAAAGAGGCTGATCCACACCATAACAAAAGTAGGTTTTCTTTATAGGAGATTTAAACATATCATTTTGATGTTTAAGTATTTCAAATAGCAATCGAGACTTTCCGGAGTTACTAGGGCCTGAAAAAAAGATATAGCATTTAAAAGAAAAATCACGAACAGTCTCATACATTTTATCATTTAGATTAAAAAGGTAAATAATATCGCATACCTATGATTTGAGCAGTAGCAGCCGTTTCTAACAAAACTGCACTTTCCATGGCTGAACTATGTATGCGATACGACTTAGACGTGTTCTTCTTTCAAACGCTATTGAGAGAATGGATAATTATTAAATTAAGATTATACGTTTTTTTTTTTTTTTTTTTATACACTTTATTTTACATACTAGATTATGATACTTATATATATTTATACATGTTCACAGATACTTCTAATAATGAAAAACAGTTATACAACAAGCTACAATTTTACATGCTATATCACACTGGGTTTTTCCCTCTCACAAAATATTTCAAACGTATTAACACAGAACATTGTTATATAAATGAAACAGTTTCATCTCATCTAATAAAACCTTTTTTCTAAACGAAATAATGTTAAAGTCAGATTGATAATGCGGTGTATCCATTCTTTAGTTTTCATGTCAGTTTCTCGCCAGTCTGGACAATCGAGTTTTAGTTTAAAGAGATCCACCACTGCCAATGGAATGTAGTCCATCGTATATACAGTACCATACCATTTTTCTATTATGTCAATTTCATTCACTTGTGTTAAAATGTTGTCCCAATACAACATTAACTGTTCTTTTGCGGATAATAAACACGTATGCTTGAGCTGAGATAAATTTCCATCTTTACAACCGTCACATTTCCTTTTAAACACGTCAGTCATAACGTGCATGACTTCTTTCGCGTAGAAAAAGTCGAAGTACGTGTTTAATAGACAAACATATTGTTGATCCATTACCAAAGCGATGAATAATTTCGTCCACACTGTTCCTCTATGAAAGATGGTAACTGAAATGATGCTTGCAGATCGAATGTCGATTTCTCGCCGTATCCTGTCATTTTAAGATAGAAACAGTCCTTCGACCACTTTTTGTGTTCCATGAGAGGCTCATCACTACAACTCCATTGTGATAATAGTACTCCACAAGAAAAACATTCACATAAGTCTCCTTCCTTCCTATAAAAGAATCCCGCTGCTGCCAACGAGCACTTATCTTGATGCATTTGTTTCGGCCAGTTCTGATAGGTATTTAGTCTATTCTGATAGAGTAAGTATCCTGTGTGTTTATGCTGATAGTTTACAACAGTACTATCATCCATGACGGTGGTTATTATACTTGCTTTTCCAGTCAACTGAATGATTTACCACTGCTCATAATCTTTATACGTAGTTGGATTACAAAGACGGCATTTATAAAAGGACATTTGATTGAAGTGATCTTCCGTACATGGAGATTCGGGAAATGTTCCGCTTAATAAACTTAAAGGAAAATCGTTCTTTTCAAATCCATCTCGTGCGTTTTCGTTACAAGATACAGTTTGCTCGAGTAAAGAAACGCTTTGCGAAGAAGTTTCGGAATCGCTTTCGATTGTAATGATTGGCTGTGAATAATAATTTCCATCATAATCCATTACTTCTAACTGGTTTTGAGGATAGTGAATGATATTTGTATTATCAAGTTCTCGTTTTGTTTTATAAAAAACCGACTGATCAAACAAATCAGGAGATCTAGTATAATCGCTTCTATCAGTTTGTAGCGAATTTTCATTTAATGTATCACCTTCAATAACGTAGTCTATGTCTTGTTCTGAATTTTCCTTTTCAACGTATTGTTCATTTAATGGTGAAGCTGTATCAGAAGAGCAAGCTTCTATCACGACTTTATGCTTATTTTTCAATCGTGTTTGCTTCTCTAATTTCACACTTGACTGTGTTTTAAAGCGGTTCTCGTGTTTAAAGCTATTCAAGTGACAGCTTAGATAGTATTCTGTCAGCCAAACATCGCATAATGAACAGTACATGTGTTTTAATGGGGGTTTTTTCTTTGCAAGAGATACGTTCGAAAATGTATCCATGTTATATCATTATTTCAACATTGAACATAAATATCGAATCCCCATTTGAGAATCACATATAAAATGAAGTATATCCTCAGTCAGAGTCACAAATTTAGAAGCGTTTCTTATCATGATGCTAACACCGTTCTTTGTTTTCTTTAATTTCAATGAAACTGTTTCATTGATATCACATATTACTATTTTCTTTTCGGAAATGTATTGGATTTGAAAAAAATCTCCCTTTAGAAATTGTATTCTAGCATAATCTATGACAGCTTGAGTCATGTTGATACAAGTATATATTTTAGTGTCTATCACATCTTATTAGTACGGCTGAAAGCGCATCGGCATGTATTTTCCATTGTTGTCGTTACTTGTAGATTAGGTTGGAGTTGGTTCTGCTCTTGAATAGGAAAACTTATTCAACTCCACCACATTCGGCAGTCGTGGAGAAATTCCTCTCTGTTTAGGGAGTTCGGTTTTGGTTTCGGTTGTTGATTCCTCCTCATTGAAATCAGTATCGGGAATGCCCGAAAGCTGAAAATAGAAATGTGTTTTTATGCATTACATCGACAAACATGTCATTTTATTTTAATTATAATAAATGTAATTGCATCTGCAAACACATCATTTGTCTTCAAACTAAAAAAAAAATCTCCGCTTAGAATATTTCAAATGTATGTATATATACATTTCAGATTAATAAAAACGTAACATTTAAGATATAATGTATATATATACATTTCAGATTAATAAAAACGTAACATTTAAGATATAATGTATTCTTACCTGTTCGCTTTCAATTCGTTTAGCATATGGTCCTAATTGTGATAGAATATCTTTCAATACGACAGCATCGTCCCACTTAAATGACAAGCTCTTAGACTTTGTCTTGTCAAATGATCTCGTCTCCCAGCATTTAGAATTGTCATTTAAATGTACAAAAATCGTATCGTTCCACTTTGTTAGTGCTACACTTTTAGAGTATCCGAATTTCCCACGTACTGACATAAGAAATCCCTGTTCGTCATATTTAGATTACATTTTTGTGTTCATAGTTATACGTATAGACACTGATGCTGTTCTTCTATGAAAGCGTCTATTTGTATTATGAATGAAACGTTTTGATTGGTTATCATATATTGCGTGGAAGGATTCATTGGTTGTACTTATAATCTGTGGAAAATATAGTTGGATATACTTGTCAGATAACACATGATGGATGAGTTTGTTTATTAGACACACCTATGCGTTAGCACATTTTGACGTTTTATGTAGGCGTCTTACTGTCTGAAACCTCTATATAAGGTTACATCTACGTTATTACATTTTAATAGGTTGAGAGCTACCTAGATTTGCAAACTATTGCAGTATACATTTTAATTTTAAAATGGGCCACCAAATAACTTACGTTCGAGGTGATATCACAAATATTCGTTATGTGGATGCGATTATTCATCAGACAAATTGTTTAACGGTTCGTGCTCATGGACTATCAGCTACTATAACCAGAAAATATCCCTGGGCTGATATCTACTCTAGAAGAATACCTATAGGCAGTAGAAATATGGCTACGGTTGAAACAAGAGGAACAATTGAATGAGTGTGTCATTGGAAATATAAGAGAGCAGCTCTTAAACTAGCTGTTTATGGAAAAAATATTAATTTGATATGATCAAAATATATATGCAACATATAGAACAATATTCCTCAACTTGAAAATTATAGTAAAACACATGTACTTGTTTCGATTTATGAACGTTTCGTCTCACTTTTATTTGTAGCACTTTCAACAATATATATATCTTTAATAAAATAAAGTCAACAGTGTTCTTCCTTTAAACTATTTAATTACGTCAATTTCGAAACTGTATATTTCCTAAAATGATTCGGCTTAAATAAGCAAATAATGTTCTTCTAAAAACGTGTGTAACTGATGAGCTTTCCTACAAACAAAGTTACGAGCCAGAATGAATATATCAGTCTGGGTAAGAGTTTATATCTGACCAAATTTTTACAATTTTAACAAGTCGAGGCCCAGACATAAGTTCTGGCCTTCTTACGAAGTACGTAATTTTAATGTGTTTCCCCAAAACCTTAGCTCGGCCTCAATACATAGAACTGGTTATAGCCAGTTTTACTAGGGTCACGAACTAGTTTTATAACAAGGATTGACCAAACTGTGGCCAGGCCGGACGACAATTTTCGATGGGTACCACTTAATTAAAGGAACAGCTTGGTCATTATATTATAGTCTATAGCGTTTTGTACAAAGTTCAGTAGCTAATTCTGACTCCGAAATGGGACAGTTTTACAATTCTGGTTGGGTCATGGAAACACGGGTTGCAATGAAAGCAGTGGCCATAGGCCATATTGTTACATATTTCGTTCTATCAAAGTATATTTTATTACGATAACTCCGCTCTTTTATATGATGAGAAAACTTACATATATGATGAGAAAACTTACATATATATAACAATATTTAATCTACTAAAATAAATAGCTGCTTTCTTTTTTAAATTGAACTTATTCAGAGAATATTATCAAATATAAAACAACCTGTGTATAGAATCAAATAAGCCCGGAAGTATCACATGAAAATGAGGAAAAATGGTTGAACAGGCGTTACAGATATTTGGATGTCAGTTGCTTATTGTGTGTATACTGTGTTTACACACTGCAAGAGCTCAACATGAGCTTTATATTGATGTTGAGAACTGTTTGCCAGATATAGATATTTCGAACAAGATAACGTGTCAGATGGAAGTCATTTCAAATGAATGTGTTTCCGTTAGAAACATATACGCAAACATAAAGGAATTAACACTTTCACGTTTCAAAATGAATGGATGCTTGAACATTCAAAACTTTCCAAATTTAAGGACACTGTGGTTTCGTTCGTCAGTATATTCAGGGCTCAATGAATCGGTGAGTATGTGCCAACTAATACGACCGAAAGATCAATTCGTATTAATACAAATTATCGACAGAAACAGGAGCGAGTCTTGTCCGGTGAGTTCACACACTAATCATGTTTCTACACTTTACCATTTCTAGAATGTTACAGCTTGCTCTATTTTCTTTCGTTTTGTTTAAAACAAAATATTTATCAAACCTTCGTGTACTTCAGAGAAGAGCAACAAAACTAGCCCCATCCTTTTAAAATGAATAGTTCTGAAATTTAATCAGCTCTGTAAATTCTTTTAAAAATGAGTAGTTCTGTAAATTCTTTTATGTTTTAAATACATTATTTTAATTATGTTATATATTTTGTTTTCAGATAAAACTGGATGTTGATGAAACAAAAGAAGCCACGACACACTCTCCAGATGTGCACTCATCTCCAGACATACACTCACTCTCCAGACACTCACTTCCCAGGTACGCAGCCGTCAGACACTCACTCTCCAAACACTCACTCTCCAGACACACGCTCTCCAGGTACACAGTCTCCAGATACACGGTCTCTAGGTACACAGTCTCCAGATACACGGTCTCTAGGTACACAGTCTCCAGACATGCACTCCCCAGATAGGCAGTCTCCAGACACGCACTCCCCAGATACACATTCCTCAGGTACACAAACTCCAGACATGCACTCCTCAAGTACATACTCTCCAAACACACACACTCCAGTTACACACTCTCCAGACACAAACTTTACATCTTCATTAATTAGAAACATTAGCCATATCTCTACAAGCAATCCACCTTCTCAGTCATTACATAAAGCAGGTATGAGTATTTTTGTTTATGTTTTGATATCAATTTCAATAACTATAAACATGATATTTATAGGACATTTTCTTGTTCAAAAGCATACATTCCAGTGCTATCTTTCTCGTCACTTATTTAATAAAGACAAAAAAAAAAAAAAAAAAATATTTACCATCTGCACGAGAATTAAATCCTGTTTATAGATTAGTAAACCCGATATTCTCTCATCTAGAAGAAAATAGACAATCAGATTCAGAAGGTTCATTTCAGATGGAAGAAGAAAATATATATGAAAATAGACAATCAAAAGGTTCATTTATGATAGAAGAAGAAAATATATATGAAACACCATGTTAAAAATGATAAAATAATATATTTTTAAAAGTTGCTTCAGAATCATAAAATCTGCTTTTGATGTTTTATATGAACCAACTTACTCCAACACAGTGTCTTTAAAGAAAAGTCACAGCAAAATCAATCTAGACAATGAAACCCATATATTTCTCATGTATTTGAATTAACCTAGTTCCTCTGCAATTTCTAAGAATGATGACTATGTGGATGCTTCTTCACTGACAACAAATGATGATTATTATTATGAGGAGTCAATTAATCTTTTGATTCATTTGCAACATTTGAAAAGTTTTCAAAAGATCAATTAATCTTTTGATTCATTTGCAACATTTGAAAAGTTTTCAAAAGATCACTTTACCAGTGACTAACAGCAGAAAGATGTTCAAATATCATATCATATCATATGATTAGACTAAATAGGAATTTCATGATATAACATATAAATGTTGATGTATTACTGTAAATATATATTTTCAGTCATTGGGTTGGCAATCGTGCCTTTTACTATATTCATGCTGCTAAGAAAGTTCAGACAACAACAAAGATCACATCAAAAACCCACTACTTTTGATTTAAGTGACATTACATCAACAGACTTTTCATCTGACCCTGTAAATGCATCACATATCAGTTATATCACAAGTGTTTCTATTGAAGAAGAAGTAGAAGATGAAGAGGAAGAAATATACAGAATTCCACCACATAAATATCCAACCAGATATCAAAAAAACGTAATTTGATAACATTACTTTTTTTTTGGTTTGATTGCTTTCAAGCAATTCCATTTTTTTTTTTTTTACAATCCGACAATGTCATCTTCTTGCCATCAATATTATTCTGGAATTTGAAAAACAACAAACTCTGGTATTTTTTCAATTTGATTATAATGTTTATTTACATTTCTGAAAACATTGTAGTGTAAGAAGAAATTACTCATGTATATTTTATGATGTTTATTTACATTTCTGAAAACATTGTAGTGTAAGAAGAAATTACTCATGTATATTTTATACTATCAAATGCAGTAAAATTAATTCCATAATAACATTCCAACATTAACTCATCTCCTCATAAAGATATTGTGAGAAAATGTAAAATTGCTTGTTTTGAGCAATATCACCCTTTTATTGCATTTTTTTTTCAAAAGCTGTTTCCTTCAGAGGATGTTGAGTGTTGTTTGCTTGCAACACAAGCTTTAAAGCTATTTACAACAGAATATATCAAATATAACTAAAAACTATTTTCTGTTATATACCTTATATTTGATATATTCTGTTGATTTTAATAAAAGGTTGTGATATTTTACAAAATGTTTTAGTAAAAGGTTGTGACATTTTACAAAATGTTATCATTAGAACAAATACTTTTAGAACAAATACATTTATAACATAAACCTATGTGTAAGAATACATATCCACTATTTCAGTTGATTAATAAGAGTGAAGATTGATTTAACCACTTTTTATCTCATAATTCAACTTACTTGCAACAAAAGCTTTAAAGCTATTTACAACAGAATATATCAAATATAAGGCGTATAACAGAAAAGGTTTTTAGTTATATGTCTTATATTTGATATATTCTGTTGATTTTAATAAAAGGTTGTGATATTTTACAAAATGTTTTAGTAAAAGGTTGTGACATTTTACAAAATGTTTTAGTAAAAGGTTGTGACATTTTACAAAATGTTATCATTAGAACAAATACTTTTACCTCATAATTCAACTACATCGGTGCTACAACTCTCATATCATAGTCTTGCAGTAGACTTTTAATGTATTCAAACTGGGAATACTAGTAAGCCTATTAGTGTCCCAGATTCAAAATAAAGAACAAATACTTTTACCTCATAATTCAACTACCTCGGTGCTACAACTCTCATATCATAGTCTTGCAGTAGACTTTTAATGTATTCAAACTGGGAATACTAGTAAGTCTATTAGTGTCCCAGATTCAAAATAAAAATTATATAGACTAAGGGAGATAATACATACTTTCTTAATAGGGTTTCCTTTCCCATTTTTATATAAAACAACATTCAATACTAGTAAAGTTTAAACTTTTTTTTTTCTTTCAATCTCGAATTTGTTTTCTAATTGATAATTAAATTCTATTCTTCTAAATAACTCCATTGATGAATGATTGTTTGAGAGTTATATACATGTTTGAGAATTCTATCCTTTTTGCAAGTTGTAAAACATGATTTATGAAGGCAATATGCTTGAACTATTTACACATGACTTTCAACTTACAAATAGGAATTTTGAATAAGAGAAACATAACAATGGTGTACTTCATGTTTCAACATTATAGGTAAAATCAAACAAGATCAGATTTCATATATGTGTTGACTAATCATGATTGACATTATTTGTAATGTATATAAACATTTTTTTTTTTTTTTGTTAAACCTATACAAATGTAAAACAATGTGCTTTTTAGTTTTATAAACGTAGCTAAGAGCTGTGATATGTATATTTAGTTTCTTCATGTGCCAAAAGATAGCACAGAGATTACAATCCTTTTTCTCTATTGTAAAGAGCATTACATCAAATGGAAACTTGTTAGAAAATAAAAAAGCTCTTATTCTTTTAAGATGATGTCAACTTTACTTAAGACAAATTAATTCATATAAAATTCAAATGGTGTCTGCTAAACATGTATCAGTTGAAAAATAATAAATACTCTTTAAATAGTGAAAACATTTAAAAATATTACAAAGTTGAAAGTGTTTGTTTATTAAAACAATATGAAGTTGTCTTGTAATGTTTTCAAATGTCATCTATCTGAAGTAATAAGACTATACTTTAGGCTCCTTCATAGAGAAAAAATGTTATCATTTACTTATAGTTAACATGCCAAATCATATCATTAAATGTTTTTTTTTTTTTTTTACTTCTATTCATTCAGAGAACGAATGATAGTATTGTATACTTGAGAAAAGAACTTTTTTATGTTTAGAAGTATTAAATAGAATTAAACCATACAACCGTGTTATCAGTCTTTCTCTGCTAAAGTTAGATGCTAATGTAGAAAACAGTATGGAGCAGAATATTAAATGAAGGAATGTACTTTTGAAATTGATTCTTACAATTAAGTATATCATACATATTGCTTTTAAATCAAGGCAAATCTGTTTTTACATACATTAATGAATCATCATCATCATCCTCAGATATACATTCATAGTTACATACTGAAGTCGATGTCATCGACTTCTTAACATCAGAAGTTGATGTTTTAGGTTTAGAAGTCGATGTCATCGATTTCTTAAAGGTCAAATGCAATGCAGAATTTTTTTTATCAATTATAACCCTACGCTTATTCAGTAATTGTATACAAATACATCAGAAAAATCCATTCTCCGGTATCTTTACTCAAACGGGCGCTATCAGTGAAATACGCAACGTGATTTACTTGACTTTCGCACCTTTCCAATAATCGATTTTCGCGCATGCGCAGTCCGCCCGGTTACCGATGACGTCATTCGTTGACATCTCAACCATATCTGTAATGGCGACTAGTGAAATACTGCAAGGTTTAGAAGAAACAGAGGGGAATTCTGTACTAATATCCGCAATTCCGAATGTTCAACCGTACCAGTTTGAACCAAGACGACCATCGATACCTATTTATTCGTCAGATTCGGAAACTCAAATCTTCCAGCGATGAAAACGAGTACGATGAAAATGATCGCGTTGACAATACAAATTGGTAGGAAAATTTCTTGTTTTATTCAAAGCTCAAATCGTTTTTCTCCCGTACTTTGTTTTCAAAGATCTTCATGTTACTTCGTTATTTAATATACTTAGCCATTTCATTCGATCAAAATTATATAACATATAAACACATGTTTTTATATATGCCTCTGATATAACCGAACCGGTGTTTTCGAAGTTGAACATTTCTGCTTCGATCTAGTCTAATCAGGTACCGTATATACCGTAAGTTACCAGTACTAGTAGTACTACTTGTTGTCCATTTTCACTGAAACCAGTCAGTCAGTATATATTCCTCTATCATGTGCACCAAGGAAGGAAATGCATTGCAATAATTTTCAGGCTTTTGTATCACTCGGCTGGGGATCGAGCAAGTACAAGCTTATGGTCTATTTCCCAATAAAACAATGATCTATTTTAGTTATTATACATGTTGTAGATGTGGAAGTCAAGAGGTGGAGATTAAGTTACGTAAATTCCTTTTTTCAGGTGTCAATGTGGGCAGTGTGTACCAATGGCAACAATTAGAGAATCCTGCTGTTGTAGAGAAAATGGTTTAATGGATAGCCTGCTGGTGGACTCGGGTCTGACATGCATTACAGAACACGAAGGTTTCATAGGCAACTGTCTGAACCAGTATGTTGTAGAGACCTCCTTTTATGAATATTTGGATTGTTATGGCCACATAGGGGATGATGAACCGATCCATGAGTAAGTGAAGTTTTAAATTTCCTCTGTAGATTAAGCATTCATATAAATATTTAAATATCCATTCCCAAATACACCTACTCTGCAGCAGGAGACTAAAACAATCTAGACAAAACTGGAAAATCCGTATTAATATAGGTATAACTACTGAATAGAGCGGAAAACATCATTTTGAGCAATTTCTCTTTTTGTCTCAATGTTTTCAACAGTCTTCTGCTGCAAAGGCGTAGACACAAGTTAACATGTGGGAAAGATGCCTGTAAAATAGGGAATCTGCCATGGTTAGTGTCGGGATTTTTAATGTTATAATTGAAAGGATGTTGAAATGATATTAAAAAACAATAAACAACATATATCATCATCAAATAAAGCAGAAGAAAACACATCCATTGATGTAATCAATTTTTAATTTAATACATCATAAGCTGCTAAAGCAGCAGTAAACTTTGGAATCTTTTCAACAAAAAATGCAATAAATCTGATAAATGCTTTCAAAATATATTAGTACTATAACATAACTATAACTGTTTTTTATAGAAGTTGAAAACATAAGTAGGAAAACAGAAATAATTTGCCATGGGAAATTTCTTCTTTTCCAATAAATACAATATATCTACAACTTTTTATCACAGGATGTACAGACATGTAGCCTACCGAAGGCTTACAAGATGGATATGGCATAGACTTGGAAGGGGTGTGCGGAAAGTTCTACCAGCCTGTGCTGTGGAGAAGATCAGACAAAAGTGGCCCTCTGAGCAGTACACTGGATTTCAATATGCTAGAGACTATTGAATTGTTTTGACATTTGACACATTTGAAATAGATGTGATTAACATTTAAACCAGTAAAAATATATATTGTTGTTTTTACAATTCCATGTCTACATTGTTGCAAGCTGTGAATGCATTGTTAATATTTCCCACTTGCACCTCTGACTAATGAAATTATTTCTGAAAAAGGAGAACATTTCCCATAAAGATTCATTTTTCCTTTATTCATAGAGAATCTATAATTTACACAGACCTTGATGCTGTCTTCTGCTTCTGATTTTCAGTTTGCAGGACATGGTTAATCATGCCTATAATATATTGATAGCTACACTTGAAAACTTGTTTGCTTAATTTACCCTTTCCCACCTATAGACGCTTTCTGACGCCTCTGCAGCAGACGACTTTTGAAAACATTATTGCAAAAGGAGAAATTGCTCATGATTGGACAAAATATTCCAACTTTGTTTAACAGTCAACCCTTTCCCTCATACGACAATTCTGCAGCAGATGACATTGAACAGATTTTGTCAAAAAATAGAAAATCTCTATATATGATTACATTGTATTATTGCTAAATATATACACAGAAACACCCTTAGGGAAAATGGCAGTCACAATTGTATAGATGAAAGGGCTAATTATTGTTAAATAAACATATTTGTTTGACATTTCCTAATCTGTATACTTAGTCATGTACATGTAAGGTGTGAAAACACTTGTTTTACAATTAAACAAAATTTGGTTATAACACATGATTTCATCAGGGACATAAATCTATGTCCCTGATTTCATTCAACATGTTCAAGTACAAATAGTGTATGATTTAGATTTTCTTTACCAATACTCACTAAGATTAATACAGTATGTAATAAGGCCTTAGGCAGACTTATAAAACACTTCTTTATTGAAGTTTTAACTTTACAAAACAAGTAAAAAATACTAGTAATTCATATTGCTCAGTATTGCCCAGTTAAACCCAGTAAAACCTGGGTTTTCCCGGTATTGCCCACTGGGCTGGGCAATACTCATAAAACCCGGGTTTTTGCCAACCCTGATTTAAAAGCAAACTGTTCATCTGACCACACTTATATCAATTTGAGCATTGTGCAGGAAAACTAATCTAAATGTAGCTGTGAAATTGTCACCCTTTACATCCTTCCTACATGAATCAATCAATATCAACCATGTTGACATCTACCTGTTTGTTGTTTATAGCCGAGCTAGATCAACCAGCACATTTGTTAAGACTGATCTTGAACTACATTACTCTCAAAAGTCCACATAGTTTGTGTTACTATAGAATATGGATCATATTAAGAGTTAATTGCTCTTTCAGGAACTAAATTAAAAACTATGATTTGATTTATCGATTTGTGTTTTACGCCCTTTTCAAGATTGTTTTAATTATATTGAGGCGTTTCCTGTTGGAGTATACAGAACAGAACTACTAATAATTTAAAGTTTTGCGAATCTTGACTTGTGAGCTGATACAACAGCTTCTTTATTGACAGCTGGATACTTGTGACAAACAGGTTTCGGTGAGGACATCATTACATTCTTCAAGTCTTCTCTGCATTCCTGATAGCTATTGAGCGTTTTTCTCCTGTCCATAACTTCATCCATCAGCTTGTCGATGTAGTCTGAAATATAATGTTTCATGCCATGAATTTTCATCTTAGTTGTGATTATTGTATAAAAATACATATGGTAGTCAAAACCACTCAATATCAGGATCAGCTAATCTGTTTCTTTGTATTTTGTTTTATGAAACTTTCAACAATTTTCTAATTATATCACTGCATTTCCTGGATAAGTAATACTTGTCCATTAAGTCTGATACCAGTGAGACAGTCGTAATGCTAACCCCTTAATCAACAGTACAAATGAGGGAAAGCCGTTAGTTGAAGATGAGCTTAATGTTGTTAGCAGTACATTGTTCAGAAAAGCCTATGTTATAGGTTAATAATTGTTAAATATCATATAAGGAAATCATTGGATGTCAGAACTACACCCCAAATTCAAATTAAATTGGAGCTTTGATTGATTGATTGATTGTTAGTGTTTACACCACTTTCAACAAATTTTCAGTAATACCATGTTTCCTAAGTAAGTTACCAGTACTACTGGTCCGTTTTTCCTCGCACCAGGCAGTCAGACGCAATGTTAACCCTGTAATTACTACCTTTTTAAAAGTCTTTGGTATGACCCGACTGGGGATCATACCGGCATCCCAGGTGGACGCTCTACCACTACACCACTGATGCTGTTTGGAGCTTTCAAGCCATGTCAGAGAAAGAAAGACTTACTGTAAGTAATTCCAACTTTAATTGGCTTGGCCACAGGATCTCCTTTTCTATACTTTGGTTTTGAAATCTGCCATTTAAGTTGCCCTGTTTTGGTCACATCTTGTTCTCGATCAGAGTTCTCGTTAAAATGAAGACAAGCCAATTTTAGCCTGAAATATCAAGATACAGTAAACACACTGATAACTTAAATATTGTAAGACAAGTTGAGTGTTGCTTGAATAACTTCTGCTTTACCATATTGCATTGCTTACAACTCCCAGATGTGTAAAATGATTATAAAAATCTCTTGGGTATAACAAAAAGTTATTTCAACTGTCTAAGTACTGACAAGGATAAATCGTACTGCTTATAATAGCCCATCTTTGGCTAAAACATGAAATTCCTGTTAGTAATGTTATGTTCTATTAATTATAATCTATTGCTAATATATCTATAAATATTGAAATAATGTGAGAAAATTGCAGACAATACTATTTAGATTTGGAATCCACATTTTTATGTTAGCAGTAAATATAATCACACAAATGCCAAATCTTTATTCCACAGAATATATAATCTTTTAGAACAGAAGGCTTCAACTTTCTGTTCAATTTGAACTACAAACAAATTCAAAGCTTATTTTCTGGATATTTCTTTGATTTTCAAGGACTAAATTGAAAATTACCAGCCTTATCCTGCTACACACAACTATGACTGTGAACAATATAGACTAGGATTATTTTGGATATTAATGTACAGAATAACACCTGTCCATTTAGTTGCCTTATCTTTCATAGCAATATGTCCTAGAATATAATGATATTTCAAGGTTATCTTCATTTTACTTGCAATACCTTGAATCTTTTCAGGTATTCACTACATATGCAAAATAATTCTTACCCAACAAATTTCAATAAACAAAGATGTTTAATTATTCATGACACATACCTTCCTTCCATGCTCAAGTAAAAGAAGTGGACAAATTTTGTTGCAAAGAAGCAGCAAATCTTGTGGAAAGATTCCAAACTGTACGTTTGTTCTGCGGGTGACAACTTCTTAATATCTCGTATAAGGCCCTGTCTTTCAACTATATCTTTCAGTTCTTTGTGTGGCTTGGAACCTGGAAAATTAAATTTTTATAAAGTCACATTAATTTAGAATATAAGATGTTTGCAATATTACAACTATCATACAACATATCTTTTCCAGGATTGATCAGTTCATGATTAGCCTTCAGAGCAGTTTAGGTCAACTTGTCAAACAGAACAAGTATTGTCTGATGTCATAACTTGATCTTTCTTGCCCTGATTTCAAAGACAGTTTTCCCTCTTTTTTTTGTCTAGCCATGGCTGCTCTTTCTTAAATCATAACTATAACAAGCATGAACAGTGATCCAACAAAATCATTTGTTGATAAGGATATGAAAACTTACTGTGTTCTGTACACTAAAGCATTGATTGAAGAAATGTTACATTTCACATGTATGTACAAGCAATTAGGCATAACACTATAAGCAGGTGAATAATTACCACTTTTGATCCATTCTCTGTCTTCCAATTCACCATGCCTGCAGGAAGGGTACAATGCTCCATGACCTTGATGTTTGTTTGCCACATGGTTCACCACAGATTTCCAAATCTCAACAAGGAGCTCTCCATTACCATTACTAGTGGCTGCACAAAAGTACAAGTGGTTGGAATTAGACTGTGACCATCTTGATAGCACATCACATCCTTTCCGTTTACCCATTGCCTCAATCTTTTTCTTCACACCTGAAAAGATTAAAATTATTTGGAAGGTCTTCAACAAATCTAACTCACGAATACTGAATGTTTTTTACCCTGGATAACCCATATTCAAAATTGTTTGAAAAAAGCTGGCCTCTAATTTGTTGAAAACCCAAATTGGGGGGTCATAGACAACTGACAAAGGACATATTTGATAACAATAGTTCACCTTGTGAACTTTGATCTCGGATGATCTAAAAGCAAGAGATTTGTTTATAACAAACTGTAAAACCTCTCTCAACTATAGATGCATTTTGTCATGTCTGCAACAACAGTTCTTGAAACATTGTAATAAATGGAGAAATTTTTTCAAAATTATTAATGTCTCATTTTTCCACATTGTTTTCATTTTCAGTAATTATACCATCATTTATAGAGATTTTCCATATTTTGTCATTTCTGCAACAACAGTTCTTGAAACATTGTAAGAAAAGGAGAAGTTTTTTCAAAATTATTAATGTCTCATTTTTCCATTGTTTTCATTTGCAGTAATTATACCATCATTTATAGAGATTTTCCATATTTTTTACTATATGTATTCAAACTCGTCTGATGTAGATTTGCTATATGTGGGAAAGAGTAACAGCATGGAAGAAACATACCTTTAGACACATGCCAAATATCAAACCAGTGCTTAATTGTTGGGTGCTTTTCTCTGCAATACTTTATCACTTGTGGGTGCCTGTCTGTTGTCAAATCAGAAATATGTTTCCCCTCTTCTGTCAGTCGCGCCATACATCTCTTCAGCCCTTCCAGCTCCATCGCATTCGAATTTGCCACTTCATTACTCTGAAATAGTATTGTTACTCATAAATGGTTTAAAATGTACATTACATGATAATGTGTATGACTCATACAATGTGATAATCACTGGAAGCAGTCATTGAAACAAGAGGGCCAAGATGGCCCTAAATCGATCACCTGGATATTTTTAAAGTGTTTACCTAAACGAGTCTATGTAAAACAAGTGATCCCCAGGGTGGGGTCATTTTTGACCCAAGGGCTATAATTTGAACAAGATTAATAGAGGTCCAATAGATGAAGCTACATACCAAATATCAAAGTCCTTCTACTTTTAGACAAGAAGATTTTTAAAGTTTTTTCCCTATACGAGTCTATGTAAAACATTTGTGTCAAATTATTTTCAAATATGTTGGTAATGGTCAAGTGATACTTTGTAGTAAACTAGGACTAGTGACATTGTTTTTGACCTGACGTGACCCTTTTTGAACTTGAAAGTTGATAACTTTAATCAAAAAAATGTGGGGATCTCATTTAAGCCAATGTGAGCTATAAAGGTAGAAAAGATAAAATTGTCTTAGTAAAGTTAATCCACAGAAAATGTAACATAAAAATTGAAAATTGTTGCAAATCATAGGATAAACACACCTGCACCAGTTGCGTATCAAGCACTTTAGAATTCTCCAAGTTCATTAAACTGTAACTTCCATATTTTGCTGTGTGTCCGGGAGAGCAACATCTAGCATCACCACCAAGTTTCAGGGGACCTATCACTCCACTAAACAGTGTATCTTGTTCAAGTTGCCATATCCGATTGATAGTTGGGAGTAAGAACAAACTCTGTATGTTATAATAGGTTCTTAAACAGAATGTTTCAATTTTGCTAAATCGCAGCATGTTTAGTGCTTTAACTGGACTGGACCCACTAAACAGAATCCCAGCGCTTACTATTAAGTTTCCTAATGGCATACCATTTTCTGTTGGTTGACTTGACCAAGAGTAATTGAAGTCACATATTGTACAAATTGTTTCGACCACTAATAATGTTCCAACCGTTCTTTTTTTTAAAATACTTGACTTTGCAGCACAAGCCTTACATGTTGTAAAAAGTTCCATTAATGCGGACTCAAACACAATAAATTTCCTTTCTCTATGTGGACTATTGGTTTTTTCCTCTTCTTCTTGTTCTTCTTCTTCCCTGTAAATAAGAAAATACATTTGATTATGAAAATATGAAAATGAAAGTCACAAAATCACACCAAGGCTTATAAGCGATCACCAAAGACAACACCTCATTAGCAAAAATTGTCTTGATTTTCCAAAGTTCTTTGCCGAGCCCCGGTAGCTCAGTCGGTAGCGACGCGGGCTGTCAATCCAGGGGTTGTGAGTTCGAATCCCGGCTCGGCCAACTTTCTTTCCGACAATTGACAAAAGTCAATACGACATTTGTCTTCCACCAATGGGCTAAGTCTATGTGGAAAAGCAGCCAGTTGCTTGGGAAGATTGTTGTGTGGAGTACTGGTTGGAGAAAACCAGGAAATGCATGAGTAGGTGAACTGGCCGCCGTGATATAACTGAGAAATTGTTAAAAATGGCGTTAAACCCCAATCAATCAATCAATCCAAAGTTCTTTAAAAAATTGTCTTTGCAAGAGAAAGGTAAAAGTACATTTTGTATGCTCAGAAACCAGCAGGTGAAGGGCCCAACAATATAAAACCCTAAAAACATACCCTGTACATAGAAATTAACTATATGCTTCAAATAAGACTTATGGCTGGTCAATTGCAAGAATAAAATTGTTTCTTACAAAGCAGAGCTATATTTTAGCACACATTCTGAAAACATAGTTTAGTTTGGAATCAAGTCTTCATGTCTTACATTACAAAGTTGGCAAGGCAAAAAGTTTTAACATTTTAACAGCATAGATGATATGACCTGAAAATCTGAATTGAGCCCGGTAGCTCAGTCAGCAGTGACACGGGCTGTCAATCCAGGGGTTGTGGGTTCGAACCCCAGCTTGGCCAACATTCTTCCAGTCATTGGACAAAAATCAGTGTCCAGCGTCATTCATCTTGCAACAATGGGCTAACAGTCTATGTGGAAAAGAAGCCAGTTACTTTGAAGGATTGTTGTGTGGATTACTGGTGTAAGAAACACATGCATGAGTAGGTGAACTGGCTGCCGTGATATGAATGAATATTGTTGAAACGACGTTAAACCCCAATTAACCATTGTATGTGATCAGAATTTTTCAAAGCTTCAACTATATCATTAAGGAAAAACAGGCCCACTCATTCAGATATTCTACAACTGTTTATATCAAATCTTAATTTCAAAATTTATATTATAATATATATATATATAACATTTTTTTTCCTCAAAGGTTTTCTTAGCAGCCGACTAGAATGCAATAGATCATGGACTTATGGTTGTTATATAAATGAAGGCTGATGAACTTTTGAATTTTGCATTTAAAAGTAAATTTGTATACCTTTTTCCGGTTATTCTTCTCCACTGACTTTAGAATTTCATCCTCTACTAAACACTGCATTGGCTCAATGGTACACAATGGTATTCTTTCCTCATCTGAGATTGATTCACGGCTCTCAGGCAGGGGTGTGCTTGTTACATTTGTGTCATAATCTGTATGGTTTTCTTCTAATATCTGTTTTATTGTCTGGAAAAAATAATTGCTATTACTAGTTATAATGCTCCTCATTTAGCAGACGATTTTTGAAAACAATGTTGGAAAAGAAGAAATTGCTCTCCTTTTGACACAATGTTTTCAACTCTTTTAAATAGTAAAACTCTCATCTATTGAGATTTTTCATGTTTTTGTCGATACCTTTTGAAAGTCGAATGTTCCAGAAATGTTGTATGCGGGATGGGGTAACATACAAATCTTAGTTCAAATGATTTTAATACCTGGTTATAAATGCAATAAAATTTTCATTGAAAACAAATTTTGATTACATTTTCGATGATTAGCAAATAGTAGCTCTACATATTAAAATCACAGCAGTCTTCGTGAAAGTTGGCAGTCCTTCAGTCCTTACTGACAGAAATTCATTCATTCAAATTGTAACTTGAAGATCAGCTCAAGTTTTACAACTAATACATTGTTCAGAATAGCCTATGATACAGGTTAACCCTTTTCCACATACAAGAAATTCGCAGCAGACGACCTTGAAAACGGTATAGCAAAAATCTCATTAAATGAAAGTATAATTATTGTATTGAGTTGGAAATATATGGGGGAAATTGCTCATTATAAGCCATTTCACCCTTTGTCATGTTTTCAAAAGTTGTTTGTATGAGGTTAATAATTATGAAGAATTATAAAGTCATTACATTATACTCAATACAATGTTATGTTACTTAATAAATTTCTTGTAATATAATATATATATTAATGAAGTTTGACCAGGGAAAATAGGGGTTTGAACAGAAGATCCAAATTTGTATAAAACAAATTATTTCTTTATCAAGAAATCTTATTCAAGTGGTATTTTAACCTTTTCCAACACACTGAGGTTTCATCATCCTGTCATGACCTCCATAATTTCATAATTAACATTTATTCCCTTTGTCACAATGTGTTCAATGTTATTCACATTTCACTTGCTTAGGTTTACCTTTCCTTTGCCCAGATGTCTTCAAGTTCATCTGCTTCAGATTTGCTGTATAATGTGGGATGGGTTTATTTACTATTAATCAAAATATTTAGCAACTGCATACTTTGAGCAGTATAATAATCTCTGATAAAAGTAAAAATAATACCAGCTGATGGTACATGATGGTAACTTGCTCATAGTCAAAATATGATAAGCAGATAATCAAAAGGGTCATAACAATTGTATGTGTCTTAGATTTTGATTTTTGAGAAAAACAAAACAATAACTGATAATTAAAAAAGAATTTGATGAAGAAAGGAAGATTTTGATACATGAGATTATCTCTTGATTGAGGTGTCACAAAACAATAAAATATATGCAATTCTAAAGAGGTCTATCATATCACACTGTGACCAGATGGCAGGGTGACTTATGTTATGTAACATTATGCAATCATTTCCTGTCTTGTTCCATGTGTGTTGGTTATGGTTACTAATTGATTGGTATAACCCTTTATTGTACATACAGGAATTGGGCTAATTGGTAACTTCTTATAAACCCTTCTCAACATTTAAAAATCTGCAGCAGACAAATTTAAAATAATTCTTGACAATACATTTTACAAATATACCTTAGATTGTAAATGTACTTATGATCAAATAAAGAAGCAAAACAACGAAAAAAAAGAAAAGATTGCTCATGAATCTTGACTATCAAGTAATTTCTTCTTTCTAATAAAATGTTTCCAAAATAAGTCTGCTGCAGAAGCTTATGTATGTTGGAAAGACTTATGATTTTTATAAAAATGTTCATGAATTTGTAAGTTTTAATCAGAAAGGAATAAACAAGCATTGAAATACCCCCCCTCCTCGGAAAACTAATACAATTGTTTTACAAATGTAAATTTAGAAATCATTTGTCATCATTTCACAAAATTAGTATCACTCAGCAACGTTTGACTTGACAGACCCAAAATGCAATTCTATAACGCTATCCAACACTAATTGAACATACAATGATTATTCAGTGAAAACCATTCATAACATATTCTAAGTTGACAAACTGTATAACAAATTGAAAATTCGGCTATAAACATAATGCCATTATTATGGGGAAAATAGAACTTTCAGAGTGTGTCACAATACTTAAAAAACCCGGGGCAGATGACCCCGTCTAGTTGTTTTTGGGATAGGGGCGTTTCGCCACTATCTCATAGCGAAGCTGCTTTCGAAAAGTCGGATTAAAAGCTGCAACCGCAGTCCACATGTGTATACCTACACCAAAATCGAGCTTTGATTGGTTATAATCTGCCTTTTCAACGATTTCATTGGTTCGACCGAATCACAAAACCCTCCGCTTGCATAACTTTATGAGACAAAATAGTTTCTATGAATGAAACTCACTCTGAACTATGGTTGACCTCAATCAAAATAGTTTCTATGAATGAAACTCACTCTGAACTATGGTTGACCTCAATGTCAGTAGTGTGAGGTAACGTCGACCGTTCTGTGACCCCATTAGTTTACAACAGTCGACTTATAGAGAAATGTGCAAAGCACTGTAAATACAATTATTGAAAGGAGTTGAAACCATTGTGGCAAAAGTAGAAATTGCCTACGAAAAGCAATTTCCCCTTTTGTCACAATGTTTTCGATTGGCGTCTGCTGCACATGCGTCTGTAAGCGTCTGTAGGCGGAAAATGGTTACATCCTTCCCATGGAAGCGGAACCCTTTCCGTGATACTATAACAGTTCGAATATTTAAAAAATATTCTTGAAAATGGAGCTATTGCTGACAATGAGCAATTCCTCCTTTTCACACAATGCTTTCAAAGACGTTTCAAATTAATTCTTTTCATATTTAAACGTTTTACTATGGACGTTCTTTCCCTCTTTCTCCCTTCCGGGCACATTTTGAATAGCATGCTAGAGATGAATGATTACGAGCAATTTTGCCTTACATCAAGGGGAAAAATATATAGTTGAAACCTTTGTGGAAAAAGAGGAAATGGGTCATGATAAACAATTCTGCAGCCGTCTGCTGCACATGCGTCAAAAAGCGACTGTAAGCGGGAAAGGGTTCAACCGTTCCCGTTATAGCTACTTAGTTACAAACAAATGTTGAAAGTATATTTGCAAACGGAGCAATTGCTGACAATGAGCAATTCCTCCTTTTCAAACAATGCTTTGAAACATGAATCAATTTGTTTCTATAACCTAGATAACGAAAACATTTGTCTACAGTTATTATTTTAACCTTTGCCCCTTTTAGACACATTTGACTAACCTTAACAGATGAATGCTAATCAACAAGTTTGTCTTTTTCCACAATGTTTTCATCACTATTCAAAATCATACTTTTATTAATTCAGGTCAATAGTTATGCCTTAGTTCAATGTTGTTTGCTGTATATTTAGTCTATGTGGTCAAGGTTAAGGAATACTGTAAACAAACTTGTTACAACATAATTCGTCCAAAGAGAGAGGTCCTACTGTGTATACATGCCATGAAATAATGTTACAATAAACGGTCTCACCGCTACTGGGGAATTGTTGGTAAAACAGGTCGCGTTTTGTGTTGAATATTCTCATGTGTCGCTGTATGTAGACCCTACTAGGAAATAGAAATTAAATCTACAAATTATAGATAAGTTAATTTCAACATTGATTGATTGGGATTTAACGCCGTTTTTAACATTTTTTCAGTCATATTACGGCGGCTAGTTCACCTACAAATGTATTTCCTGGTTTTCTCAAACCAGTACTCCTCACAACAATCTTCCCAAGCAACTGGCTGCGTTTCCACATATACTTAGCCATTGGTGAAAGACGAACGACGCATGTCGCATTGACTTTTGTCAAACGTCGGAAAGAAATTTGGCCGAATTTGTCAACACATCCGAGTTATAACCACAAGGTCATTATTTATTTTATTATTGAGAAGCTTCTAGCGATTTTGGGACTAAAATTATAATGTATATGCATTTGCGTTAATTTAAGACTCAACGTTCATCAACGTGTAATATAGTCCTAGATGTATCTGTTGACAAATAAACTAGAAATGTAGTCTAAATAGGTTTTTGAAAATTAACCTTGACGGTCCGGTCCCGTTTCGGAGATACAATTAAATTGCAAATACTTTACAAATACCATAATCTAAGCTGACGTGTTTTGACGCATCGAACCAGTCTTCTGTAATCAATACTTGAGTTGTCTCCGTCTGTAAAGCTTGGAGGTATAATCCGGCGTCCGGCCGGCTGTCTGCCTGAATGTGCATTCGTCCGTCCGTCATGGATTGCATGTATTGGTTAACACGTTGTTTCTGTATGGCAGATTTATTTCAAAGTGGTCACAATTATACCCGTGTGATCAGGAGAACGGCAAAGTACTAGGTACATAACTCTGGTCTGTTTTTTCAGTTATCTCCATTTTTCCTTATTTAGTTCAGCGATTGTCTCAATTAACTTTCATTGTATCAATTTCAAACTTGGTTTGTATGTAACTTATGACCTACAGATTTGCAGTGCACCATTACCATAAATTTAGCATGCTGCGTTTGGAGTGTGTATATTTTTGTCTTTCAATGTTCTCCCTTATTATATGCAACACATGCGTTCCGTGAAATTCCCTTTTTCGTTAATGAGTGCTTCCCCAAGATTTGTAGTTCGTCAAATCTAATCTGTTTTTTAGGTGTAAACTCAATTTTTTCATTTCTTCGGTTATTGTCTCAATATATGTCCAATATATCAATTTAAGACTTGGTGTATAGGAAACTCAGAGCTGCAATTGTGCAGTGCAAAAGAAACATAACTCTATCATGCTTTCGATCGTCTTTCATTTATCAGCATGATTACAATATACATTGTGGATCGTTAGTGATTTCTGAACTAGAAATATTTTAATTAAGGGTAGCTGCTCGGGTTTTTTTTGTCAATCTTTTGTCCTTCGATATTTTGTTTATACAAGAAAAGGGTAAAACTTTGACAAATGAGGTATATGTTATTGGCAGGCAATATGTGTTGCTTCAAACATTTTTGGTTTGGTTTGTTTAAAGGTCATTGTTTCACTGTTTCAACAATGTTTGTTCATATGATCTATGCCATATGTTTTCAATTTACATATGCCCCCTATACCATCAGCGCTTTCAGCGCTTTGATTATATCTTCTAATTACACATAAAACATCAAACACAGAATAATGAATATATATATAATGGATAAATAATAATTAAATATTATCTACGATTGTTAAATATTGAATAACCTTTCCTTACCTCTTGTCGCTGTCTTTTCCCAAAAGCACCACGGACTTTCTGTTCCTTCAAAATGGTAGTCCTAAATATCGTTGGCACTGCGTTCTTTTTTAATTGAAATTTTCCGGGTTTGAACCCAAGATCGGCAGCTAGCCTGGGACTTATTACAAAACAATCTTCAGTAAAATGTTCCTGACACAACCGAGAATACTTAGTAGATTTCCACAACAAATGTCGCTGGCTCAAATTTTTCCCACGGTTCATGTTCACTCTCCATTTCAAGTTTAAATCGGTGTCTCCTGGGAATGTAAACAAGGAAAGGCCTGGTACGTACGCGTTACTACAGCCTGGAGCAACACACCGAACCGGCATTGTGTCGTGTCAATTCAGCGTTCACGAGAAATAGATACAAATTATCAACACAACGAAAACAATCCTCTGCACTCTAATATTCCACCATTTTTGTGAGCAACAATTTACGTCACTTCCGGTTTAATCACGCGACACAAATTTTAGTTAGACCGATACAGGTGCGCCCACACAAAATCCACGATAACTACATTATTTCAAATAATTTAGTGAAATTTTTTACGCAGTTGTTATTATAAAAGTAAAAGTCACAAATAAAATACAATAAAAAAGTGCGTTTCATTTCACCTTTAACATCAGTAGTTGATGTCATCGACTTCTTAACATCAGTAGTTGATGTTTTAGGTTTAGAAGTCGATGCCGTCGATTTTTTTTTTAAAGACAATGTCGTCGACTTCTTTACATTATCAGTTGGCAACATTAACTTCTGAACATTTGAAGTCGATGGAATAGGATTAGACAGATTTGATACATCAGAGGAAGATACATTATGAGACATTTTAAACTTTTTGGCATCGCTAATTATAGCGTTAAATACACTCCTCCTTTTCAGATTCTGATTCATGCTATTTTCTACATCTGCACCTACATCTAAAGAGTGAGTCATGTTTGTTATCGTTTCATAAAACGACTTATACTGAGATATTTCATATTCCATTATTTGGAATTTTCTATCAGAGATTTCATGTTGTTCGGTTATATAATTAATTTTATTCTCACGTTCATTTAATTGATCAATTGCTCGATCATGTCTTTTATTCAGGTCTTTCAACCTAAATTCAACATCCGTTAAATCTGTTTTCAACATCATTCGTTCGCTCTTTATCGAGTCTAATTCTGCTTTGATTGTATCCACTTTATCATTTTCTTCTTTGAGCATAGTCATTTCCTCTATCATCACCCTCTTTTCTTCTTTTAACATAGTATTTTCTTCTTGCAACTTCTCGGTCTTAGTCTAAAATATAAATATTAAAATGTTTCAAACATTATTATTCAAGTATAGTCAACTCTCGAAATCTAGATGAAAATACTCAAAACGACAGAAACAGTATTGAAGAAAAGTAACAGATCCATTACCATTTTTCTTTCTGACTTAATGAAAATACAATTTAAATACTTCTTACCTCATTTTCCTCAAATGTTTCACGCAGCTGAGCCGTCAAGGAAAGTAGATCAGCAAATGTTGTTCTATTCATGGTGCTGTCGAATGTACGTTAAAGCAAGCTATGAAATGTTATCAAACTATGCTTCTTTTTATAGTGTTCTAATCTGAGTATGTATGAGAGGATGACACGTTTGCAAACCGCGATGAATAGAATGGGAACAACATTTCCCCATGCTACAAGATTCGAACATAACACCAGAATACATTTGTATTGATTTTGTTTTCAATATTGTATATTAAAGAATGCAAAAACACACACAAAAACACGGCTAGTAAAGAAGTATTTTATAGAGACACATGCTTGTCTACGTTGCTTCTATTTAACAATTAAAGGTTAGGGGTCCAACTTTCTTGTAACATGTACATCGTTCCAGGTTTTTTAGGTATGTAAAGATACGATGCCAAGTCATCACTTTCGTTGGTTGACCTATATGAACTACCCGTCTATTAAAAAAGCGACTAATGGAAACAACATTTCCGCATGTTACAATATCGAACATAACACCAGAATACACGCGTATTGACTTTATATTTAATATTGTATATCAAAGAATGCTAAAAAAAAAAAAAAAAAACACGACAAGCAAATAAGGTATTTTATAGTCGCATATGTCTGTCTACATAGCTTCTATTTAACAATTAAAGCTTAAGAGTCCAATTTCCTTGTAACATGTAAATCGTTCCAGGGTTTTAAGGTATGCAAAGATGCGATGCTAAGTCATCACTTTCGTTGATTGACCTATATGAATTATCCGTCTATTAACCCTTTCCCTCACACGACAATTCTGCTGCAGACGACTTCCAAAATATTTTGTGAAAAATGGAAAATCTCTGTAATTGAATGGATAACCTATGACTAAAAGTGGAAAACATTGTAGCAAAAGTAGAAATTGCTTTGTGTAATTTCTTTTTTTGTCACTATGTTTTTTTAAAAACCGTCTGCTATAGAGGCGTCAGAAAGCGTCTATGTGAGGGAAAGTGTTAAACGAGCGACTTTCCTATACTGATCTTATAAATCGAGCAAAGTTCACGAGAGTGTGGATATGATCTGATCTTGCATCGCTACTAATCGTCATCTTAACCACATTCGTATTTTAAGACTTACAGATTGTGTATTGTTAGGAGGAGAGTAGTTAAACGACAAAACACTAAGGTTATTCATATTTGTGAAAACATTCTTCGAATAATGATCGAAATATTATAAAAAAAACAAACAAAGAGCTGTAATAAGTGCATTACATTTAACTGTTTACTCGCATCAGTTTTCTCCCCTGTTTATCGGAAACTGCGCCTATCGAATGTGTCCCTCTTTAACAATTCTGCTTTTTTAGACTCGATCACCACCCGTCTCGTAAGGAAGATATGATCTGATCTGGCATCGTTACTAATCGTCATCTTTAACCACCTTCTTGTTTTGTTAAGACTAGAGATGTTGTATTTTTAAGAGGAGAGTCCGTAATCTTAAATTAAGGCCCCATCCTAACACAGTGTTAAGTGTTAAGACAGTGTTAAGACATTGTTAAGACATTGTTAAGTGTTAAGTGTTAAGACAGTGTTAAGTGTTAGGATGGGGCCTTAATTTACTACTACTAATGATGTTTTTCCAGTATATAGTGGCTGCGGTATTGCCTGTCTGAACGCTGTTTGTAACGTGTGATTTTGTAGAAATGTTCCTTGGATGACCCTCTATCAGATTCCTTCAAGCCATATTGATTGGTCGAAAAACATGGCCGCCAGGGGGGGGGCTATTTTACCTTATATGGCTATAGTGAAAACTTAAAAAATCTTCTCCTGAAAGTGTCAGGCCGATTTTCAAATAATTTTGTAGAAATGTTCCTTAGGTGACCCTCTATCAGATTCCTTAAAACAATGTTGATTGTCGAAAAACATGGCCGCTAGGGGGCGGGGCTATTTTGTTCAAAAGATATGAAGCGGACACGAAAGTATGGGTCAATTTTTTACTTTGAGCTGTGACATTGAACTTTGGGGAGAGACGGATGGGACAAGAGTTCTGCACGTCGTCTTGATCAGATGAAATTTGAGTGAATCTAACTGTAATATCATACAGAGCGGACACAAAGTCAAAGGTCAACTTCTTTACCTTGAACTGTGACCGTGTCCCTGGGACGAGAGAGAAAATGCAAAATATCCACAGAAATATCCACAGAAATGTAATAATAACCCACATAAATTTTGAAATTTGAAACAAGTGCGAACCGATATAAGCACGTAATGGAAGATCAAAATTGGTCTACATCTCTTAAGTCCGATTATGCTTTTCTAAAAAGTGAATTCATGTAAAATTCATTCCCATGGTCAAAAGGAATTTTCTGCTTTCATTGGTGAATGGTACTATATTTGAAATTTACAAATTCATGTACCACCTCGATGGCTGAGTGGTCAGGGCGTCCGCTTCGGAACTTGGGGGTAATGTGTTCAATCTCCGACCGGGTCTGACCACTGACGATTATTTAACGATATGTAATGACCTGGCGCTCAGGATTATGGAAATAATACAACGACTGAAAATCCTAAACCAAGATAATACTACTGGTAGCACTGTTTACAACCAGGGGATCGTGGATAAATGAAACTACTTCTTCAATGTAACTGAAATTCTTTTGACATGTCGTTCAACCCTACGAGATGGTTAACATGTGAATGACGATGGACGGTGACCGATCACAATAATTCACCTGTAGCACTTTGTTCTCAGGTGAAATAAACATAACAAACGATCGATTATTATAAACGATTCGGATAGTAAATAAATAATAAAGTCCAACAGGGGCACATAATTCAGTCAAAATTGCATGTTAACGTAGCCTGGCTTTGACAGTATGTTGTTTGATTGATTGATTGCATGAGGGTTTAACGTCACTTTAACATTTATTTCAGTCATATCGTGATGCCCAGCTATTACAGGTGGAGGAAAGCCCCGGATGATTAATGTGCCTATATCAGGCACAGAAGGCATCCAGGTGAAACCACCGACCTACCGTATGCCAGCTGGACACTAGCGTCGCTATTATCGGCATTTTCTTCGGCGTCGCTATTAGTATTTCCCCTCGGGTTTTTGTTTTTAAGAAGATAGAGCAAAAACAAAACTTCCGCTACCTTCGGTTTAACAAAAGCGAATGATTTCGAATCACCCGGCTCGGTCCTTTTTTAGATCACCTAGAGCCGAAGGCTCAAGGTGAGCTATTCTGATCACTTTTTGTCCGTCGTCCGTCCGTCCGGCGTTAACTTTTAGCTTTAAACATCATCTCCTCCTGAACCGCAAGACTAATTTCCACCAAACATCACAGGAATGTTCCTTTGGTGGTCCTCTTTCAAATTTGTTCAAAGATTTAAATTCCATTGAGAACTTTGGTTGCTGCGGCATCAGAAAGGGGACAAAATGTCCAAACTTTAAAAATCTTCTCCTCCGAATCTGCATGTCAGATTCAAATATAATTTGGTAGAAATGTTCCTTGGGTGACCCTCTATAAAAGTTGTTCAAGCCATACTGATTGGTCGAAAAACATGGCAGTCAGGCGGCATCAGAAAAGGGGCAAAAAGACAAAATTTGAAAATTCCATTATTATGAAAGTGTGTCTGATTTTAAGAAAATATAATACGAATCTTACTTTAATGATCCTCTATTTAATTTGTTAAAGCCGTTTTGATTGGTTACACAGTCATAGCAAACAGGCGTCATCACAAAAGGGGTAAATTGAACTTTTAGCTACAAATGACAACCAACTCCTACCATTCCAATAGACCAATTTCCACAAAACATCACAGGAATGTTCCTTTGGTGGTCCTCTTTCAAATTTATTCAAAGATTTAAATTCCATTGAGAACTTTGGTTGCTGCGGCATCAGAAAGGGGACAAAATGTCCAAACTTTAAAAATCTTCTCCTCCGAATCTGCCTGTCAGATTCAAATATAATTTGGTAGAAATGTTCCTTGGGTGACCCTCTATAAAAATTGTTCAAGCCATACTGATTGGTCGAAAAACATGGCAGTCAGGCGGCATCAGAAAAGAGGCAAAATTACAAAATTTGAAAATTCCATTTTTATGAAAGTGTTTGTCTGATTTTAAGAAAATATAATACGAATCTTACTGTAATGATCCTCTATTTAATTTGTTTAAACCGTTTTGATTGGTTACACAATCATATTAACCAGGCGTCATCACAAAAGGGGTAAATTGAACTTTTAGCTACAAATGACAACCAACTCCTACCATTCCAATAGACCAATTTCCACAAAACATCACAGGAATGTTCCTTTGGTGGTCCTCTTTCAAATTTGTTCAAAGATTTAAATTCCATTGAGAACTTTGTTTGCTGCGGCATCAGAAAGGGGACAAAATGTCCAAACTTTAAAAATCTTCTCCTCCGAATCTGCCTGTCAGATTCAAATATAATTTGGTAGAAATGTTCCTTGGGTGACCCTCTATAAAAATTGTTCAAGCCATACTGATTGGTCGAAAAACATGGCAGTCAGGCGGCATCAGAAAAGGGGCAAAATGACAAAATTTGAAAATTCCATTTTTATGAAAGTGTTTGTCTGATTTTAAGAAAATATAATACGAATCTTACTGTAATGATCCTCTATTTAATTTGTTTAAACCGTTTTGATTGGTTACACAATCATATCAACCAGCCGTCATCACAAAAGGGGTAAATTGAACTTTTAGCTACAAATGACAACCAACTCCTACCATTCCAATAGACCAATTTCCACAAAACATCACAGGAATGTTCCTTTGGTGGTCCTCTTTCAAAATTGTTCAAAGATTTAAATTCCATTGAGAACTTTGGTTGCTGCGGCATCAGAAAGTGAGAAAAATACCCAAATTTTAAAATCCTTTTCCTCCATAATCTGCTTGTGCGATTGCAAGATAATTTGGTAGAAATGTTCCTTAAGTGACACTCTAAATAAACTGTTGAAGCCATATTGATTTCGTTGAAAAACAGGGCAGCAAGGCGGCATCAGGAAAGGTGCAAAATGACAAAAACTTTATAATTCCATTCTTATTAAAGTGCTTGTTAGATTTCAAGATATAAATGGCCTTTACTGATAAGCTGTTTCTTGAGAAGTGTCCACTCCTTGCAGTTTCATTTGCAATCCTTGATAAAAAATTTCCAGATATTTGCAGTTAAATATTTGCTACTAATTTACTATCAATTAGGTGATCGATTTAGGGCCATCTTGGCCCTCTTGTATTAAAAAAAAATACGCAAAGAGAGGACTGGGCTTGTTTTGATTGGTTCTGCCAGAGTTTTTTTTTCTCCGATCGTCGTTGTTGTTGTTCGAGGGAAGGAGATTTCGGCCAGTTTTTCCCGAAGTTCGGACTCTGGGGGGAAAAGGTCGAAAAGGACAAAGGGGAGATAAAAACTCTGTCGGTTTTTTGTTGTTCGGAACAAAAGAAGGGGGGGGGGGGGGGGGGTTTGGTTTGTGGGATTGGGAGTCGTGGTGTGTGGGGGGAATTAATAAGCTCTGGCAAAGTTTCTCTTTTTTACATATATATACAATTTTATTATACAAGAACACAAAAGGGTAAGCAATTTTTAAAAAACGTAACAAACACAACCTCCCTTCTCGGTCGGACATTTTAAAAACCGACACACACACACACCCAGTTTTTAGAGTCCATTATTCCCGTCATCACAACACGCGCAATTGTTTTTGACATCACCGTCCTCCTTTTTTTTACACGAAAAAGAATGGAATACACCTTCCGACCACGTTGCAATAAGGGCACTTAATCGATCCACCTCGGTTATTTCGTATTTTTATAGTACACGTGTTGCACAAACTGTGTCCACAAATCTTGCAACGATACGTCCGCGTACGTATTGTTGTCGCTCAAAATGTCTGTATCCGGGGTTGAGTTAGACGCCAAATGGCCAGCGTTCGGATTAGCGTCCAAAAAATCGTTATGTATCCCGATTGTCGTTAGGTTCCAACGTCTCTACTAAACGGGGCGCGGATTCAGCGGCGTAGACTAGACTTCCTAAATCGTAATTATCGGTAGTGGTAGAGTTTAGCGGTGCTAAACGAGCCGTGTAGACCGGACCCGCGTCGTCGTTCCATATCCATTCTGAGTTGTCAAACGACAACTCGGGCGCGGGTTCATCCTGGGTTTCGTACGCCGGACTGTCAGGTCGTACGGGTTTGTGTTCGCCTTCCTCTTCAAAGTCGGACGCCGGACTGTACGTCGTCGGTACAACCTGACCGTCGCTATCGTAAAGGGCGTCTTCTTCTTCATGGATGTTTGGTGGACCCAGGGCATTCCCGTCGCTGTCGTAGGCTCTGCTTTCTACGTGTTCTATGGCGGCAGCCACCGACGACCGATCCCGTGTCGGTTTCCATGATATACCGCTCTATGTTAGCCCGGGCGGCTCGTAGTAGGTCAGTTTCTCTAATTATGCGTAGTTGCTGGTCCCGAACCTCCTTTCGGAGGGCGTATCTTCGACGCTGCGCCAGATCCCGCGCATCGCGTCGCTCTTTCATCTGAGCCAGCGTCCGTTTGTATATAGCGGCTCGCCTGCGGTATGGCTGAACGGTGTTCCTCAAAGTGTCGAGTCTGACATCATCGGCATCGTCGGAAAAGACAAAGTTATTCATGTTCCCCATTATGATCTTTCCGGCCGCCATTTTGTAAGGTATAATATCCGAGAGAGAGAGCGTTATTCCAGAGCCAGACTTAAAGTGACGGTGAAGTTAAAGTCCATTTTACTCGCCGTTATATTGGCGGTTGGTGCTCTAGGGATACACCCACAAGCCATTTCCTCTCGACCAATCAAATGCGAGGTGGGAGTTAACCCCCAGGTGACCATCCGTACGAACGAAATTTCGACAATCCGAAAAAGAAAAAAAAAATCTGAGTTTGCAAAAAAATGACCAAACAGCAGATTACGAAAGATAATTCGGATAAACAAAATGTGTTGGTATTACACGGAGGGAGGGGGGTCAAAAAACGTGTTTAAAATATGCTTACGGTGTGTTTCCGAAGTTGTACTAAAACAGCGATCGCGCATCAAACATTCGTGTTACTCGGAAGAGGATTAATCGATAAAAATAACGAACCATCTGTACTAATTCCACCACAAACCAAGTTTCAACCACCGACAAACGCAACTATAACTGAATTAAATCGCCTCGCAAACCCAATTGAAAGCGAACGTTGAACTGGATTATTTCGGCGATTTTGCCTAGTTTTAAAACCGGAAATAACGTTATCTAATATAAGTTTACTCCGCGTTTGCGCTTATTAGTTGTATACCAGCGTTCAAGCGGGCAGGTTGTACAGTTAACACCCTATATAAAAACGATGATGATTAAACGGCTACCTGATTGTGTGCGCAATTTATGGGGTAACGGGTACGACAATTACGGAATACTGTTGGACACTCAGGCGGACCTAGTTAAAATGCATAACGACGACTCGGTAGAGTACGAAACAATGGATGAAGAACCGGCCAACATTAAACAGAGGGCGACAATATCGGAAAACGGATATCTTACTTAAAACGAAAGCGTCCTAGTTTTGACAACAACAAATTGTGTTTATATTACAGTAACGACGAACCAAACGCAAAACGACAACATACTACGATGTCGGAAAAACAAGTCGCGGATAATCCGTACGCGTATTACGTAGCATTATCATCGTGCGATAACGAAAGGGACGATACCTTAAAACAAATTGTAGCTAATCATAATTCATAAGTTATACCATGAAACTAAATATTTCGAACGTGGCGACTGTTTGGTCGGTTCGTAAACAAAACTATCAAAAACAAGATGGACGTAAAGGTTGGGCGTAGTAAAAAATGTGCCAAAAAACTTAAAAAAATACAACAGACTATCGTAATGTAACTTAAAGAGCGGTGACGGTGGTGTGTAAAAAAAGCGTATCCTGAGTAGTTGAACTAGTCCGTAATCGGGGTTTTTGTTATATTGTACGGGTTTATACTTTTTACGAATAAAATGTTTTTAAAAAAAAAAAAAAAGCGTACGTTTTTGTAACCACCTATTATGTACCGGGGCTTGTCGATTTAACTCGTTTTGTTATCCGACGAGTTTGGTGAATTATTACAATCGTGAAACGAGTTTAACCCCCTTTCCGTGAAGGTTTAAACCCCTTCCACTGGGGGGGGGGGGGGGGGGGGGGGGTGTGTATATACACATTACACATTTTTCCTTCCCACGGTTTGGTACAAAACGAACGACGACAAAAAACGATTCTTTGGTCAATACAATTTTACAATTTACAATTTTAAAACTGGTTTAAATCGGCGGAGTAAAACTGGGTATTATCAGTTTGAGACGGGTCAAACGACGCTAGGTGCCCATCCGCCCAGATTTGAATCGGCTCGACATTAACCTCGGCCGATGAGTTTACGGGGTTAACTAAATTGGATGTGTACATTTCGACAACCTCGCTTATGGCATTAAACACGTCCGACGTATACGCGGGCGTGTGCATCTCGACAACCTCGCTATCGACATACTCGATATCGGCACTAACCTCGTCCGCCGTATACGCCGTCGGAACTGAACTGGCTGTGAATATCTCGGTATCCTCGCTATCGGCATTAACCTCGTCCGACGCGTCAGGATATACGGGTTGGTGCGTCGAAGGGACTGTATACATTTCGATATTTTTGTTACCGACCTCGTCCGGCACGATATATGACCTGTAGCGTTAACGCGTTTAAATATATTTCAGTAGCTTCGCCATTAACCGCATCCGTATAGCAAGGGTTTACTATATCGGTAGTCGGTTCTGTCCACTGTTGTATTAAATTGGTTGCTGACATTTCGATATCCTCTAAATCACTCACATTTTTGCTATTACAAGGCGATATGGGTTCGTACATGGTCTCCTGCGCGTTTATCGACGGGGTGGGGTCAGCGTAGGTAAAGGTATCAGATGCGAGATCGTCACATATTTGGTTCGCCCAATTGAATCCACCAAAAGCCAGGCCGAAATAATTTCGGACACGGTTAAATCGTCGCGAGTGACGTTGTATATTCGACAATCATGATTAGGCGAATCCGGTATGTTTAATCTACACCGTCGATACACCAGTGACCCTCGTCATTCGTTTTCGTGTAACATTGGTGACACAAACGAACCCTGCCCATACCATTATCCACAAAATAGTGCGCCAATATATCGTCCATATCGTGGTCTATCGTATAAAGTCTTAAACCATACTTGAGTAGCCATGATTTCTTGCGAAAGAAACGGTGTGTTTATTCCTCCGAGTATAAGTACAAATTGGCCAACATGCGAAATAACCACGCCTTTATAGAGAGCAATTCCGCGAGCATGCGCAAAGCCCTCCCCACCCCTCATAAATAACGAGAATGCGCAACCCCCACCCTCTTAAATAACGCGCATGCGCCGTTACGACTAGCTAAAGATCACGGATTAAAACCCTTTGTTGCGCTGATGGCTTTATAGCGCAAACATCAACCACGTACCTGCGATAAAACAAACAACTTGACGAACGAGCTTAACGTCGCGGTGTTAAGCCCAATTGTACGGCGAGAATGAAAATTTCATACTTGGTTTGTTTACTTTTCGGTTTAAACACACGATATAATTACCCGCACTGCTCGAACAAGCATGCTTCCTGGGTGAATCGACCCAGCTACGCGATAAGACTGAAAACATTGTGACAAAGGGAGCAATTGCCCGCCACGATTTCAAAGGTCGTTTTGATTGCGTTGTACGTACGGAGCTTTAGGCCGTTTACAACAGCATATATGTCAAATCGCCCGCACTGCTCGAACAAGCGTGCTTCCTGGGTGAATCGACCCAGCTACGCGATAAGACTGAAAACATTGTGACAAAGGGAGCAATTGCCCGCCACGATTTCAAAGGTCGTTTTGATTGCGTTGTACGTACGGAGCTTTAGGCCGTTTACAACAGCATATATGTCAAATCGCCCGCACTGCTCGAACAAGCGTGCTTCCTGGGTGAATCGACCCAGCTACGCGATAATACTGAAAACACTGACAAAGGGAGCAATTGCCCGCCCTGCTTTCAGAGGTCGTTTTGTTGGTATTTTAGGGCGTTTAAGGCCGTTTTCCACATTATTCCAGTCATAACGCCACGTCAGTCCACACTCCCGTGATTCCTGGGTGAATCAACCCAGCTACGCGATAAGACTGAAAACAGTGTGGTAAGAGAAGCAATTGCCCGCCGCGCATTAAAACGTCGTTTTGTTTGCATAAACTCAAGTTTTTTGACTGATTCTACCCAGCTAGGCTATAGGACTGAAACGGTGTGGAAAAAGGAGCCATTGTTAATCACGATTTCGAAGGTCGTTGTGTTTGTATCGGTGGGTGTTTTACGCCGGTTTCAACATCATCTCGGCTTACGGGGTATAGCCAAACAACCGTTTTTACTAACAGAAAAATGTTTTAGTGTACCGCAGTCACGTTTGTCGATATAATGATGTGCTCAGCGTAAAAAAAACAGGCACATTGGCCGCAAACGCGATGGGTGACTAACAAAATGGAGTAAGAACAAAAATATATTCATCGATTAAAACAGTTTTATTTGTTAAAAATGTTTCATATTCCAATAGTTAAACCCTGCCCGTACCCATACAGCTGTCTATTATCCCCCTAAGATAACCCTATCCGCTCAGATGGTTTTTATCTAGTATCTCCCTAATATCAGTTATATGACGAAGCATTAGGATTAAAATCGGTCGCAACTGGCCGGGCGTTTCGCCAATCAAACAATCATTCGGGGTGACCGGGTTATCGTTATCCGCGGTAGTCATATCGTTATCGTGGATTATAGTTTCGTCACAGGGTTCGTTCGGATTATCTAGCTCATCGATATTCGCAATATCCGAGTTATCGTTATTCGTGATATACATATCGTCATCAACGGTTATAGTTATACCACCGGTTTCATCGATAGTTAAAACGCCCTGATCATCGTCGTCGGTAAAAATGACGGTATCAGCATCGCCATCATCGGGGGTAGTGGTACAATCGGCCACTATTTTTTCGAACGATACGTCTATATTCGCCAGTACGGCGTCTGTGGACGACGCGTCGTCGTTCAAAAACGCATCCACCTGATCTACCGCGGTTAATGAATCCAATTTCTTGTCGGTCTTTACTCGATACGATTCGTGAACCCATCCTGTTTGTTCATCACACTGACGATTTTGGTGCGGCATATTGGTGAATATAAATGTGTATTGAAAATATTAACATGTAAATCAAACTGGTATAATAAAACGAGAAACAAAAGTATTGATTTAATAACAATTTATTATAAAATATATATAACTCACTAGAGTTGCACATTTTTTAATTAAAAAGTCTTCTTTCACATCGTAGGGTTGTTAATATCATTTTTATAATCTTGTCTTCCCATTTGTCGGTTTTTAGAGTTTGTAGCCAGCCTTCACTATACATTTTCTGTTTCTGTATATCCATAAGTTCTTAGGGTATATCTAGTTGATTGATGAAATCACACCACACTGATAAAATTGTTTGTTCGTCTATCTTTTCCACAAGATGATGGAAATACTATGATATCATAACATGGTCTTCTTCATCATCCATAATACATGGGTGATGTTTTTGAGATGGATGATCCACTTGACAACCATAACATTGTTCCTTCACAACTATCCCGAGCATTTCTGACAATGATTTAGCGTAAAGAAAGTCGAAATAAGACTCCATTAAAAGCGTGTATTTAGAAGACATCGTTTTTTCTTTAAAGCTACAAAATATTTATCACAGTATTTTATACGGATAATCAGTTCTCTGATATTGTACAAATTTTGTACTATAAATATCCGAAACCACAATTGTCATTGGTCCAAGAAATCGATGTTGGTTGTGGGAGTGTTGAAGTTTTACTGACTGCTGGTTGATGTTGGTCAGATTTGGGTATAATGGATGACTCGCCATATCCAATCATCTTTAAGAAAACACATCCACTAGACCACTGACTGTGTTCCTTCATTGCAGTATCAACAGATTTCCATTGACATAATTGTACTCCACATGAAAAACACTCTACAGTATCATTTCGTCCAGAATAAAAAAAACGGCTTTTGTAAGTTCATGTTTATCGGGTTTAATCTGTATTGACCAAGTTGAAAAGGTTTCTAATCTATCATTATAAAATATATACATTGGATAACAGTAACCTGTTTCAATCAACTCCATTTTAGTCATTGTTTTGATGTTTATTGGATGAATTCCCTTCAATAAATGCAACTAAAAAATGAATGCTTTCCTTTAAATCACAAAGTAAATCGAACCGATCAAGATTTATGTAAACCTTTTCACTTAATTTCTTTAAAATTAAAACCGGTTTCTTTCTCCCTTTTTTTATAGTCAATGAAAACAATTCATAAAATTTACATTCTATTTGATTTGTGGTTGATGACCATGTTATATCTTCAAAACCTTTATAATCAAGGTTTTGTTTAAAATTTATTTGTGCTTGTGTCATTATTGTTAAGAGTATGTTGTTAGTATCTTCTGTTCATTCGCTGTAACAATAACAAATATGGTGACGATTCACTTTTTAAAGATACAATAATGTTTACACATCGTTGAATATAGTACAGAATGGTACAATGGTACAGCCCCACATAATCATGGTTAAAAAAACAAAATGATAAATTGCTATTTTGAATTACTACAATGAGATTCACACGTCATTAATCAGCACCACAGAACCACTTCTAAAAGTGTACCCCCAATCAGCACCACAGAACCACTTCTAAAAGTGTACCCCCAAAAACACACTACTATTGGGTTTCCTCCTACTGGAAGACCATCGCAATACACAGCGATTTGTTGAATCGCGCAATTCTCGAAATTGAATGGGTTAGTCTTGTAATCGCCATTAAGTGCTTTACTTTTCACGAATCCTAGAACGATTCTATCTGGTCGTCTTCCTTGAAACATGTTTTCCCAGTTGTAATTTGTCGAACCAGTTGAAATACTCACAGATCTCATCACAACCTTATTGAAGGGGTATAACGCATTTTGTATCTCCAGAATTGTCGAATGCCCGTAGATGACAGTAGGATTCACTCTGATCTTTTTAGCAAGAATATAAATGTCTTCGACAATCACACGATAGTCATTGTCATCTCCCGCTAACAGACATAATTCGTTAGAACTTCTATAGAGCTTTATTTTAACATCTACCCGATTCAACAAATATCTAGACATGGAAAACAGATCATGAAAGATGGGTCCTTGCAAATCAAAGTGTTTGGATGACTTGATCGTTTGAGATCTTTCATAAAGTCCGCTGTTAGTCTTTGTTGGATCTGTTTCTCCTGCAATGATAGAAACAGTTATTTAGATATATATCCTCATGCAATTGGAAATGTACTCCAGCCATGGAAAATGTTATAGACGTATATCTATCTCATTAAACTTTTTAAAACGTCTTACCTGGACTATCAAAATCATCCATATGAAATAGTTGCGTTATTAGCTGACTGGATACTGCATCTGTTCCATAGTTCAATAGCGTATGTATGTATGCCCTATATGGATTGTAACTACAAGTAATCGTGGCCTTGTTTTCTTAACTCGCTAACAATGCGGAATAAGATCAGAGTGAGTGCTCTGATCTCTATACAGCATGTTTGTAGCTGAAGATTAAAACAATTTCTATAAGAATGTTTGACAGTATTTTTGTATTTGATGTTTTCACGTCATATGTATAATTTTCTATATATAAAATAAGACTACCTCATTAAACTTATGTATATAACTCTTTCAGTTATTCATAAGGGTTATTTTCTATGCATATCAGAATGTTTGATGGTATTTTTTTACTTGATGTTTTATCTCTATGCTTGGAAATTAGGAATAAAAAAAGGTAGATCTATATATACGATATTTGTTATTTTCTATATATAAAACAAGAATACCTCATTGAAATATGTGCGTAACACATTCAGTTTTCCATGGCAGAGAGAGCCTCAAAAATGTTTCTATCAAACGTACCCTTCCTCTTCTTTGGTGCCTGCGAGACTCCAACTGTCTTTACCGTGTTGATGTTATTCACATGATTAGAAATTGTATCCACACTTTCGCACAAACAGACGAATATTTCATTTTTATGTCCAGACACTCGTTATAAATAAGATCTTTTGTCTTTGACAAGCTAGCATTTTCCAATTCTAACTTAGCTTTCTCCGACAGTATCTTATTTTGAGTGTCGGCTATGTTTAAAAAGTCAGTTTGCATTGTAGCATGATTTATTTGCAATTCTAAAAGCTGACGTTTATAATCGTCAATTTGCGATGCCTGATGATCATTTTTAGACTCTAAATTAACTTTCTCCGAAAGTAACTTATTTTGTGTGTCAGCTGTATTTAAAAAATCGGTTTGCAATGTAGCGTGGCTAAATTGCAAATCTAAAAGCTGACGTTCATAATCTGCGATTTGTGTTGACTGTCTAACAGTTGTAGCTTTTAAAGATTCATTTGCTCTTTTACTAGAAGCCAAGCTTCTCCGGTCAAAGAAACAATCTTTTCGCAAGTTTCTTTGTTCTAACCGATTCATTTTACATAGAAATTATCGGACCTTTCTTGTTTCATTTTACCCTCTATTTCTTTCAGACATCGTGAGCTGATCGTTATGCCCAGTTATATGCTGAGATTTACTAAAAATCTTTCGAAAATTAAAGTGGAATATTAAAGTTACGATTTACTCAAAAAACAAAGGAAATGTTTCTTTTTTTGAAAAACAACCATCGAGCAAACTTAGCGTCAACTCTGTCCGATATCAGTCGTCGTTTCAGCGTTCTATCTCGACTAGAGGCCTTGAGTTTATTAATACAATTCTCCCCGAACAAGTTCATGAAAAAAGATAAACCGATACTGAAGATTACCCTTAAAATAAATGAATACGCTTATACATCACAAAAAGTAGGTCACTATATATACTGAAGATTCCGCTTACACAGCACATAGGTAAACTATGATTAACTACGGTTGGCAAATATCAATATGATCTATGAGAATGTCATTAGTTTCCAGTGTCGCATAATTCGTGTATCTTTCACAAAATTGTCGAATGTTTCATATTCATTCCAGTTTCGTTTTTCTAAGGATCAAGCGTGCCACTCTCTTATTTTTTCGCTAGTTTTACATACTGTTCTAGTTTTGACAAAATGGCATTGGGGTCATCTTGTTGAACATCTTCATATACAAAGATTTTATAAACTTACGTCCCTAGTTCAAATAATCAAGACTCTCGGTTACTCGTGTTATCATGTGTAATGTACTGGACAACCGAAGCAGGATAATAACAACATGATTAACATTTATGGCAAGTATGAAGTAAATCAGGTTGAAACTGAAGGAGGAGTACAACAGATTAGATTTTAACAAAAAAAAAATCCTATTTCAAGGTCAAGGGACATGAAATTTGCGTGTCACAAATCTTATTCCTGATTAACATTTATGCCAAGTATGAAGTAAATCAGGTTGAAACTGAAGGAGGAGTACAACAGATTAGATTTTAACAAAAAAAAAAATCCTATTTCGAGGTCAAGGTGAAGGTCACAGGGACATGAAATTTGCGTCTTGCACATCTACTACTCCTGATCAACATTTATGCCAAGTATGAATGCCAAGTATGAAGTAAACAGGTTGAAACTGAAGGAGGAGTACAACAGGTTAGATTTTGACAAAAAAAATCCTATTTCAAGGTCAGAGGTCAAGGTGAAGGTCACAGGGACATGAAATTTGCGTCTTGCACATCTACTATTCCTGATAAACATTAATGCCAAGTATCAAGTAAATCAGGTAGAAACTGAAGGAGGAGTACAACGGAACAGATTTTGCGGACAGACCGACCGACCAACAGGCTGATTCCAGTATACCCCCTTCAAACTATGTTTGCTGGGTTATAACAAGTCTGTCATGCTTTATATTATATGATTTTTTTTATGAACAAAATTTTAATCATAATTGGACAAATACGTTACGCAATTTTTTGCAAATTGAAAATAAAATTAAAGAAAACGGGGGAATGTGGAATAAAAACCTTTAAAGCATTGATACGAATTTAGCAATTAAAAAGCTAGCCTTTTTAATCCAACAACTACAGAGCCGTTAACAGGTGGTTTAAACAAAATTCATACCTTCTCCCTTGTTAATAAATTAAGTCTTTTGGTTTCTGCTATCTCTTCATCTGCTATTGGAAACCCCTTGGAATCACCAACCAAACACTCATACTTTTGCAACTTTCCCAACGAACTTCTTCCGCCAGGGAAAAACTGTTTTATCAACTTGTGAAGAACATCATCTCGAGTTACTGGCTTTGGAAATTCTAATACACAGGTCCCACCTCCCTTGATACTTCTAACGTTTATGTATCTCTTCTCCTTCCTACTATAGTTATACCATCCACATGTAATTTGTATAGACTTTTTCACCATACTCTGAAAAGAAAGGTTATGGAGACATTTGTAGGATTAAATCAGTATCCAAAATAATGTACACTTGTAAATTATATAAAGGCAAATGCATGTTAACAACATATAACAAATTGGGCCATTAAAAAAAATGCAGTACTCAGACCATGATTTTTTAAGGGTTGGTGGGTAGGTAGGTAGGTCTTTCTTTTATAGAGGGGGAACAACAAAGACTCATGAAATATTCTCATACATCATGTACATCATCTGTTTACGCATTTTCCTTCATTAGCCTGTGAATAGTTAAGTATCATTGTTGGTGAACACGTACAAAGCAAAGTGGATCATAACATAAAATCAAGGTATTTATGTGTTAATTAATGATACCTTTTCTGTTGAAGCCTAGTGTATGCCTACTACAGTAAAGTCTCAATCGTTCGAGACACGATGATGGACAGAAGTTTACTCGAAATCTTGTGGAACAAAATTATCTCGATTACCTTGATGGCTCAAGCATAATATACACTAGACATGCCCTATACAAACTTCCACAGTATTCTAGATACATTACACACCATTGTCACCACTCATCATGGTCAATGAATGGGCACACATATATCTGATACTATGTTTTGTATATGTTCACCAGGTGTTAACCCACCATTGATTTTTGTTCTTTGCTCTATAGTAAATAGTAAAAGTTTGATGGCTTGTCATTCATAGAGAGACCCAAATGTTAAAGAAGTGAAACTGTTTGTCAATCTCTGCACTATCAAAATATGATGAGAAAAGTAGGGGTTATGTGTCATATCAGAGATTTTTTTCTGCTCAGTGTGTACACTGGTAACAAAATGAAAGCAGACTTCCAAAAATTATATATATTGTTTTAGTTTTTGAAGAGGGGGCCGATGTAAGAAAAGCCAACAGACATGCTGCCTATAGACAGTTTGTTCTATGGAGCTATGGGCGTCTTGGGTCAGGGATCAGAGAAGTGATTCCCTCATGCTGTGTTTGTATGATCAGAGATAGATACCTCGACCAATTTGGTCAGTACACTGGCTTCATAGCAACAAGGATTGCATAATTTAAGTTTCAGCAACATTTGAAAACACTGCGGAAAAAGAAAAAATTGCCTGATGAGCAATATCTTCTTTTCCTGCAATGTTTTTTAATTTAACTTCTGATTTTTCAAACATTAGCTCACAGCAAACAAACTTTGATTGATTTTAAAATTCATGCTGCTGAAAATGTAAATAAATCCTTTCTTATACACATTTAGTTCTTGTTATTTACTCAAAAATAGAAAAACAAACAGACAAGTTGGTTTGAGCTGTACATTTATTTTTTAGCAGTTAAAGGAGAACTAGTTTTGTCTGCACAAGCACCAGTTAATGAATAGTGTAATAATAGCGCGAATTTCGCAGCTTCACCAGTTTCCATTTTTGTTTACTCTGTTAACCGTTTGACCTACTTGAGCGATTTGAAATTTGCGTATCACGTGACCTCCGGAATGAATAGTGGGAAGCGTTGAGAGCCGAGTATATTTATTGTTATTTGTCATTTGTAAACACCAAACAATAACGGTCTTCCAGCACGATAAATAATCAATACTAAAAGTGCCCACTACATACTAACCGGGGGCAATATGACTAAAAAGTACTTGTTATAGACGTTATTTTTAGCCATTTGTTACGTCTCTATACTTAAATTATCGCAATTTTATAGTTTTTAGTCCATTTTGTAAGCGCTAGTATGCCTTTAAACATCATTACATGGCATTATGGCAACTAAAAGCAGAGCTCAACAAAATTTTGCTTGACAAAGTATGGTATATATACTACCTTTTTAGATTCCAACTTTCTGTTCCGAAGATCATGAATCACTGATTGGAATGCTGCAGAACTGTTTTCTGTATATAATTTAAAATATAACTAGTATTAAAAACAGACCATAAGATAGGTAACATGTTCAATATATTGAAATTGAAATCATGTATCTAGATCCAGATTCTAACCCGCGACCCCGCAATCCGTAGCTCATGAGACAGCTGCTCTACCAACTAAGCTATGTGGGCCCTGCCCATCTTAATCAAGGTTATTTATAACTTATTCCATATTCATATTTGAGGTACTGTGAAGTCAGTGATGATCTTTTTCGCAGCAAATTTAATCTGAAAACACTTATACAACTTAATTAGATGTCCTTGACATTTCTTAGTCTTAGTCATAAGTAGTATCTGTGTTATGATAGATGAAACGTTTTGTGTAGCTCTACTTGATTATAAATGCGGATGTATGAAGACCCTAACAGCCTTTGAAGAAGGCAATTGGTGTCCTTGCTTTCACAATCTTGCCAATTTATAACTGAAAAGCATTGGAATCAATTTACATCTCGCAGGATTTTCAGCAGACTCAGCTGCCTATGAAATAATGTCATAAGCTTAGTGAATTTGAATGGCAATTCTTTACTAATATTGAAGCTACAAATTAAAGCTATTCACCATACCTGTGTAATTACCAGATGTTGATGGCAACAGCAGACTTTCTTCATTCCTTAATACAAACAGGGAAAGGTTTTCTTCATGCCTCAACCCGTTAAACCCCTCCTCATCATCCACTTCGCAGCCATCAGCTGTCATGATGCGAACTGCACCTTCTATAAGGAACTTGTCTTTTGCTGAAATAATTTATTCAAATTTCTTTATAAAACTGGACTGAGCACAGTCTATATGGCATCTTTAAGGTGTTAGTTTACTTACATTAGAAACAAGTCAAAATTCAACTAAAAAGTTTTACCAGATATTCGTAAACTAGAGTTTCTGCATAACCAAAAAACAATACAAAATCCTCTCAGCCATCTGAAGGACAAGTCAAAGGCTTTTCATGCCAAGGAATTCAAACTTTTTAGGAGTTGTGCAAAAATGACTGGATTGAGTGTCAAATGTATTTTCAGGCAAGTTATAATAAACTTTCTGGAGCAGGCAAGTAGATTACAAACTATCTTAACCAGATAGATTCCAGTCTGCATAAAGTATATAGCCATAGTCATAAGAACTCATTTAGAGTGAGCAGGCTTCATGAAAGTCAGAAATGTTTGCCTGTCCACCAGTCAGGCAGATGGTTAAAAGTTGCCTGACCAAAAAAGTTTTTACTGGACCGAAAGAATACACAAGATTTATTTTTTTATAGTCTAATATACCTGTAACATGCGTGAAAGTGAATTTGTTTTCGTAATTTACCTAACATTTTAAAGGAGAATGAACAGTTCAGGGTTCATTCCAGACTCAAAATCAGTGTGTCCCTAGCAAAAAAAAAGTGGGGACATTGCTATTAAAACAGGGAACAATATTTGACAAACATATTTACCTTGAATTAAAGCTTTACTATGAAGAATTCTCTTCCTTGATTGAGTTAAAACAATCAAACAATTAACATCATTTAACTAGTAACCTCTAATCTGAACTTTAAACTAATTTAAACTGTGAAACTGGAGTCTATTATTGTTATTTTCATTATAATTTAATTTTAAAATTTTAAACATAAATTAAGGGACAGAAAAAACCTCATATAATTGGCTGTGGTTTCGTAGGGAAATGAGGCGAGATACACTGGAACAGTCTTAAATGTTTAAACATTCATTCAAGTAGGCTTATATATTATGAAGCGGGAGATTTTCTTTTGTTTGTCAATAAACAGTTATTATTGCTTCTGTAATGGCGTTTTGATATTCGCTGTTGGCCTTTTTGACAAGTCGTTCAAAACTTGGCTGCAGATTTGCACAAATCACAAAGACTTTTGGACTTCGTGCCTTGTTAATGTACTGGTCCGGAAATAAGAAGTCCCGTCTGTCAATGCATTTGGGGTGCAGAAATTGTTGTGCAAATGCTGTTTTTCTGCATCGAAGCGTAGCCATTGAAAACTGCTCAGTCACAATATTTGAAAGGCTCTAGATGATTTTACAGGCAAACCCGGTATTGTACTGGTTGAGGAGTGGGACATTTGGTCTAATGTGGCTTAATTCTGATTACTTTTTCGGTTAACGTGCTTATCTTTCCGGAAAACAAATCAGCGAATGTCGAAAATGTTATTAAATCCGACATTTTGAAAGGGTTTAATCCGACTTCCTAATAGACGTCCTATGATTGGTTGATATTTAATGAGCCATACAATTAAATCGAGTTTTACATCGATAGCGTCACTTGTGTCTAGGAGATGGCGCACTAGATTTTTATTTAGTAAGAAATCAAACTATATGAAGTCACAGATTTTCGGGGAAAAACATGCGCCTGATTGACCCCCCTGGACTAGATATGGATGCGCCATTTCTATTTTTCTGTGCAAATAGCGCTAGGGAGCGCTCTAGAATGAACCCTGGAACACTTTTTAAATTTAAATTTATTTGTATCGCTATATTTAATTGGATGATTATGAAACATTCAGTCAATCAAATTACTTGATTCCGAAACTAGCATAGTGAACAAGAGGGCCATGATGGCCCTGGATCGCTCACCTGATTGAATTTTTTTTCTATTTAGCCATATAAGCCCCACCCCCTGGCGGCCATAGTTTTCGACCAATCAACATGGCTTGAAGGAATCTGATAGAGGGTCACCCTAGGAATATTTCTACAAAATTATTTGAAAATCGACCAAACACTTTCGGAGAAGATTTTTTAAGTTTTCACACTAAAGCCATTTAAGGCAAAATAGCCCCGCCCTGTGGCGGCCATGTTTTTCGACCAATCAACACGGCTTTAAGGAATCTAATAGAGGGTCACCCTAGGAATATTTCTACAAAATTATTTGAAAATCGACCAAAGACTTTCGAAGGAGAACATTTTTTAAGTTTTCACTATAGCCATATAAGGAACATTTCTACAAAATTATTTGAAAATCGGTCTGACACTTTCGGAGAAGAAGATTTTTTTAGTTTTCACTATAGCCATATAAGGCAAAATAGCCCCGCCCCCTGGTGGCCATGTTTTTTGACCAATCAACATGGCTTTAAGGAATCTGATAGAGAGTCATCCAAGGAACATTTCTACAAAATTATTTAGAAATCAGCCAACCAGTTTGGGAGAAGAAGAATTTTGAAGTTTTTTCCGTTTCGTTGCCATGGAAATCAGAATTCTATTTTCACATCTGCACATATATTGTAGTCTGTGTTGTCAATAATTTTAAGCTTATCTCATCTCACTCAGGTTTCCCGAAATGCGCCGGACCGTCGGACATATCCGGTATTTATTGACCCGGTCAGGTAAATTTTGAAATGATATCGGACCAAATGACTGATGAAAAAATATGCTCTCATGATGAATGAATACTAGATATTTATAATTAAATGGTCATTGTAAGTCTCGATGTCTGTTTTAACAAGTATCTTAGAGTCATTTCCCTTTTTAGCTCACCTGAGCACGAAGTGCTCAAGGTGAGTTATTGTGATCGTCTTTTGTCCGTCGTCCGTCAACTTCTTCTTCTCACTAACCAGCAGGTCAATTGGGAATAAAACTTCACTGAAAGCATCCTCTCAATGACTTCACCAGAATTCCTTCACATTCTTTCGGCACTGGTAGGCATCATCTTCAAGAAAACAAAATTACACTCGAAAAATTTATGTAGGCAATTTTCAGTTACAGTTCAGTAACACTGGCAGCTTGCCCGGCCGGGTAGCTCAATTGGTAGCGTATCTGACTCGTGATCTGGAGGTCACGGGTTCGATACCCGGTTGCGGCGACATTCTTTCGGGCGATTTTTTCCATTGCCTCTCACCTCTGATCTATGTGAGAAAGTAGTCAGTGGCTTCGAAAGAATGTTGTGTAAGTACTGGTGTGGGAAAGCCAGGAAAACATGGGTAGGTGCACTGACCGCCGTGATATGACCAAAGCTGTTGAAAGCGGCGTTAAACTCCAAACAAACAAACAAACACTGGCAGCTTTAAAACACCCTGTTAAGAGTATCTAAAACAACAAGACCTGTGCATAAGACAGCATAATCAATTATTCAAAGGCCTGTCAGAAACATTCTAATAAAAAAAAGTTGTATAATTCTGTCAAAATCTGATGTACCTGTGACTTGTCCTGCAAGGTCATTTGATAGTGTCCAGTTAGTGTGTGAATTTTCAAAGCAATATAAATATAGCTTCTGTGGTTTGTGAGAAAAGGCCTTGCACTCAAAACCTTTTACCAAATTGTCAAAGTCCTAAAAGGGGTATAATTCAGTCAAAATCTGTTGTAGAGTTATGGGACTTGACCTGCAAAGTCACTGGATGACCTCCAATAAGTGAGTGAAGTTTCCAAGCAATAGCATCTTTGGTTTGTGAGAAAAGGCCTTGCATGCAAAACCTTAACCAAAGCTGCAACGCCGATGCGGACGCACAAGTGACAGCAAAAGCTCTACACATTCTTCGAATAGTCGAGCTAAAAATATAACAAGAGGGCCATGATGGCCCTGGATCGCTCACCTGATTTTTCTTTTTTTTACTCAAGCCATATAAGCACTTTTGTACAAGAAGATTTTTTAAGATTTGGCAATTTACCTCTTTTCTGATGCCGCAGCAACCAAAATTGTACTTCGAATTAAATTATTTGAACAACTTTGAAAGGGGACCACCTAAGGACCATTCCTGTGAAGTTATTTTGAAATCTGGCCAGTACTTTTGGACAAGAAGATTTTTAAAGTTTTAGCAATGTACATATAAGGAAAACAAGCCCCGCCCCGTTGCGGCCATGTTTTTCAACGGATCGGAAATAATTAAACAATCTTCATAGAGGGTGCCCTTAGGAACATAAATTTTGTGCAAAATAATTTTTAAATCGGGCCAGCACTTTTGGTCAAGAAGTTTTTTTAAGATTTGGCAATTTTCCCCTTTTCTAATGCCGCAGCAACCAAAGTTCTACTTGGAATTAAATTCTTTGAACAACATTGAAAGGGGACCACCTTAGGACCATTTCTGTGAAGTTATTTTGAAATCTGGCCAGATTTTTAAAGTTTTAACAATGCACATATAAGGAAAACAAGCCCCACCCCCTTGCGGCCATGTTTTTCAACGGATCAGAAATATTTGAACAAGCTTGGTAGGGGGTGCCCCAAGGAACATTTGTGCAAACTAATTTTTAAATCGGGCCAACACTTATGAACAAGAAGATTTTTTAAGATTTGGCAATTTTCCCCATTTCTGATGCTGCAGCAACCAAAGTTCTACTTGGAATGAAATTCTTTGAACAAATTTGAAAGGGGACCACCTAAGGACCATTTCTGCTAAATTATTTTGAAATCTGGCCAGTACTTTTGAACAAGAACATTTTTTAAAGTTTTAACAATGCAAATATAAGGAAAACAAGCCCCGCCCCCTTGCGGCCATGTTTTTCAACGGATCGGAAATATTTGAACAATCTTGGTAGAGGGTGCCCTAAGGAACATTTGTGCAAAATGATTTTCAAATCGGGCCAGCACATTTGGACAAGAAGATTTTTTAAGATTTGGCAATTTTCCCCTTTTCTGATGCCGCAACAGCCAAAGTTCTACTTGGAATTAAATTCTTTGAACAACTTTGAAAGGGGACCACCTAAGGACCATTCCTGTGAAGTTATTTTGAAATCTGTCCATTGGTTTAGTAGAAGAAGTCATTTGTAGGAAATTGTTAACAGACGGACGGACGGACACACAACGACGACGGACGCCGGACATTCAGTGATCACAAAAGCTCACCTTGCACTTCGTGCATAGGTGAGCGAAAAACTACATAATCCTGCTATACAAACCTTTCTGCAACAGACTCTCTAATGTGCCCACACAAATCACTTTCCCAACACTTCTATCATGATTCCACAACCTGACAGTCTTAAGAAACAGACTCGATACATCCTAAAAATAAAGGAGAAAATGTTTTTAAAGTTTCTCTTAAAACGTGCGTATAAGCCCTGTGGCGGAGGAAACTATGGTCGAATCAAGCTGATACAAATACTCGTCTGAGATCTTGTTACACTGCTGTGCAAGTTTGGTTTAAATTCAATAAAAATGTGGTTGCTATCTGTCTACAAGAAAAAGGTTAATGGATGGATGACAGACAATTATACTATGATGATGACATAAGCCCTGCTGGACTTTGGCCGATTGAGCTAAACAGTATGCTGCTGGACAATTCTAAGTCATGACAATTGACCCTAAGTGACCCCACTTTTTTTGCAAGTAGAGACCTGAAAAGTACACATTTTCTTACTGAGCTCTTCACATCTGTGATGCTTTTATCAAGTGCCACATTGTACATGCGATGACATCAAACCTGTAGAATATTTCTTTGTGAAATGGCGTCACTATTCAAATCACATAATCAACATGCTAAACACGGTTTCTAGATAAGCAAACATTTCACTTAGTCACTATCCATTCGTCTTTACAATGATTCTCATCAACTTCTATGGCAATAATACAAATATTGATTCTATTCATCTTCATGTACGAACATTTTAGGCGTACAAAAGTATTTTTCTTACCGACAAAAAAGGAATCGCCCAGGCTGTATTTTCCTCTGTGCAATAAAAAGCCCTTGATCTACTAAACTGGATAGAATGTTCTTATTTAGTTGTCATAATACGTAAAGGTTAAATTTGGAATAATCCACAAAGAAAAGTTAAATATGTTTTCGTGACATACCTCTGACATCTTTGTAATCTTTTCAGCTAGCCCCACCGCCCCAGTCAGCAGATGATTCAAAATGGCGCGTAGTGACGTAATGCACACCACGCGCGCATGTATATAAATTGACGAAACGTTAAGTTTTGTGCGAAAAGTATTTATATCTGAGAAAAATTGCCAAGTTATAAATTCAAAATATAAAAAAGCTATTTACTTTCAGTAACTATAATCGCAATATTTTTATCGTCTTAATTTACCAATTCATTATCTTTCACCATGTTGATAAAGCTACGATATACAGATCTAGATTATATTAAATAGTTAATAGATAACGCATTGGAAACGATATATTTATTTATTTAAAACGATATATTTATTTATTTAAAAAATAATTTATTTATTTAAAATATAAGGGGGGTCAATATACGTTTCCGTAGATTTGTTTATCAGTTTTAGAAATATATCTTATAATAATTAAAACTTGATGTTTACACACAAATACATTTTTATTAATATAAAACAGCAACTTTCACAGTCCATTACAAATACATCTTGTAGAAATGTGAAGTTTCATGTTATATATAATAAAAGATATATAATTTGATGTTTTTAACCAAAATTTATTTTTAATCACTATATAACGGCCCTTTTCACAATCCGTTATGTACGGACGTTGTTATGTACGCGTAATCATAACGGTAAACTCTTCATACGGTAGTGTAACCGGCGTGCGAACATGGACGGCGCCTCTCTTGCATTAGAAGAACCCGTTGCGGGTGGCAGTGGAATACAGGTTTGTTAACGTTAAAGCTATCATGTCTACGTGTTTTTACAATTCAACATATTTGGTATTAATTCAGGGAAGCTATATTCCGGCACGGAACATGTGGTCGACTAACGTGTAACGTGTTTTCGTGGTATAGCGTTAGAATTTTTCTATTTATATAGAACACTCTTATCTTGTCGGACCCTTATCTTGTATCCAGATGCCAGGCCATGACGTCATCGCTTTTCGGACAAACAGTCACGGATATTTCTTTGTCCGAGTGCTGGCCCCGAAACTATAAAACTTTTTAAACGTGCTCCATGCTCAGATATGAACCCCGTGCTCAAAATAAAGCTTTTGATTGGTCAATTTGGAGAACGAATTTGCTTCTAACCAATTAGATACTTGCACAGATTAAACTTTTATAGTTTCGGTACTTCCAGATCAAAATATTCGCGAAATCTTCATTTAGATATAAAACTTGCATGGTTCTAACAAAATGAAAAATGAGCACACCAATGTCTTTTTTTGAAGGACTAAAACTTGCAGTGAGGAATTATTCTCAGAGTGAGGTTCCCATGTTGTTGGTATTCAAAAGAATCTTCTAACTAAAAAAAATGAAAACACCAACAACATAGGGTTTTTGAGTTGAACCAACATAAAATCTACTGTGGATATTGATAAGGTTTAAGTTCACTTGGTATTTTCATTTCAAACAACTCTGGGCATAAGAAAGTATGGTGAAATTTAACCAATTTTTGCTTTAAAATTACCCAAAAGGCATCATAAATTCGCTTCACAAATGTTTCTTTATCAGACCATACTACAAAATCACAGTATTTCAGACCCATCACTCCCATTTGCATTTGTATTTGGTAAAAATATGCATGTGATTTTCAGATCACCTGAGCTGAAGGCTCAAGGTAAGCTATTCTGATCACTCTTTGTCTGTCGTCCTGTTCGTCAATCAGGCGTTAACTTTTAGCTTTATACATCATCTCCTCCCAAACTACAAGAACAATTTCCATGAAACAACACAGGAATGTTCCTCTGGTAAACCTCCTTCGAATTTGTTCAAAGATTTTAATTCCATTGAGAACTTTGGTTGCATCAGAAAGGGGGCAAAATGTCCAAACTTTGAAAATCTTCTCCTCCGAATCTGCTGGTCAGATTCCAATATCATTTGGTAGAAATGTTCCTTTACAAAAATTGTTCAAGCTGTACTGATTGGTTAACAAAAACATGGCAGTCAGGCGGCATCAGAAAAGGGGCAAAATGACAAAATTTAGAAATTTCTTTTTTTGAACATTATTTCCTAAACCACAAGACCAATTTCATCCAAACTTCACAGGAATGTTCCATTGGTGGCCTTCTTTCAAAATTGTTCAAAGAATTGAATTCCATCAAGAAGTTTGGTTCCTGCGGCGTCATCAGAAAATGGGCAAAATGTTCAAATTTTAAAAATCTTCTTCTCTGAATCTGCTCGTCAGATTCCAAAACAATTTGGTAGAATGTTCTTTGGGTGACCCTCTACACAAAATGTTCAAGGCATACTGATTGGTTGAAATCGTGGCATTCAGGAGGCATACGAAAAGGGACAAAATGACAACATTTGGAAATTACAATTCTTTGATAATCTTTATCTGATGTTATGAAACTTGATTAGAAATCTTACTTCAGTGATCCTTTACTTAATTAGTTCAAGCTGTTGTAATTGGTTACACAATCATAGCAACCATGCATCATCACAAAAGGGGTAAATTAAACCTACAAATGACAATTCCTACCATTCCACTTTACCAATTTCAAGGTAAATTTACAGGAAGGTTTCTTTTATGATCCTCTTTCAAATTTGTTCAAAGACTTACATTCTGTGCAGAACTTTGATTGCTGCGGCATCAGAAATTGAGAAAAGTACGTAAACTTCAAAACCTTTTCCTCCATAATCTGTTTGTCAGATTCCAAGATAATTTAGCAGTAATGTTCTTTGAGTGACTCTCTACAAAATCTGTTCAAGCTAATTTTTGATGTTGTTGACAAACAGGGCAGCAAAGTGGCATCAGGAAAGGTGCAAAATGACAAAACTTAATAATTCCATTCTTGTTAAAGTTCTTGTTAGATTTCAAGATACAAATGGCTTTTACTGATTTACTTTTCTTTAACAGTGTCTACTCCTTGTAGTTTCATATGCACAGTCCTGATCAAATTTTCACAGATATTTGCAGTTAAATATGTTTATAATTTACTGTCATTCAGATGATCGATTTAGGGCCATCTTTAAATGATTTTATCTGATGGCAACTGTTCTAAATATAACTGTTTAACCTGTTTCTATGTTAATTCATTTTTAGCTCCAGAGCTTATGTCATGGCGAAATGTCCGTCTTGCGTGTGTGTGCGTGTGCGTTAGCTTTTTCCTTTAAACAACTTTTTCTCCATAACCACTTTGCCAATTTTGTTGAAACTTTATAGGAAGCATCCTCTCAATGTCCTGTACAAAATTCCTTCAAATATTTTTTATCTATTCAAAATTGTGGTTTCCATGGCAACCGGAATAAAAAAATAGTAAAAAGTTAAAAAATCTTCTTCTCCGAAAGTGTCGAGCCAATTTTCAAATTATTTTGTAGAAATGTTCCTTGGGTGACCCTTTATTAAATTCCTTTAAGAAATTTTGATTTGTTGAAAAACATGGCCTTTAGGGAGCGGGCAATTTTGACTTGTATTGCTATAGTGAAAACTTAAAAATTCTTCTTCTCCGAAAGTGATCAGCCGATTTTCAAATAATTTTGTAGAAATGTTCCTTGGGTGACCCTCTATTAGATTCCTTGAAGCCATGTTTATTGGTCGAATAACATGGCTGTCGGAGGGCGGTGCTATTTTGAGTTGTATGGCCATAGTGAAAACATTAAAACTCCTCTCCTCAAAAAGTGTACGGCCGATTTTCAAATAATTTTGTAGAAATGTTACTTTGGTGACACCAATATTCCTGATGGTTAGTATCAGATTCCTTCAAGCCATGTTGATTGGTCAAAAAACATGGGTGCCAGAAGGTTGGGGCTATTTTGCCTTATATGGCTATAGAGAAAACTTAAAAAATCTTCTCATTATAAACTATTTGGCCGATTTTCAAATAATTTTGCAGAAATGTTCCTAGGGTGACACCAATATTCCTGGTGGTTGGTAAAAAATATGACCCCCAGGGGGCAGGGTGTTTGGAGATTTGATTTTTGCCTTAAGGCCGCGGAGCGATACTGGCCCTCTTGGGCGTCTTGTTAAAATTTGATATCTTTTTACCTTCAAGTACTTTGGCACATTTTATTTCCAATACACAATAGGGTGACTGTTCATTCAGGTCTAAAATAAGCCCATCAGGACTAGAGGCCAGTTCTGGGTTGACACTACTTACCCATAATCCTGTGTCAATGACTTTTAACATGGAGCTATCTTGGGTATCCTGGTATGACTGCCTAGCCTTGGCCTTATTAGAAATACCATATGCCATAGCACTAGATTGTTTGTTTGTTTGTTTGGAGTTTAACGCCGCTTTCAACAGCGATGGTCATATCACGGCGGTCAGTGCACCTACCCATGTTTTCCTGGCTTACCCACACCAGTACTTGCACAACATTCTTTCGAAGCCACTGACTACTTTCTCACATATATCAGAGATGAGAGGCAATGGCCATAGTACTTGAAGTAAATGTGTCTGTACTCCAGAGTTTAATCTTTTAACAATTTTATATGGGTGGGTTTTTTTCTATGCTCCATCAAACAGTGTGTTCTGGAGGGGACATCAATTTGGGACATCTTTCATCGTCACAACTGCTTTTAGTTTGCCATCAACACTATCATGTACTCCACAAACCTTGTATACGTACAAAAAATCATTGTTCTGGTATGCCCGAGGGAGGCTGTTTACATAAATGTATGATATATTCAAGAGGTCTATTTATAATGAAATTTATATGTGTTAGAAAAGTACCAAATACAGACAAAATATTTATCATTTCTGTTTACAGCCAAAAACAGCCAGTCTCACCTTAAAAGTTTGGAATGGTACAAAGACAAAAGGCAAGGTGCTGACAGCAAAGACCTTTGAAGATCTGGTTGTTAAAAGTAATTGAATATATATTTGGCTGACATTTCCAGTGGGTTTTTACCACATTCTGCCTGATAGAGATTTTCATGGGGCTCAAATCAGACTTGAAAGTGTAAGAGTTGCAGTCTATGGCAACACATTTGCTCTCATGCCAAGCCTAACTAATCTAAGGCACCTGCATGTTTGAAAAACTTATTTTAAACTAAGCCTGTAATTTTGGTCAATTTTACTTTAACTATGAATCCCATCTGGAACATACACCAAAATACACTAGTTTGACCTCTATGTATTGTATATATTTTTACTGTCAGGTCAATGCCATATAATAATGGAATTAGTTTAACAGTAAAATCAATACAAATTCACCACAGTACATTGGGAGAAAGTGCAGTTTGCAAGAACAATAACTCTACTTTGCCTAGTTAGCTCCACTGGCTGAAAGCCAGTCGAGCTTATGTCATGGCGAATTGTCCGTCGTGCGTGCGATTGTGCGTTAACATTTTCTTTAAACGACTTCTTCTCCCTAACCACTTGGCAAATTTGGTTGAAACTTTGTAGGAAGCATCGTCTCAATGTCCTCTACTAAATTCCTTCAATCTTTTTTGATTGATTTTAAATTATGGTTTCCATGGCAACCGAAAGAAAAAAATAGTGAAAACTTAAAAAATCTTCTTCTCCGAAAGTGTCGGGCTGATTTTCAAATAATTTTGTACAAATGTTCCTTGGGTGACCCTTTATTAGATTCCTTCAAGAAATGTTGATTGGTCGAAAAACATGGCCGCCAGGGGGCGGGGCTATTTTGCCTTAAATGGCTATAGTGTGAACTTAAAAATTTTCTTCTCCGAAAGTGGCAAGCCAATTTTTAAATAATTTTGTACAAATGTTCCTTGGGTGACCCTTTATTAGATTACTTCAAGAATTGTTGATTGGTCGAAAAACATGGCCCCCAGAGGGTGGGGCTATTTTGCCTTAAATGGCTAAAGTGAAAACTTAAAAATAATTTTGCAGAAATGTTCCTTGGGTGACCCTCTATCAGATTCTTTCAAGCCATGTTGATTGGTCGAAAAACATGGCTGGCAGAGGGTGGGGCTATTTTGCCATATATATGGCAATAGTGAAATCTTAAAAAATCATATTCTTCAAAAATGTTCAGCCAATTTTCAAATAATTTTGTAGAAATGTTCATTGGGTGACCTTCTATCAGATTCCTTCAAGCCATGTTGATTGGTTGAAAAACATGGACACCAGATGGTGGGGCTATTTTGCCTTATATAGTATAGATAAAACTTAAAAAAAAAGTGTCTGGCCGATTTTCAATTTTTTTTGTAGAAATGCTCTTTGGGTGACCCTCTACCAGATTCTTTCAAGCCATGTTGATTGGTCGAAAAACATGGCTGGCAGAGGGTGGGGCTATTTTGCCATATATATGGCAATAGTGAAATCTTAAAAAATCATATTCTTCAAAAATGTTCAGCCAATTTTCAAATAATTTTGTAGAAATGTTCATTGGGTGACCTTCTATCAGATTCCTTCAAGCCATGTTGATTGGTTGAAAAACATGGACACCAGATGGTGGGGCTATTTTGCCTTATATAGTATAGATAAAACTTAAAAAAAAAGTGTCTGGCCGATTTTCAATTTTTTTTGTAGAAATGCTCTTTGGGTGACCCTCTACCAGATTCTTTCAAGCCATGTTGATTGGGTGAAAAACATGGCTGCCAGGGTGCAGGGCTGTTCGAAGTTTTGGCTGTGGAGCGATACTGGCCCTCTTGGGCCTCTTGTTTTTTAAATATTTCCCTTTATTGTATTTACTTAAACACTTGTCAATAGCATAACTTCAAAGGTATTTGAGGGATTTCCTTCAAACTTCATACATTGACATAATACATTGGGAGGAAGTGCAGTGTGCAAAGAACATTAACAATATATTGCCTAATCTTTAATAATTTCCCATTCTATATTTTCTTGAAACACTCTTGTCCAGAACATAGCTCCAAAAGTATTTTACAGACTTCCTTGAAACTCTTTATAATGGCAAATGACAGCAGCTAGATGTAGATTAGTATACAAGAATAATAACCTACCTTGCCTACTTTTTTATTATTTCCCTGTACATATACTAAATTACTTTTACGAAGTGCAAGGTGAGCTTTTGTGATCACTGAATGTCCGGCGTCGTCGTCGTCCGTCCGTCCGTCTGTTAACAATTTCCTACAAATGACTTCTTCTACTAAACCAATGGACAGATTACAAAATAACTTCACAGGAATGGTCCTTAGGTGGTCCCCTTTCAAAGTTGTTCAAAGAATTTAATTCCAAGTAGAACTTTGGCTGTTGCGGCATCAGAAAAGGGGAAAATTACCAAACCTTAAAAAATCTTCTTGTCCAAAAGTGCTGGCCCGATTTGAAAATTATTTTGCACAAATGTTCCTTAGGGCACCCTCTACCAAGATTGTTCAAATATTTCCGATCCGTTGAAAAACATGGCCGAAAGGGGGCGGGGCTTGTTTTCCTTATATTTGCATTGTTAAAACTTTAAAAAATCTTCTTGTTCAAAAGTAGTGGCCAGATTTCATAATAATTTCACAGAAATGGTCTTTAGGTAGTCCCCTTTCAAAGTTGTTCATAGAATTTCATTCCAAGTAGAACTTTGGTTGCTGCAGCATCAGAAAAGGGGAAAATTGCCAAATCTTATAAAATATTCTTGTTAATAAGTGTTGGCCCGATTTAAAAATTATTTTGCATAAATGTTACTTGGGGCATCCCCTACCAAGCTTGTTCAAATATTTTCGATCCATTGAAAAACATGGCCGCAACGGGCGGGGCTTGTTTTCCTTATACATGTATGTACATTGCTAAAACTTTAAAAATCTTCTTGTCCAAAAGTACTGGCCATATTTCAAAATAATTTCTCAGGAATGGTCCTTAGGTGGTCCCCTTTCAAAGTTGTTCAAAGAATTTAATTCGAAGTACAATTTTATTTGCTGCGGCATCAGAAAAGGGGTAAATTACCAAATCTTAAAAAATCTTCTTGTACAAAAGTGCTTGGCCCGATTTGAAAATTATTTTGCACAAATGTCCCGTAAGGCACCCACCCTCTACCAAGATTGTTCAAATATTTCAATCCGTTGAAAAACATGGCTGCAAGGGGGCGGGGCTTGTTTTCCTTATATGTGCATTGTTAAAAAGAATCTTTTCCAAAAGTACTAGCCAGATTTCAAAATTACTTCATAGGATGGTCCTTAGGTGGTCCCCTTTCAACATTGTTCAAAGAATTTAATTTCTAGTAGACCTTTGGTTGCTGCAGCATCAGAAAAGGGGAAAATTGCCAAATCTTAAAAAATCTTCTTGTCCAAAAGTGCTGGCTCAATTTGAAAATTATCTGTTGAAAACATGGCCACCATGGGACAGAGGTTGTTTTCCTTAGTTGTATTTATAAAGTGAACATTTTCAAATATAACCTTACATTGAACAGCGTTGCTGCATGATTGCTTGAAGTTCTATTAAACCAGGTGAGCGATATAGGGCCATCATGGCCCTCTTGTTTTGTCTTCAAATTTACATGAACTTTGTAATGTGTAAAGGACATTTGTTCAACCTGCATAGAAACATAGAAGGCATTGATTGATCAAGTAACTAATGTTCACATTGCCTACTCCTTTAATAAATAGTCTTTATCAAATGTACTCTGGCGTGGGGATTGGCCCTGTCTAAAATGGCTCTTGTTTCAATTTGGGTCATTATTTTATACCTATAGCTATTTAACTGTAATCCATTTGATAGTGGATTGGAATTCATTGAATTAGCTGTTATTTTTCAGTTCGACAGAAATTTGAAGTCAACACTTATGACACCATTACCGTAGTGTGTGAAGACTCCTGTGAGATTGATGATGATGAGGGGCTGTGGGGAATGTCTGTGAAGCAGTTACCATCAATATTCTTTCTTGTTGGAAATGAACAATTGGCATCTCCATTAGGTACTTTAAGTTTGAAAAACTTTTATGGCATAGTACATGCTTACCAACCTTTTCTCATTCCCAAGGGGGAGTTTCATGATTTCAAAGGGGGAGATTTGGGTTTGAAGGGGGAGATTTTCAGCGCGATGAATTTAACAGTTGAATTTTTCACAATAGAATGAAACTTAGATAACTATGCAGCGGACAATACTTTCAATATTTATAGAGTGAGTAAGTCAAGAACCATATATATTTGATGCATTTTGTTGTCACAATAGTGATTGTTTTTAACTTAAATAATTAGTTTTTCTTAGTTTAGTTAGGTCCGGGTTTTGTTTGGTCATTATTAAGTAAGTAGGTCGAGAACCATAACTCTTGCATGCATTTTGGGAAAATTAAGATTCTTTATATTTTAAAATTGGTACGTCTTGTTTAAAATTGTTTTAAACAAGAACCATTAAGCTGCCTTGCATATTGCCTTATGTCTGGCTTTCATCAGATGAAGTTTAGCTCAGTGGTAAGAGCGTTTGATTGTCACCTGGGAGATCTGGGTTAAATTCCCAGGCGTGGCAGGTCATGTCCTTCCATGATAATTGGCTATGGTATTTTGTCCACCTCTGATTCATGTGGTGAAGTTGTTAGTTGCTTGTGGATGGACAGGTTAGTACTGGTTGTTAATGCCAGGAAAACTGGTTAGGTCAGCTGACTGTGTACTTAATGACCAAAGCTGTCTATGCTCCATAAAACATTACTACTATCAGACGAGAATTGGTACAGTGAAAGGATAAATGTCTACATTGTCTTTAGTTTTGTGACATGTAGTATATTGATTCTTTGATTTTAAATGTACAGAGGTTATTTTACATTGTAGTCCCAGACTCATCTGAGCAGTCCAAGTATCAGTTTCTGATGGAAAATATGAAGAGAAAGAGAGGACTCGACAGTGAGACTAGACAGGTTTGTAGTTTTGCACTGACAAGAGAGGCTACTTACAGTTTTTATTAGGGCTGTCATTGGTTGCATATTTTGTGTCGATATACTGACTCCTAAATCTAGAATACATTTATATATAAGCTGAATCTTTTGTGCAGTAGAAGTATATTGAAATATTAAAACTTTTGTGAAAGCAAAGAATTTATCCAGTATAATGTGTTTACTGACACAGTCATATAAGATGCAAGTTAAACACATTTCTCTCTGACTAGAATTAATTATACAATATTTGGCATGTTCATTAATCCGGAATATAGAAGAACACCAGACACCTTGACTTTATGACCAGTCCCCGTAAAATCTGATATAATATATGCTCTTCTGAAGATATCTGAATGATATGTATATATACTTGTCAGATGTATTTTTTGCTCACTACATAATATGAATTTAGTATAAAAAAGTGTTGTCTTTGAATAGATTGGTGTTTTGCAGACTGGTAAGAAACATGTATACACTAACGTCAAGCATGTGCAGTAAATTACAATTTAGATGATGTAGAAACATAAAATTACATATTTGTGAGTTTCTTTAAAGAAAAAGGAGATTTTTACAGTGCTTTTAACTATGATGCTCATCTGTTTTTAGCTCACCTGAGCCAGAGGCTCAAGGTGAGCTATTGTGACCGGTTTTCTTCGTCGTCTGTCCGTCTGGCGTCCGTCAACATTTTGCTTCAAATGACATCTTCTCCTTAACCGCTTGGCCAATTTTGATAAAACTTTAGATGGATGTTCCTTGGGTGGTTCCCTTTCAAAGTTGTTCAAAGAATCAAATTCCATAAGGAATTCTGGTTGACCATGGCAATGGAAAGAAAAAATCTTCTTCTCCACAACTACTGGCTGAATTTCAACATGTTTTGGCACAGATGTTCCTTGGGTTTGTGTCTACAAAGATTGTTCAAATTATTTAGATCCTTTAAAAAACATGGCCACCAGGGGCGGGGCTAGTTTTCCTTATATGTCTATATAGTGAAAACTTAATAAAATCTTCTCCTTCAAAACTTCTGGCTGAATTTCAAAATGTTGTGGCACAGATGTTCCTCGGGTTTGTGTCTACAAATACTGTTCAAATTATTGGGATCCATTAAAAAACATGGTCGCCAGGGTTGGGGCTAGTTTTCCATATATGTCTATAATAGTGAAAACTTAAAAAATCTTCTTTTTGCAAAACTACTGGCTGAATTTTAAATTGTTTTGGCACAGATGTTTCTTGGGTTTGTGTCTACAAAGTTTGTTCAAATTATTAGGATCCTTGAAAAAACATGGCTGCTAGGGGCGGGGCTAGTTTTCCTTATATGTCTAAAGTGTAAACTTAAAAAATCTTCTTCTCCAAAACTACTGGCTGAATTTCAAAATGTTTTGGCACAGAATAATGTTCCTTGTGTTCGTTTCTACCAAGATTGTTCAAATTATTTGGATCCGTTATAAAACATGGCCGCCAGGGGCGGGGCTACTTTTCCTTATATGTCTAAAGTGAAAATTTAAAAAATCTTTTTCTCCAAAACTAATGGCTGAATTTCAAAATGTTTTGGCACAGATGTTCCTTGTGTGGGTGTTTCCCAGGATTGTTCAAATTATTTGAATCAGTTAAAAGAATATGGCTGCCAGGGGCGGGCTAGTTTTCCTATATTCATATTCATTAATGCAAGTCTACTTATGTGTATAATCAACTAGCCCTAAGGTGAGCAATCCAGGGCCATTATGGCCACGAAGTGCAAGGTGAGCTATTGAGATCACATTTTGTCCGGCGTCCGTCCGTCGTGTGTCGTGCGTCGTCAACATTTACCCTTGTTAACACTCTAGAGGCTACATTTTGCATCCAATCACCATAAAAGTTTGTCAGAACATTCGTCTCCATGAAAGGTCGGACAAGTTCGAAACTGGGTCATGTCCGGTCAAAAACTAGGTCACTAGGTCAAATTTAAGGAAAATCTTGTTAACACTCTTGAAGCTTTATTTTTTGATGGAGCATGTTGAAACTTTGTCAGAATGTTTGTCTTAATGATATCTAGGTCAAGTTTGAAACTGGGTCATGTCCGGTCAAAAACTAGGTCACTAGGTCAAATTTAAGGAAAATCTTGTTAACACTCTGGAAGCCACATTTTTTGCTTGAGCATGTAAAAACTTTGTCAGAATGTTTGTCTTAGTGATATCTAGGTCAAGTTCGAAACTGGGTCATGTCGGTCAAAAACTAGGTCACTAGGTCAAATTTAAGGAAAATCTTGTTAACACTCTGGAAGCCACATTTTTTGCTTGAACATGTTACATGCTAAAACTTTGTCAGAGTGTTTGTCTTAGTGATATCTAGGTCAAGTTCGAGACTGGGTCATGTCCGGTCAAAAACTAGGTCACTAGGTCAAATTTAAGGAAAATCTTGTTAACACTCTGGAAGCCACATTTTTTGCTTGAACATGTTGAAACTTTGTCAGAATGTTTGTCTTAGTGATATCTATGTCAAGTTTGAGACTCGGTCATGTCCAGTCAAAAACTAGGTCACTAGGTCAAATTTAAGGAAACTCTTGTTAACACTCTGGAAGCTATACTTTTGGATTCAGCATGTTGAAAATTTGTCAGAATGTTTATCTTAGTGATATCTAGGTCAAGTTTTAAACTGGGTCATGTCTGGTTAAAAACTAGGTCACTAGGATAAATTTATGGAAAACCTTGTTAACACTCTGGAAGCTATATTTTTTGATTGAGCATGTTGAATCTATGTCAGAATGTTTGTCTTAGTGATATCTAGGTCAAGTTCGAAACTGGGTCATATCCGGTTAAAAGCAAGGTCACAAGGTCAAATTTAAGGAAATTCTTGTTAACACTTTGGAAGCCACATTTTTGGCTGTAGCATGTTGAAACTTTGTCAGAATGTTTGTCTTATGGATATATAGGCCGAGTTTGAAACTGGGTCATGTCCAGTCAAAAACTAGGTCACTAGGTCACTAGGTCAAATTTAAGAAAAATCTTGTTTACACTCTAAAAGCCACATTTTTTGCTTGAGCATGTTGAAACTTTGTTAGAATGTTTGTCTTAGTGATATCTAGGCCACTGGGTCACGTTCGGTCAAAAACTAGGTCACCAGGTCAGAAAGGAATATCTTGTTGACATTTAGGTTAGCGACCCAGGGCCATCATGGCCCTCTTGTTTACGGTATTTCAGCAACATTTATCAATATGTTTTGTAAAAAAATATTTTTTTCCATGCGATAAAAAGAAAATGTGTTTGTTTTGGTGAAAGATTGATGTTTATTTCACTTGTGAACACCAGAAATAATGTTTTCACTTGCGGTATTGCCACTCATGGTACTCACTCGTTGAAAAAGTTTCAATCTTAAACCATAACAATTTTTTGTCTCTGTTTCTTTAAATATTTGTTAACAATATTGCTGTTTCTTTAATATTTGTTAACAATATTGCTGTTTCTTTAATATTTGTTAACAATATTGCTGCAGTGACTCTTTATGCATTAATTAAATATTTGAGATTTTTTTAAACTTGTAAGATACACTTACCAAACAAAACATCTGTATACTAGCAGATACCACTAAAGTGCTGTTACATTCAAACAATTAAGGAATTTGTTGTATTTTAATGCACTTGAGTCTCCCAATCAAAGCCAATTTAAGTAAGTGTACCATTTTAATTTCAGAAGAAAAAAGAACGCCTTACAGTCAAGTTGTTATTTGGATGGATGCATTACAAACTAAATGAGAAAAGATTCATTGCCGTACGCAGTCAAAAAGGTGGCGGAACAAAGAGTGAAGAGGTGATGCGATCCTCCACCTATGCACAGATAATGGATAAACTGCTGCAGCCTTTTTTCCCTGGTGGAAAAAGCATGAATGGAAAGATATCCAAATTAAATGTACATATCGGAGATGGAAGAGGAAACACAATACTGAAAGACAACTTCAGTTTGGAAACCATTGGGAAGGACAATCGACTGAACCTCATGACAAAAGAAAAGGTTTGTAGTACTTTTAAGAAGCTAAAATTCGATTCTGATTGCATACCTTCACTTAAAAAATTGGTGAAATAATAATTGTACAGGATGGTACGTACAGTATATTACAACCAAAATATTGCCTTAGGGTCAAACTTTGCCCAACTATGGGTTACCTGCTAACATTATGTATGTTAACCACACTTGTTGTTATTTCAGGTATTTGTGTTGAATAGTGATTCAGATTCAGACTTTGAACTTCCACACCTTCAGTTTAGGAATGTAACGGTGAGTGTTGATAGGTAATTTAGGAAAATAGATGAAATCTCCTTTTCTGTCATCCCAAATTCTTTCTAATCAGGTCTGCATTTGAAGACTTTGTCACTAGGTCGGTAAAATTACTGAAGCAATGAATTATGATAGATGTTTTGGACCAAAAAATTATTGTGCTTTGTTAAAACCTTCTTAAAACTACTTTAGGAAATGATTAAGTTAATGACAGATGGAAGCTCAACTGACAATAGAATTTTGTTAGATGGGTCATCTGATAGAACTCTAAAAACATTTTCAAGCCAATGAAATCTGATGTTCTGTAAATTGATAAAAAAAAGGTTTAGTGTCTTATTTATGATGTACAAACATTTACTAACTAATGTTATGGTTTCTTTTTACTGCAGACACCGTCAGTGACTCAACAGATTGTTTCCTCACAAATCTATGCCACACCTTCTATTGTCTCTACACCTGTTGCCACACAACAACATAATGTTACTGCTGTAAGTATTAATGCTGCTTTTAATGCAGAAAGGTAGTGTAGAGTTGTTCCTTTTAAACTGCTATGTTTCACTACTAATGTTGAACTGCTAAGTGGATTTGAAAAAATACTTAACATTGTGGTATTCTAATTATTCAAGTGGCCATTTTTCTGCTTAGTGGCTTCAAGTGTTAAAGCTAGAAATAGCTCTTCAGCAGTTTTTCTTCATAGATATCTTAACGGATAAGGTACTTTTTTAGTACAAAGGGAGATGGCAACCTTGGCATGCCAGTAAGGTAATTTTAACACTGCTGATAACAGTTTTAAACAAATCAAATAATTCCTTCATTACTACAGAGATTTACTTCTTCTGATACTGCAAAAATCACATTGATGTTTTGTGATGCTTATTTATACTTAAATCTGACGTCCCATCAAAGTATATGCATGCCTTGCACAGCCTTGAAATATCATATGCATAGGAATGGAAAATGTGCACAGGTATGTGATAAAACTACATCTTATACATGAGGTTAAATTATTGCATATATATTTTATATTTTATGCAGTTGATGTCCACGATACAAACTCCACATAGTCATGTAAATACAGGCACACCAACTGTAAGTGCATTCATTTTAACTAAAGCTTCTTCAAGAGTAGTAATGTTCATAAAGGCAGAACATAGCGGTTTTACTCCACTGACAGTTATTAAAACTGCCACAAAGTTTAGCAACTCAGATTCAATTGTTCTTTAGTCTGGATTTCTTGGTTTAACACCGGTTTCAACAACTATTTTTAGCTCCACTGGCTGAAAGCCATTTCAGCCAGTCGAACTGGCTTATGTCATGGCGAATTGTCCATCGTGCGTGGGTGCGTTAACTTTTTCTTTAAACAACTTCTTCTCCCTAACCACTTGGCCAATTTGGTTGAAACTTTGTAGGAAGCATCCTTTTAATGTCCTCTACTAAATTTCTTCAAATCTTTTTTGATCAATTCAAAGTTCTGGTTTCCATGGCAACCGAAAGAAAAAAATAGTGAAAACTTAAAAAATCTTCTTCTCCGAAAGTGTCGGGCTGATTTTTAAATAATTTTGTACAAATGTTCCTTCGGTGACCCTTTATTAGATTCCATCAAGAAATGTTGATTGGTCGAAAAACATGGCCGCTAGGGGGGGCGGGGCTATTTTGCCTTATATGGCTATAGTGAAATCTTAAAAAATCTTCTCCTCCAGAAATGTTCAGCCGATTTTCAAATAATTTTGTAGAAATGTTCATTGGGTGACCTTCTACCAGATTCCTTCAAGCCATGTTGATTGGTTGAAAAACATGGACGCCAGAGGGTGGGGCTATTTTGCCTTATATGGCTATAGATAAAACTTAAAAAATCTTCTCCCCGAAAGTGTGGGGCCGATTTGCAAATAATTTTGTAGAAATGTTCTTTGGGTGACCCTCTATCAGATTCCTTCAAGCCATGTTGATTGGCTGAAAAACATGGCTGCCAGGGGGCAGGGCTGTTTGGAGTTTTGACTGTGGAGCAATACTAGCCCTCTTGGGCTTCTTGTTGTTTATATCATGGTGGTCAGTCAACCAACTAGTATTTTAACAAATTTATCTGGAAATGACTTAACTACTTTCCCACATGATTTCTTAGCATTTAGAGATGAATGAACTACAGATGAAATGGTCGAACTCATGATTGAGAAATTTGTCTCAAAACTGGGATTTAAACCTACAACCCCCAAATCACCGCCACAATCCATTGAAACAACTGCTTTAGTGATTGGGCTAAGTGATATTAATTTTTGCGCTCTTCAGCCGTTTTTAGCTCCACTGGCTGAAAGCCGAGCTTATGTCATGGCGAATTGTCCGTCGTGCGTGCGTGCGTTAACTTTTTCCTTTAATCGACTTCTTTCCATGGCAACTGAAAGAAAAAAATAGTGAAAACTTAAAAAATCTTCTTCTCCGAAAGTGGTGGGCTGATTTTTAAATAATTTTGTAGAAATGTTCCTTGGGTGACCCTTTTTAGATTTCTTTAAGAAATGTTGATTGGTTGAAAAACATGGCCGCCAGGGGGGCGGTGCTATTTTGCTTTAAATGGCTATAGTGAAAACTTAAAAAATCTTCTTCTCCGAAATTGTCAGGCCGATTTTGAAATAATTCTGTAGAAATGTTCCTTGGGTAACCCTTTATCCTATTCCTTCAAGCCATGTTGATTGGTCGGAAAACATGGCCGCCAGAGGGTGGGGCTATTTTGCCTTATATGGCTATAGTGAAAAGTTATAAAATCTTCTTCTCCAAAAGTGTTCAGCCGATTTTCAAATAATTTTGTGAAAATGTTCCTTGGATGACCCTGTATCAGATTCCTTCAAGCATTGTCAATTGGTCAAAAAACATGACCGCCAGAGGGCGGGGCTATTTTGCCTTATACAGCTATGTATAAAACTTAATAAATCTTCTCCTTGTAAAGTGTCAGGCCGATTTTCAAATAATTTTCTAGGAATGTTTTTGGGTGACCCTTTGTCAGATTCCTTAACGCCTTGTTGATTGGTTGAAAAACATGGCTGCCAGGGGGCAGGGTTGTTTGGAGATTTGGCAGTGGAGCGATACTGGCCCTCTTGTTATGTCTCCCCTTCTCCGAAAGGGGGGACATGCTGTATTTGTAGTTATTCTTATTACGATTCCCCAACAGAGTTGGGAATTCTATTGTTTTTTATAATTACGATTCCCCAACAGAGTTGGGAATCGTATTGTTTTTCTATTGTTTTTACGATTCCCCAACAGAGTTGGGAATCGTATTGTTTTTCTATTGTTTTTTATTATTATTATTCTCTTTCAGCTATCCAAATTTTTGTCCAGAGCAATACTCATAAACTACTCGATGGAATTGATCGAAACTTGCAACATAGATAGATGGCAATGTGAACTTTGCAAAGTTATCTCCCCTTTTTCAATATTTTAATCAATTTTTGTCAGAGCTATATCTGTATATATATGGTCAGATATTATTGAAACTTGGAACATAGATAGATGGCACTGTGTAGTTGTACAACATGCAAGAATTATAACTCTGGGCCACTTTTTTGCAAAGTTATCTCCCCCTTTTCATTTTTTTAATAATTGTGTGATTTGAGCTTGTATAACTCAAAAACGACAAGTGATAGAGACTTGAAATTTAGTACAAATGTTCCCAATCAAGTGATACTACTTTCTCATGTTTATTTGAGCATGACCGAATACTCTCTTCTGATTGGTCGATTTTTCGGACTTGTATAACTCACAAACGACTAGTGATAGAGACTTGAAACTTAGTACATGTGTTTCTAATCAAGTAGTACTACTTTCTCAAGTGAATTAGCGCATGACCGAATACTCGTTTCTGATTGGTCGATTTTTCGGACATGTATAACTCAAAAAGCACAAGTGATAGAGACTTGAAACTTAGTACAAGTGTTCCCACTCAAGTGATATTACTTTCTCATGTGTATTTGCACATGACCGATTACTCGCTTCTGATTGGTCGATTTTTCGGACTTGTATAACTCAAAAACGACAAGTGATAGTGACTTGAAACTTAGTATGTGTGTTTCTAATCAAGTAGTTCTACTTTCTCAAGTGTATTAGCGCATGACCGAATACTCGTTTCTGATTGGTCGATTTTTCGGAATTGTATAACTCAAAAACGACAAGTGATAGAGACTTGAAACTTAGTACATGTGTTCCTAATCAAGTAGTACTACTTTTGCAAGTGTATTAGCGCATGACCAAATACTCGTTTCTGTTATCTCCCATTGTTAAATAAAATGGCAAGGGAATCGTTCGTAACTGTTGCTACAGTTACAATCTCTAGTTTCTTTTTATTATTATTATTCTCTTTCAGCTATCCAAATTTTTGTCCAGAGCAATACTCATTAACTACTTGATGGAATTGATTGAAAGTTGCAACATAGATAGATGGCAATGTGAAGTTGTGCAGTTTTCAAGAATTATAACTCTGAGCCACTTTTTTGCAAAGTTATCTCCCCTTTTTCAATATTTTAATCAATTTTTGTCTGAGCGATATCTTGTGAACGAATGGTCAGATAATATTGAAACTTGGAACATAGATAGATGGCACTATGCAGTTGTACAACATGCAAGAATTATAACTCTGGGCCACTTTTTTGCAAAGTTATGTCCCCTTTTTTAATATTTTAATAATTGGGTGATTTGAGCTTGTATAACTCGATAACGAAAAGTGATAGAGACTTGAAACTTGTTGCAAGTGTTCCCAATCAAGTGATCCTACTTTCTCATGTGTATTTGAGCATGACCGAATACTCGCTTATGATTGGTCGATTTTTCGAACTTGTATAACTCAAAAACGACATGTGATAGAGACTTTAAACTTAGTACATGTGTTTCTAATCAAGTGGTTCTACTTTCTGAAGTGTATTAGCGCATGACCGAATACTCGTTTCTGATTGGTCAATTTTTCGGACTTGTATAACTCAAAAACGACAAGTGATAGAGACTTGAAACTTAGTACATGTGTTTCTAATCAAGTAGTACTACTTTCGCAAGAGTATAAGCGCATGACCGAATACACGTTTCTGATTGGTCGATTTTTCGGACTTGTATAATTAAAACAAGATGTGTTTGTGAAACACTGATGCCCCCCAATGGCAACATCTAGGTCAAAGGTCAAGGTCGCAAGGTATACACATGTGAAATATGGTAGCATTACCTGTTATTGTTCAAAAGAAGTGGGGAAGGTTAAAAAAAAAATTGAGAATGGCAACATCTAGGTCAAAGGTAAAGGTCGCAAGGTCAAAAATGTTGGTACTGACAGAAAGGTCATGTCACAAGGAATACACATGTGAAATATGGTAGCCGTATCTGTTATGGTTCAAAAGTAATGGCCAAGGTTAAAGTTTTTTTCGAGAATGGCAACATCTAGGTCAAAGGTCAAGGTCGCAAGGTCAAAAATGTTGGTACTGACATGTGAAATATGGTAGCCATACCTGTTATGGTTCAAAAGTAATGGCCAAGGTTAAAGTTTTTTTCGAGAATGGCAACATCTAGGTCAAGGTCGCAAGGTACTGACAGAAAGGTCATGTCACAAGGAATACGGCCTAAAACCCCAACAATGCAAGCAAAACGACCTTTGAAAGCATGATGAGCAATGGCTGTTTTTATCACAATGTTTTCGATAGTTCATTTATAGGGAGTGTATGTGGGAACGGGGTTATGGGAAAATCGTTCACTGTACCGCCGGAAGGGATTTGGCATGCAGAGGTGCGAAGACCCGTGAACAGATACTAACCCTTTCCCACATGCAGCTATTTTATGCCTCTTTCCACACTTATGTAGTCATGCAACAACTCGCTTCCAAGATCAAAACCCATACAATGCAAACAAAACGACATTTTAAAGCATGGCGGGCAATTGCTTCTCTTGCCACAATGTTTTCAGGTCTATTGCATAGCTGGGTTGATTCACCCAGGGATCACGAGTGTGTGAACTGACGGGGTGGTATGACTGGAATGATGTGGAAAACGGCCTAAAACACCCAACAATACAAACAAAACGACCTCTGAAAGCAGGGCGGGCAATTGCTCCCTTTGTCACAGTGTGTTCAGTACTATTGAGTAGCCGGATTGAATTACCCAGGACGCATGAGTATGTGAACAGTGCGGGTGATTGGACGTATATGATGTTGAAACCGGCGTAAAACACCCAACAATACAAACAAAACGACCTTTGAAATCATGATTAGCAATGGCTCATCTTTCCATACTGTCTTCAGTCCTAACGCATAGCTGGGTTGATTCTCCCAGGTCCCATGAGTTTGTGAACTGTGAGAGTGATTGGACATACATGCTGTTGAAAACGGCCTAAAACTCCGTACAGTGCACTCAAAACGACCGTTGAAAACATGACGAGCAATGGCCCATTATACCACACTGTTTTCAGTCTTATCGCGTAGATTGGTTGATTCACCCAGGAAGCATGTGTGTGTGTGTGAGCAGTGAGGGGTATTTAACATAAATGCTGTTGAAAACGGCCTAAAACAACCAACAACGCAATCAAAGCGACCTTTGAAAACATGATAACCAATGGCTCCTCTTACCACACTGTTTTCAGTCCTATTGCCTAGCTGTGTAGAATCACCCAAAAAACACGAGCATGTGCACTGTGATGGCAATTGGGCGTACATGCTGTTGGAAACGGCCTAAAACCCCAACAATGCAAGCAAAACGACCTTTGAAAGCATGATGAGCAAAGGCTGTTTTTATCACAATGTTTTCGATAGTTTATTTATAGGGAGTGTATGTGGGAACGGGGTTATGGGAAAATCGTTCACTGTACCGCCGGAAGGGATTTGGCCTGCAGAGGTGCGAAGACCCGTGAACAGATACTAACCCTTTCCCACATGCAGCTATTTTATGCCTCTTTCCACACTTATTTAGTCATGCAACAACTCGCTTCCAAGATCAAAACCCATACAATGCAAACAAAACGACATTTTAAAGCATGTCGGGCAATTGCTTCTCTTGCCACAATGTGTTCAGGTCTATTGCATAGCTGGGTTGATTCACCCAGGGATCACGAGTGTGTGAACTGACGGGGTGGTATGACTGGAATGATGTGGAAAACGGCCTAAAACACCCAACAATACAAACAAAACGACCTCTGAAAGCAGGGCGGGCAATTGCTCCCTTTGTCACAGTGTGTTCAGTACTATTGAGTAGCCGGATTGAATTACCCAGGACGCATGAGTATGTGAACAGTGCGGGTGATTGGACGTATATGATGTTGAAACCGGCGTAAAACACCCAACAATACAAACAAAACGACCTTTGAAATCATGATTAGCAATGGCTCATCTTTCCATACTGTCTTCAGTCCTAACGCATAGCTGGGTTGATTCTCCCAGGTCCCATGAGTTTGTGAACTGTGAGAGTGATTGGACATACATGCTGTTGAAAACGGCCTAAAACTCCGTACAGTGCACTCAAAACGACCGTTGAAAACATGACGAGCAATGGCCCATTATACCACACTGTTTTCAGTCTTATCGCGTAGATTGGTTGATTCACCCAGGAAGCATGTGTGTGTGTGTGAGCAGTGAGGGGTATTTAACATAAATGCTGTTGAAAACGGCCTAAAACAACCAACAACGCAATCAAAGCGACCTTTGAAAACATGATAACCAATGGCTCCTCTTACCACACTGTTTTCAGTCCTATTGCCTAGCTGTGTAGAATCACCCAAAAAACACGAGCATGTGCACTGTGATGGCAATTGGGCGTACATGCTGTTGGAAACGGCCTAAAACCCCAACAATGCAAGCAAAACGACCTTTGAAAGCATGATGAGCAATGGCTGTTTTTATCACAATGTTTTCGATAGTTCATTTATAGGGAGTGTATGTGGGAACGGGGTTATGGGAAAATCGTTCACTGTACCGCCGGAAGGGATTTGGCCTGCAGAGGTGCGAAGACCCGTGAACAGATACTAACCCTTTCCCACATGCAGCTATTTTATGCCTCTTTCCACACTTATTTAGTCATGCAACAACTCGCTTCCAAGATCAAAACCCATACAATGCAAACAAAACGACATTTTAAAGCATGGCGGGCAATTGCTTCTCTTGCCACAATGTTTTCAGGTCTATTGCATAGCTGGGTTGATTCACCCAGGGATCACGAGTGTGTGAACTGACGGGGTGGTATGACTGGAATGATGTGGAAAACGGCCTAAAACACCCAACAATACAAACAAAACGACCTCTGAAAGCAGGGCGGGCAATTGCTCCCTTTGTCACAGTGTGTTCAGTACTATTGAGTAGCCGGATTGAATTACCCAGGACGCATGAGTATGTGAACAGTGCGGGTGATTGGACGTATATGATGTTGAAACCGGCGTAAAACACCCAACAATACAAACAAAACGACCTTTGAAATCATGATTAGCAATGGCTCATCTTTCCATACTGTCTTCAGTCCTAACGCATAGCTGGGTTGATTCTCCCAGGTCCCATGAGTTTGTGAACTGTGAGAGTGATTGGACATACATGCTGTTGAAAACGGCCTAAAACTCCGTACAGTGCACTCAAAACGACCGTTGAAAACATGACGAGCAATGGCCCATTATACCACACTGTTTTCAGTCTTATCGCGTAGATTGGTTGATTCACCCAGGAAGCATGTGTGTGTGTGTGTGAGCAGTGAGGGGTATTTAACATAAATGCTGTTGAAAACGGCCTAAAACAACCAACAACGCAATCAAAGCGACCTTTGAAAACATGATAACCAATGGCTCCTCTTACCACACTGTTTTCAGTCCTATTGCCTAGCTGTGTAGAATCACCCAAAAAACACGAGCATGTGCACTGTGATGGCAATTGGGCGTACATGCTGTTGAAAAACGGCCTAAAACCCCAACAATGCAAGTAAAACGACCTTTGAAAGCATGATGAGCAATGGCTGTTTTTATCACAATGTTTTCGATAGTTCATTTATAGGGAGTGTATGTGGGAACGGGGTTATGGGAAAATCGTTCACTGTACCGCCGGAAGGGATTTGGCCTGCAGAGGTGCGAAGACCCGTGAACAGATACTAACCCTTTCCCACATGCAGCTATTTTATGCCTCTTTCCACACTTATTTAGTCATGCAACAACTCGCTTCCAAGATCAAAACCCATACAATGCAAACAAAACGACATTTTAAAGCATGGCGGGCAATTGCTTCTCTTGCCACAATGTTTTCAGGTCTATTGCATAGCTGGGTTGATTCACCCAGGGATCACGAGTGTGTGAACTGACGGGGTGGTATGACTGGAATGATGTGGAAAACGGCCTAAAACACCCAACAATACAAACAAAACGACCTCTGAAAGCAGGGCGGGCAATTGCTCCCTTTGTCACAGTGTGTTCAGTACTATTGAGTAGCCGGATTGAATTACCCAGGACGCATGAGTATGTGAACAGTGCGGGTGATTGGACGTATATGATGTTGAAACCGGCGTAAAACACCCAACAATACAAACAAAACGACCTTTGAAATCATGATTAGCAATGGCTCATCTTTCCATACTGTCTTCAGTCCTAACGCATAGCTGGGTTGATTCTCCCAGGTCCCATGAGTTTGTGAACTGTGAGAGTGATTGGACATACATGCTGTTGAAAACGGCCTAAAACTCCGTACAGTGCACTCAAAACGACCGTTGAAAACATGACGAGCAATGGCCCATTATACCACACTGTTTTCAGTCTTATCGCGTAGATTGGTTGATTCACCCAGGAAGCATGTGTGTGTGTGTGAGCAGTGAGGGGTATTTAACATAAATGCTGTTGAAAACGGCCTAAAACAACCAACAACGCAATCAAAGCGACCTTTGAAAACATGATAACCAATGGCTCCTCTTACCACACTGTTTTCAGTCCTATTGCCTAGCTGTGTAGAATCACCCAAAAAACACGAGCATGTGCACTGTGATGGCAATTGGGCGTACATGCTGTTGAAAAACGGCCTAAAACCCCAACAATGCAAGCAAAACGACCTTTGAAAGCATGATGAGCAATGGCTGTTTTTATCACAATGTTTTCGATAGTTCATTTATAGGGAGTGTATGTGGGAACGGGGTTATGGGAAAATCGTTCACTGTACCGCCGGAAGGGATTTGGCCTGCAGAGGTGCGAAGACCCGTGAACAGATACTAACCCTTTCCCACATGCAGCTATTTTATGACTCTTTCCACACTTATTTAGTCATGCAACAACTCGCTTCCAAGATCAAAACCCATACAATGCAAACAAAACGACATTTTAAAGCATGGCGGGCAATTGCTTCTCTTGCCACAATGTTTTCAGGTCTATTGCATAGCTGGGTTGATTCACCCAGGGATCACGAGTGTGTGAACTGACGGGGTGGTATGACTGGAATGATGTGGAAAACGGCCTAAAACACCCAACAATACAAACAAAACGACCTCTGAAAGCAGGGCGGGCAATTGCTCCCTTTGTCACAGTGTGTTCAGTACTATTGAGTAGCCGGATTGAATTACCCAGGACGCATGAGTATGTGAACAGTGCGGGTGATTGGACGTATATGATGTTGAAACCGGCGTAAAACACCCAACAATACAAACAAAACGACCTTTGAAATCATGATTAGCAATGGCTCATCTTTCCATACTGTCTTCAGTCCTAACGCATAGCTGGGTTGATTCTCCCAGGTCCCATGAGTTTGTGAACTGTGAGAGTGATTGGACATACATGCTGTTGAAAACGGCCTAAAACTCCGTACAGTGCACTCAAAACGACCGTTGAAAACATGACGAGCAATGGCCCATTATACCACACTGTTTTCAGTCTTATCGCGTAGATTGGTTGATTCACCCAGGAAGCATGTGTGTGTGTGTGAGCAGTGAGGGGTATTTAACATAAATGCTGTTGAAAACGGCCTAAAACAACCAACAACGCAATCAAAGCGACCTTTGAAAACATGATAACCAATGGCTCCTCTTACCACACTGTTTTCAGTCCTATTGCCTAGCTGTGTAGAATCACCCAAAAAACACGAGCATGTGCACTGTGATGGCAATTGGGCGTACATGCTGTTGAAAAACGGCCTAAAACCCCAACAATGCAAGCAAAACGACCTTTGAAAGCATGATGAGCAATGGCTGTTTTTATCACAATGTTTTCGATAGTTCATTTATAGGGAGTGTATGTGGGAACGGGGTTATGGGAAAATCGTTCACTGTACCGCCGGAAGGGATTTGGCCTGCAGAGGTGCGAAGACCCGTGAACAGATACTAACCCTTTCCCACATGCAGCTATTTTATGCCTCTTTCCACACTTATTTAGTCATGCAACAACTCGCTTCCAAGATCAAAACCCATACAATGCAAACAAAACGACATTTTAAAGCATGGCGGGCAATTGCTTCTCTTGCCACAATGTTTTCAGGTCTATTGCATAGCTGGGTTGATTCACCCAGGGATCACGAGTGTGTGAACTGACGGGGTGGTATGACTGGAATGATGTGGAAAACGGCCTAAAACACCCAACAATACAAACAAAACGACCTCTGAAAGCAGGGCGGGCAATTGCTCCCTTTGTCACAGTGTGTTCAGTACTATTGAGTAGCCGGATTGAATTACCCAGGACGCATGAGTATGTGAACAGTGCGGGTGATTGGACGTATATGATGTTGAAACCGGCGTAAAACACCCAACAATACAAACAAAACGACCTTTGAAATCATGATTAGCAATGGCTCATCTTTCCATACTGTCTTCAGTCCTAACGCATAGCTGGGTTGATTCTCCCAGGTCCCATGAGTTTGTGAACTGTGAGAGTGATTGGACATACATGCTGTTGAAAACGGCCTAAAACTCCGTACAGTGCACTCAAAACGACCGTTGAAAACATGACGAGCAATGGCCCATTATACCACACTGTTTTCAGTCTTATCGCGTAGATTGGTTGATTCACCCAGGAAGCATGTGTGTGTGTGTGAGCAGTGAGGGGTATTTAACATAAATGCTGTTGAAAACGGCCTAAAACAACCAACAACGCAATCAAAGCGACCTTTGAAAACATGATAACCAATGGCTCCTCTTACCACACTGTTTTCAGTCCTATTGCCTAGCTGTGTAGAATCACCCAAAAAACACGAGCATGTGCACTGTGATGGCAATTGGGCGTACATGCTGTTGAAAAACGGCCTAAAACCCCAACAATGCAAGCAAAACGACCTTTGAAAGCATGATGAGCAATGGCTGTTTTTATCACAATGTTTTCGATAGTTCATTTATAGGGAGTGTATGTGGGAACGGGGTTATGGGAAAATCGTTCACTGTACCGCCGGAAGGGATTTGGCCTGCAGAGGTGCGAAGACCCGTGAACAGATACTAACCCTTTCCCACATGCAGCTATTTTATGCCTCTTTCCACACTTATTTAGTCATGCAACAACTCGCTTCCAAGATCAAAACCCATACAATGCAAACAAAACGACATTTTAAAGCATGGCGGGCAATTGCTTCTCTTGCCACAATGTTTTCAGGTCTATTGCATAGCTGGGTTGATTCACCCAGGGATCACGAGTGTGTGAACTGACGGGGTGGTATGACTGGAATGATGTGGAAAACGGCCTAAAACACCCAACAATACAAACAAAACGACCTCTGAAAGCAGGGCGGGCAATTGCTCCCTTTGTCACAGTGTGTTCAGTACTATTGAGTAGCCGGATTGAATTACCCAGGACGCATGAGTATGTGAACAGTGCGGGTGATTGGACGTATATGATGTTGAAACCGGCGTAAAACACCCAACAATACAAACAAAACGACCTTTGAAATCATGATTAGCAATGGCTCATCTTTCCATACTGTCTTCAGTCCTAACGCATAGCTGGGTTGATTCTCCCAGGTCCCATGAGTTTGTGAACTGTGAGAGTGATTGGACATACATGCTGTTGAAAACGGCCTAAAACTCCGTACAGTGCACTCAAAACGACCGTTGAAAACATGACGAGCAATGGCCCATTATACCACACTGTTTTCAGTCTTATCGCGTAGATTGGTTGATTCACCCAGGAAGCATGTGTGTGTGTGTGAGCAGTGAGGGGTATTTAACATAAATGCTGTTGAAAACGGCCTAAAACAACCAACAACGCAATCAAAGCGACCTTTGAAAACATGATAACCAATGGCTCCTCTTACCACACTGTTTTCAGTCCTATTGCCTAGCTGTGTAGAATCACCCAAAAAACACGAGCATGTGCACTGTGATGGCAATTGGGCGTACATGCTGTTGAAAAACGGCCTAAAACCCCAACAATGCAAGCAAAACGACCTTTGAAAGCATGATGAGCAATGGCTGTTTTTATCACAATGTTTTCGATAGTTCATTTATAGGGAGTGTATGTGGGAACGGGGTTATGGGAAAATCGTTCACTGTACCGCCGGAAGGGATTTGGCCTGCAGAGGTGCGAAGACCCGTGAACAGATACTAACCCTTTCCCACATGCAGCTATTTTATGCCTCTTTCCACACTTATTTAGTCATGCAACAACTCGCTTCCAAGATCAAAACCCATACAATGCAAACAAAACGACATTTTAAAGCATGGCGGGCAATTGCTTCTCTTGCCACAATGTTTTCAGGTCTATTGCATAGCTGGGTTGATTCACCCAGGGATCACGAGTGTGTGAACTGACGGGGTGGTATGACTGGAATGATGTGGAAAACGGCCTAAAACACCCAACAATACAAACAAAACGACCTCTGAAAGCAGGGCGGGCAATTGCTCCCTTTGTCACAGTGTGTTCAGTACTATTGAGTAGCCGGATTGAATTACCCAGGACGCATGAGTATGTGAACAGTGCGGGTGATTGGACGTATATGATGTTGAAACCGGCGTAAAACACCCAACAATACAAACAAAACGACCTTTGAAATCATGATTAGCAATGGCTCATCTTTCCATACTGTCTTCAGTCCTAACGCATAGCTGGGTTGATTCTCCCAGGTCCCATGAGTTTGTGAACTGTGAGAGTGATTGGACATACATGCTGTTGAAAACGGCCTAAAACTCCGTACAGTGCACTCAAAACGACCGTTGAAAACATGACGAGCAATGGCCCATTATACCACACTGTTTTCAGTCTTATCGCGTAGATTGGTTGATTCACCCAGGAAGCATGTGTGTGTGTGTGAGCAGTGAGGGGTATTTAACATAAATGCTGTTGAAAACGGCCTAAAACAACCAACAACGCAATCAAAGCGACCTTTGAAAACATGATAACCAATGGCTCCTCTTACCACACTGTTTTCAGTCCTATTGCCTAGCTGTGTAGAATCACCCAAAAAACACGAGCATGTGCACTGTGATGGCAATTGGGCGTACATGCTGTTGAAAAACGGCCTAAAACCCCAACAATGCAAGTAAAACGACCTTTGAAAGCATGATGAGCAATGGCTGTTTTTATCACAATGTTTTCGATAGTTCATTTATAGGGAGTGTATGTGGGAACGGGGTTATGGGAAAATCGTTCACTGTACCGCCGGAAGGGATTTGGCCTGCAGAGGTGCGAAGACCCGTGAACAGATACTAACCCTTTCCCACATGCAGCTATTTTATGCCTCTTTCCACACTTATTTAGTCATGCAACAACTCGCTTCCAAGATCAAAACCCATACAATGCAAACAAAACGACATTTTAAAGCATGGCGGGCAATTGCTTCTCTTGCCACAATGTTTTCAGGTCTATTGCATAGCTGGGTTGATTCACCCAGGGATCACGAGTGTGTGAACTGACGGGGTGGTATGACTGGAATGATGTGGAAAACGGCCTAAAACACCCAACAATACAAACAAAACGACCTCTGAAAGCAGGGCGGGCAATTGCTCCCTTTGTCACAGTGTGTTCAGTACTATTGAGTAGCCGGATTGAATTACCCAGGACGCATGAGTATGTGAACAGTGCGGGTGATTGGACGTATATGATGTTGAAACCGGCGTAAAACACCCAACAATACAAACAAAACGACCTTTGAAATCATGATTAGCAATGGCTCATCTTTCCATACTGTCTTCAGTCCTAACGCATAGCTGGGTTGATTCTCCCAGGTCCCATGAGTTTGTGAACTGTGAGAGTGATTGGACATACATGCTGTTGAAAACGGCCTAAAACTCCGTACAGTGCACTCAAAACGACCGTTGAAAACATGACGAGCAATGGCCCATTATACCACACTGTTTTCAGTCTTATCGCGTAGATTGGTTGATTCACCCAGGAAGCATGTGTGTGTGTGTGAGCAGTGAGGGGTATTTAACATAAATGCTGTTGAAAACGGCCTAAAACAACCAACAACGCAATCAAAGCGACCTTTGAAAACATGATAACCAATGGCTCCTCTTACCACACTGTTTTCAGTCCTATTGCCTAGCTGTGTAGAATCACCCAAAAAACACGAGCATGTGCACTGTGATGGCAATTGGGCGTACATGCTGTTGAAAAACGGCCTAAAACCCCAACAATGCAAGCAAAACGACCTTTGAAAGCATGATGAGCAATGGCTGTTTTTATCACAATGTTTTCGATAGTTCATTTATAGGGAGTGTATGTGGGAACGGGGTTATGGGAAAATCGTTCACTGTACCGCCGGAAGGGATTTGGCCTGCAGAGGTGCGAAGACCCGTGAACAGATACTAACCCTTTCCCACATGCAGCTATTTTATGCCTCTTTCCACACTTATTTAGTCATGCAACAACTCGCTTCCAAGATCAAAACCCATACAATGCAAACAAAACGACATTTTAAAGCATGGCGGGCAATTGCTTCTCTTGCCACAATGTTTTCAGGTCTATTGCATAGCTGGGTTGATTCACCCAGGGATCACGAGTGTGTGAACTGACGGGGTGGTATGACTGGAATGATGTGGAAAACGGCCTAAAACACCCAACAATACAAACAAAACGACCTCTGAAAGCAGGGCGGGCAATTGCTCCCTTTGTCACAGTGTGTTCAGTACTATTGAGTAGCCGGATTGAATTACCCAGGACGCATGAGTATGTGAACAGTGCGGGTGATTGGACGTATATGATGTTGAAACCGGCGTAAAACACCCAACAATACAAACAAAACGACCTTTGAAATCATGATTAGCAATGGCTCATCTTTCCATACTGTCTTCAGTCCTAACGCATAGCTGGGTTGATTCTCCCAGGTCCCATGAGTTTGTGAACTGTGAGAGTGATTGGACATACATGCTGTTGAAAACGGCCTAAAACTCCGTACAGTGCACTCAAAACGACCGTTGAAAACATGACGAGCAATGGCCCATTATAGCACACTGTTTTCAGTCTTATCGCGTAGATTGGTTGATTCACCCAGGAAGCATGTGTGTGTGTGTGAGCAGTGAGGGGTATTTAACATAAATGCTGTTGAAAACGGCCTAAAACAACCAACAACGCAATCAAAGCGACCTTTGAAAACATGATAACCAATGGCTCCTCTTACCACACTGTTTTCAGTCCTATTGCCTAGCTGTGTAGAATCACCCAAAAAACACGAGCATGTGCACTGTGATGGCAATTGGGCGTACATGCTGTTGAAAAACGGCCTAAAACCCCAACAATGCAAGCAAAACGACCTTTGAAAGCATGATGAGCAATGGCTGTTTTTATCACAATGTTTTCGATAGTTCATTTATAGGGAGTGTATGTGGGAACGGGGTTATGGGAAAATCGTTCACTGTACCGCCGGAAGGGATTTGGCCTGCAGAGGTGCGAAGACCCGTGAACAGATACTAACCCTTTCCCACATGCAGCTATTTTATGCCTCTTTCCACACTTATTTAGTCATGCAACAACTCGCTTCCAAGATCAAAACCCATACAATGCAAACAAAACGACATTTTAAAGCATGGCGGGCAATTGCTTCTCTTGCCACAATGTTTTCAGGTCTATTGCATAGCTGGGTTGATTCACCCAGGGATCACGAGTGTGTGAACTGACGGGGTGGTATGACTGGAATGATGTGGAAAACGGCCTAAAACACCCAACAATACAAACAAAACGACCTCTGAAAGCAGGGCGGGCAATTGCTCCCTTTGTCACAGTGTGTTCAGTACTATTGAGTAGCCGGATTGAATTACCCAGGACGCATGAGTATGTGAACAGTGCGGGTGATTGGACGTATATGATGTTGAAACCGGCGTAAAACACCCAACAATACAAACAAAACGACCTTTGAAATCATGATTAGCAATGGCTCATCTTTCCATACTGTCTTCAGTCCTAACGCATAGCTGGGTTGATTCTCCCAGGTCCCATGAGTTTGTGAACTGTGAGAGTGATTGGACATACATGCTGTTGAAAACGGCCTAAAACTCCGTACAGTGCACTCAAAACGACCGTTGAAAACATGACGAGCAATGGCCCATTATACCACACTGTTTTCAGTCTTATCGCGTAGATTGGTTGATTCACCCAGGAAGCATGTGTGTGTGTGTGTGAGCAGTGAGGGGTATTTAACATAAATGCTGTTGAAAACGGCCTAAAACAACCAACAACGCAATCAAAGCGACCTTTGAAAACATGATAACCAATGGCTCCTCTTACCACACTGTTTTCAGTCCTATTGCCTAGCTGTGTAGAATCACCCAAAAAACACGAGCATGTGCACTGTGATGGCAATTGGGCGTACATGCTGTTGAAAAACGGCCTAAAACCCCAACAATGCAAGCAAAACGACCTTTGAAAGCATGATGAGCAACGGCTGTTTTTATCACAATGTTTTCGATAGTTCATTTATAGGGAGTGTATGTGGGAACGGGGTTATGGGAAAATCGTTCACTGTACCGCCGGAAGGGATTTGGCCTGCAGAGGTGCGAAGACCCGTGAACAGATACTAACCCTTTCCCACATGCAGCTATTTTATGCCTCTTTCCACACTTATTTAGTCATGCAACAACTCGCTTCCAAGATCTAAACCCATACAATGCAAACAAAACGACATTTTAAAGCATGGCGGGCAATTGCTTCTCTTGCCACAATGTGTTCAGGTCTATTGCATAGCTGGGTTGATTCACCCAGGGATCAGGAGTGTGTGAACTGACGGGGTGGTATGACTGGAATGATGTGGAAAACGGCCTAAAACACCCAACAATACAAACAAAACGACCTCTGAAAGCAGGGCGGGCAATTGCTCCCTTTGTCACAGTGTGTTCAGTACTATTGAGTAGCCGGATTGAATTACCCAGGACGCATGAGTATGTGAACAGTGCGGGTGATTGGACGTATATGATGTTGAAACCGGCGTAAAACACCCAACAATACAAACAAAACGACCTTTGAAATCATGATTAGCAATGGCTCATCTTTCCATACTGTCTTCAGTCCTAACGCATAGCTGGGTTGATTCTCCCAGGTCCCATGAGTTTGTGAACTGTGAGAGTGATTGGACATACATGCTGTTGAAAACGGCCTAAAACTCCGTACAGTGCACTCAAAACGACCGTTGAAAACATGACGAGCAATGGCCCATTATACCACACTGTTTTCAGTCTTACCGCGTAGATTGGTTGATTCACCCAGGAAGCATGTGTGTGTGTGTGAGCAGTGAGGGGTATTTAACATAAATGCTGTTGAAAACGGCCTAAAACAACCAACAACGCAATCAAAGCGACCTTTGAAAACATGATAACCAATGGCTCCTCTTACCACACTGTTTTCAGTCCTATTGCCTAGCTGTGTAGAATCACCCAAAAAACACGAGCATGTGCACTGTGATGGCAATTGGGCGTACATGCTGTTGAAAAACGGCCTAAAACCCCAACAATGCAAGCAAAACGACCTTTGAAAGCATGATGAGCAATGGCTGTTTTTATCACAATGTTTTCGATAGTTCATTTATAGGGAGTGTATGTGGGAACGGGGTTATGGGAAAATCGTTCACTGTACCGCCGGAAGGGATTTGGCCTGCAGAGGTGCGAAGACCCGTGAACAGATACTAACCCTTTCCCACATGCAGCTATTTTATGCCTCTTTCCACACTTATTTAGTCATGCAACAACTCGCTTCCAAGATCAAAACCCATACAATGCAAACAAAACGACATTTTAAAGCATGGCGGGCAATTGCTTCTCTTGCCACAATGTTTTCAGGTCTATTGCATAGCTGGGTTGATTCACCCAGGGATCACGAGTGTGTGAACTGACGGGGTGGTATGACTGGAATGATGTGGAAAACGGCCTAAAACACCCAACAATACAAACAAAACGACCTCTGAAAGCAGGGCGGGCAATTGCTCCCTTTGTCACAGTGTGTTCAGTACTATTGAGTAGCCGGATTGAATTACCCAGGACGCATGAGTATGTGAACAGTGCGGGTGATTGGACGTATATGATGTTGAAACCGGCGTAAAACACCCAACAATACAAACAAAACGACCTTTGAAATCATGATTAGCAATGGCTCATCTTTCCATACTGTCTTCAGTCCTAACGCATAGCTGGGTTGATTCTCCCAGGTCCCATGAGTTTGTGAACTGTGAGAGTGATTGGACATACATGCTGTTGAAAACGGCCTAAAACTCCGTACAGTGCACTCAAAACGACCGTTGAAAACATGACGAGCAATGGCCCATTATACCACACTGTTTTCAGTCTTATCGCGTAGATTGGTTGATTCACCCAGGAAGCATGTGTGTGTGTGTGAGCAGTGAGGGGTATTTAACATAAATGCTGTTGAAAACGGCCTAAAACAACCAACAACGCAATCAAAGCGACCTTTGAAAACATGATAACCAATGGCTCCTCTTACCACACTGTTTTCAGTCCTATTGCCTAGCTGTGTAGAATCACCCAAAAAACACGAGCATGTGCACTGTGATGGCAATTGGGCGTACATGCTGTTGAAAAACGGCCTAAAACCCCAACAATGCAAGCAAAACGACCTTTGAAAGCATGATGAGCAATGGCTGTTTTTATCACAATGTTTTCGATAGTTCATTTATAGGGAGTGTATGTGGGAACGGGGTTATGGGAAAATCGTTCACTGTACCGCCGGAAGGGATTTGGCCTGCAGAGGTGCGAAGACCCGTGAACAGATACTAACCCTTTCCCACATGCAGCTATTTTATGCCTCTTTCCACACTTATTTAGTCATGCAACAACTCGCTTCCAAGATCAAAACCCATACAATGCAAACAAAACGACATTTTAAAGCATGGCGGGCAATTGCTTCTCTTGCCACAATGTTTTCAGGTCTATTGCATAGCTGGGTTGATTCACCCAGGGATCACGAGTGTGTGAACTGACGGGGTGGTATGACTGGAATGATGTGGAAAACGGCCTAAAACACCCAACAATACAAACAAAACGACCTCTGAAAGCAGGGCGGGCAATTGCTCCCTTTGTCACAGTGTGTTCAGTACTATTGAGTAGCCGGATTGAATTACCCAGGACGCATGAGTATGTGAACAGTGCGGGTGATTGGACGTATATGATGTTGAAACCGGCGTAAAACACCCAACAATACAAACAAAACGACCTTTGAAATCATGATTAGCAATGGCTCATCTTTCCATACTGTCTTCAGTCCTAACGCATAGCTGGGTTGATTCTCCCAGGTCCCATGAGTTTGTGAACTGTGAGAGTGATTGGACATACATGCTGTTGAAAACGGCCTAAAACTCCGTACAGTGCACTCAAAACGACCGTTGAAAACATGACGAGCAATGGCCCATTATACCACACTGTTTTCAGTCTTATCGCGTAGATTGGTTGATTCACCCAGGAAGCATGTGTGTGTGTGTGAGCAGTGAGGGGTATTTAACATAAATGCTGTTGAAAACGGCCTAAAACAACCAACAACGCAATCAAAGCGACCTTTGAAAACATGATAACCAATGGCTCCTCTTACCACACTGTTTTCAGTCCTATTGCCTAGCTGTGTAGAATCACCCAAAAAACACGAGCATGTGCACTGTGATGGCAATTGGGCGTACATGCTGTTGGAAACGGCCTAAAACCCCAACAATGCAAGCAAAACGACCTTTGAAAGCATGATGAGCAAAGGCTGTTTTTATCACAATGTTTTCGATAGTTCATTTATAGGGAGTGTATGTGGGAACGGGGTTATGGGAAAATCGTTCACTGTACCGCCGGAAGGGATTTGGCCTGCAGAGGTGCGAAGACCCGTGAACAGATACTAACCCTTTCCCACATGCAGCTATTTTATGCCTCTTTCCACACTTATTTAGTCATGCAACAACTCGCTTCCAAGATCAAAACCCATACAATGCAAACAAAACGACATTTTAAAGCATGGCGGGCAATTGCTTCTCTTGCCACAATGTGTTCAGGTCTATTGCATAGCTGGGTTGATTCACCCAGGGATCACGAGTTTGTGAACTGACGGGGTGGTATGACTGGAATGATGTGGAAAACGGCCTAAAACACCCAACAATACAAACAAAACGACCTCTGAAAGCAGGGCGGGCAATTGCTCCCTTTGTCACAGTGTGTTCAGTACTATTGAGTAGCCGGATTGAATTACCCAGGACGCATGAGTATGTGAACAGTGCGGGTGATTGGACGTATATGATGTTGAAACCGGCGTAAAACACCCAACAATACAAACAAAACGACCTTTGAAATCATGATTAGCAATGGCTCATCTTTCCATACTGTCTTCAGTCCTAACGCATAGCTGGGTTGATTCTCCCAGGTCCCATGAGTTTGTGAACTGTGAGAGTGATTGGACATACATGCTGTTGAAAACGGCCTAAAACTCCGTACAGTGCACTCAAAACGACCGTTGAAAACATGACGAGCAATGGCCCATTATACCACACTGTTTTCAGTCTTATCGCGTAGATTGGTTGATTCACCCAGGAAGCATGTGTGTGTGTGTGAGCAGTGAGGGGTATTTAACATAAATGCTGTTGAAAACGGCCTAAAACAACCAACAACGCAATCAAAGCGACCTTTGAAAACATGATAACCAATGGCTCCTCTTACCACACTGTTTTCAGTCCTATTGCCTAGCTGTGTAGAATCACCCAAAAAACACGAGCATGTGCACTGTGATGGCAATTGGGCGTACATGCTGTTGGAAACGGCCTAAAACCCCAACAATGCAAGCAAAACGACCTTTGAAAGCATGATGAGCAATGGCTGTTTTTATCACAATGTTTTCGATAGTTCATTTATAGGGAGTGTATGTGGGAACGGGGTTATGGGAAAATCGTTCACTGTACCGCCGGAAGGGATTTGGCCTGCAGAGGTGCGAAGACCCGTGAACAGATACTAACCCTTTCCCACATGCAGCTATTTTATGCCTCTTTCCACACTTATTTAGTCATGCAACAACTCGCTTCCAAGATCAAAACCCATACAATGCAAACAAAACGACATTTTAAAGCATGGCGGGCAATTGCTTCTCTTGCCACAATGTTTTCAGGTCTATTGCATAGCTGGGTTGATTCACCCAGGGATCACGAGTGTGTGAACTGACGGGGTGGTATGACTGGAATGATGTGGAAAACGGCCTAAAACACCCAACAATACAAACAAAACGACCTCTGAAAGCAGGGCGGGCAATTGCTCCCTTTGTCACAGTGTGTTCAGTACTATTGAGTAGCCGGATTGAATTACCCAGGACGCATGAGTATGTGAACAGTGCGGGTGATTGGACGTATATGATGTTGAAACCGGCGTAAAACACCCAACAATACAAACAAAACGACCTTTGAAATCATGATTAGCAATGGCTCATCTTTCCATACTGTCTTCAGTCCTAACGCATAGCTGGGTTGATTCTCCCAGGTCCCATGAGTTTGTGAACTGTGAGAGTGATTGGACATACATGCTGTTGAAAACGGCCTAAAACTCCGTACAGTGCACTCAAAACGACCGTTGAAAACATGACGAGCAATGGCCCATTATACCACACTGTTTTCAGTCTTATCGCGTAGATTGGTTGATTCACCCAGGAAGCATGTGTGTGTGTGTGAGCAGTGAGGGGTATTTAACATAAATGCTGTTGAAAACGGCCTAAAACAACCAACAACGCAATCAAAGCGACCTTTGAAAACATGATAACCAATGGCTCCTCTTACCACACTGTTTTCAGTCCTATTGCCTAGCTGTGTAGAATCACCCAAAAAACACGAGCATGTGCACTGTGATGGCAATTGGGCGTACATGCTGTTGAAAAACGGCCTAAAACCCCAACAATGCAAGCAAAACGACCTTTGAAAGCATGATGAGCAATGGCTGTTTTTATCACAATGTTTTCGATAGTTCATTTATAGGGAGTGTATGTGGGAACGGGGTTATGGGAAAATCGTTCACTGTACCGCCGGAAGGGATTTGGCCTGCAGAGGTGCGAAGACCCGTGAACAGATACTAACCCTTTCCCACATGCAGCTATTTTATGCCTCTTTCCACACTTATTTAGTCATGCAACAACTCGCTTCCAAGATCAAAACCCATACAATGCAAACAAAACGACATTTTAAAGCATGGCGGGCAATTGCTTCTCTTGCCACAATGTTTTCAGGTCTATTGCATAGCTGGGTTGATTCACCCAGGGATCACGAGTGTGTGAACTGACGGGGTGGTATGACTGGAATGATGTGGAAAACGGCCTAAAACACCCAACAATACAAACAAAACGACCTCTGAAAGCAGGGCGGGCAATTGCTCCCTTTGTCACAGTGTGTTCAGTACTATTGAGTAGCCGGATTGAATTACCCAGGACGCATGAGTATGTGAACAGTGCGGGTGATTGGACGTATATGATGTTGAAACCGGCGTAAAACACCCAACAATACAAACAAAACGACCTTTGAAATCATGATTAGCAATGGCTCATCTTTCCATACTGTCTTCAGTCCTAACGCATAGCTGGGTTGATTCTCCCAGGTCCCATGAGTTTGTGAACTGTGAGAGTGATTGGACATACATGCTGTTGAAAACGGCCTAAAACTCCGTACAGTGCACTCAAAACGACCGTTGAAAACATGACGAGCAATGGCCCATTATACCACACTGTTTTCAGTCTTATCGCGTAGATTGGTTGATTCACCCAGGAAGCATGTGTGTGTGTGTGAGCAGTGAGGGGTATTTAACATAAATGCTGTTGAAAACGGCCTAAAACAACCAACAACGCAATCAAAGCGACCTTTGAAAACATGATAACCAATGGCTCCTCTTACCACACTGTTTTCAGTCCTATTGCCTAGCTGTGTAGAATCACCCAAAAAACACGAGCATGTGCACTGTGATGGCAATTGGGCGTACATGCTGTTGAAAAACGGCCTAAAACCCCAACAATGCAAGCAAAACGACCTTTGAAAGCATGATGAGCAATGGCTGTTTTTATCACAATGTTTTCGATAGTTCATTTATAGGGAGTGTATGTGGGAACGGGGTTATGGGAAAATCGTTCACTGTACCGCCGGAAGGGATTTGGCCTGCAGAGGTGCGAAGACCCGTGAACAGATACTAACCCTTTCCCACATGCAGCTATTTTATGCCTCTTTCCACACTTATTTAGTCATGCAACAACTCGCTTCCAAGATCAAAACCCATACAATGCAAACAAAACGACATTTTAAAGCATGGCGGGCAATTGCTTCTCTTGCCACAATGTTTTCAGGTCTATTGCATAGCTGGGTTGATTCACCCAGGGATCACGAGTGTGTGAACTGACGGGGTGGTATGACTGGAATGATGTGGAAAACGGCCTAAAACACCCAACAATACAAACAAAACGACCTCTGAAAGCAGGGCGGGCAATTGCTCCCTTTGTCACAGTGTGTTCAGTACTATTGAGTAGCCGGATTGAATTACCCAGGACGCATGAGTATGTGAACAGTGCGGGTGATTGGACGTATATGATGTTGAAACCGGCGTAAAACACCCAACAATACAAACAAAACGACCTTTGAAATCATGATTAGCAATGGCTCATCTTTCCATACTGTCTTCAGTCCTAACGCATAGCTGGGTTGATTCTCCCAGGTCCCATGAGTTTGTGAACTGTGAGAGTGATTGGACATACATGCTGTTGAAAACGGCCTAAAACTCCGTACAGTGCACTCAAAACGACCGTTGAAAACATGACGAGCAATGGCCCATTATACCACACTGTTTTCAGTCTTATCGCGTAGATTGGTTGATTCACCCAGGAAGCATGTGTGTGTGTGTGAGCAGTGAGGGGTATTTAACATAAATGCTGTTGAAAACGGCCTAAAACAACCAACAACGCAATCAAAGCGACCTTTGAAAACATGATAACCAATGGCTCCTCTTACCACACTGTTTTCAGTCCTATTGCCTAGCTGTGTAGAATCACCCAAAAAACACGAGCATGTGCACTGTGATGGCAATTGGGCGTACATGCTGTTGAAAAACGGCCTAAAACCCCAACAATGCAAGCAAAACGACCTTTGAAAGCATGATGAGCAATGGCTGTTTTTATCACAATGTTTTCGATAGTTCATTTATAGGGAGTGTATGTGGGAACGGGGTTATGGGAAAATCGTTCACTGTACCGCCGGAAGGGATTTGGCCTGCAGAGGTGCGAAGACCCGTGAACAGATACTAACCCTTTCCCACATGCAGCTATTTTATGCCTCTTTCCACACTTATTTAGTCATGCAACAACTCGCTTCCAAGATCAAAACCCATACAATGCAAACAAAACGACATTTTAAAGCATGGCGGGCAATTGCTTCTCTTGCCACAATGTTTTCAGGTCTATTGCATAGCTGGGTTGATTCACCCAGGGATCACGAGTGTGTGAACTGACGGGGTGGTATGACTGGAATGATGTGGAAAACGGCCTAAAACACCCAACAATACAAACAAAACGACCTCTGAAAGCAGGGCGGGCAATTGCTCCCTTTGTCACAGTGTGTTCAGTACTATTGAGTAGCCGGATTGAATTACCCAGGACGCATGAGTATGTGAACAGTGCGGGTGATTGGACGTATATGATGTTGAAACCGGCGTAAAACACCCAACAATACAAACAAAACGACCTTTGAAATCATGATTAGCAATGGCTCATCTTTCCATACTGTCTTCAGTCCTAACGCATAGCTGGGTTGATTCTCCCAGGTCCCATGAGTTTGTGAACTGTGAGAGTGATTGGACATACATGCTGTTGAAAACGGCCTAAAACTCCGTACAGTGCTCTCAAAACGACCGTTGAAAACATGACGAGCAATGGCCCATTATACCACACTGTTTTCAGTCTTATCGCGTAGATTGGTTGATTCACCCAGGAAGCATGTGTGTGTGTGTGAGCAGTGAGGGGTATTTAACATAAATGCTGTTGAAAACGGCCTAAAACAACCAACAACGCAATCAAAGCGACCTTTGAAAACATGATAACCAATGGCTCCTCTTACCACACTGTTTTCAGTCCTATTGCCTAGCTGTGTAGAATCACCCAAAAAACACGAGCATGTGCACTGTGATGGCAATTGGGCGTACATGCTGTTGAAAAACGGCCTAAAACCCCAACAATGCAAGCAAAACGACCTTTGAAAGCATGATGAGCAATGGCTGTTTTTATCACAATGTTTTCGATAGTTCATTTATAGGGAGTGTATGTGGGAACGGGGTTATGGGAAAATCGTTCACTGTACCGCCGGAAGGGATTTGGCCTGCAGAGGTGCGAAGACCCGTGAACAGATACTAACCCTTTCCCACATGCAGCTATTTTATGCCTCTTTCCACACTTATTTAGTCATGCAACAACTCGCTTCCAAGATCAAAACCCATACAATGCAAACAAAACGACATTTTAAAGCATGGCGGGCAATTGCTTCTCTTGCCACAATGTTTTCAGGTCTATTGCATAGCTGGGTTGATTCACCCAGGGATCACGAGTGTGTGAACTGACGGGGTGGTATGACTGGAATGATGTGGAAAACGGCCTAAAACACCCAACAATACAAACAAAACGACCTCTGAAAGCAGGGCGGGCAATTGCTCCCTTTGTCACAGTGTGTTCAGTACTATTGAGTAGCCGGATTGAATTACCCAGGACGCATGAGTATGTGAACAGTGCGGGTGATTGGACGTATATGATGTTGAAACCGGCGTAAAACACCCAACAATACAAACAAAACGACCTTTGAAATCATGATTAGCAATGGCTCATCTTTCCATACTGTCTTCAGTCCTAACGCATAGCTGGGTTGATTCTCCCAGGTCCCATGAGTTTGTGAACTGTGAGAGTGATTGGACATACATGCTGTTGAAAACGGCCTAAAACTCCGTACAGTGCACTCAAAACGACCGTTGAAAACATGACGAGCAATGGCCCATTATACCACACTGTTTTCAGTCTTATCGCGTAGATTGGTTGATTCACCCAGGAAGCATGTGTGTGTGTGTGTGAGCAGTGAGGGGTATTTAACATAAATGCTGTTGAAAACGGCCTAAAACAACCAACAACGCAATCAAAGCGACCTTTGAAAACATGATAACCAATGGCTCCTCTTACCACACTGTTTTCAGTCCTATTGCCTAGCTGTGTAGAATCACCCAAAAAACACGAGCATGTGCACTGTGATGGCAATTGGGCGTACATGCTGTTGAAAAACGGCCTAAAACCCCAACAATGCAAGCAAAACGACCTTTGAAAGCATGATGAGCAATGGCTGTTTTTATCACAATGTTTTCGATAGTTCATTTATAGGGAGTGTATGTGGGAACGGGGTTATGGGAAAATCGTTCACTGTACCGCCGGAAGGGATTTGGCCTGCAGAGGTGCGAAGACCCGTGAACAGATACTAACCCTTTCCCACATGCAGCTATTTTATGCCTCTTTCCACACTTATTTAGTCATGCAACAACTCGCTTCCAAGATCAAAACCCATACAATGCAAACAAAACGACATTTTAAAGCATGGCGGGCAATTGCTTCTCTTGCCACAATGTTTTCAGGTCTATTGCATAGCTGGGTTGATTCACCCAGGGATCACGAGTGTGTGAACTGACGGGGTGGTATGACTGGAATGATGTGGAAAACGGCCTAAAACACCCAACAATACAAACAAAACGACCTCTGAAAGCAGGGCGGGCAATTGCTCCCTTTGTCACAGTGTGTTCAGTACTATTGAGTAGCCGGATTGAATTACCCAGGACGCATGAGTATGTGAACAGTGCGGGTGATTGGACGTATATGATGTTGAAACCGGCGTAAAACACCCAACAATACAAACAAAACGACCTTTGAAATCATGATTAGCAATGGCTCATCTTTCCATACTGTCTTCAGTCCTAACGCATAGCTGGGTTGATTCTCCCAGGTCCCATGAGTTTGTGAACTGTGAGAGTGATTGGACATACATGCTGTTGAAAACGGCCTAAAACTCCGTACAGTGCACTCAAAACGACCGTTGAAAACATGACGAGCAATGGCCCATTATACCACACTGTTTTCAGTCTTATCGCGTAGATTGGTTGATTCACCCAGGAAGCATGTGTGTGTGTGTGAGCAGTGAGGGGTATTTAACATAAATGCTGTTGAAAACGGCCTAAAACAACCAACAACGCAATCAAAGCGACCTTTGAAAACATGATAACCAATGGCTCCTCTTACCACACTGTTTTCAGTCCTATTGCCTAGCTGTGTAGAATCACCCAAAAAACACGAGCATGTGCACTGTGATGGCAATTGGGCGTACATGCTGTTGGAAACGGCCTAAAACCCCAACAATGCAAGCAAAACGACCTTTGAAAGCATGATGAGCAAAGGCTGTTTTTATCACAATGTTTTCGATAGTTCATTTATAGGGAGTGTATGTGGGAACGGGGTTATGGGAAAATCGTTCACTGTACCGCCGGAAGGGATTTGGCCTGCAGAGGTGCGAAGACCCGTGAACAGATACTAACCCTTTCCCACATGCAGCTATTTTATGCCTCTTTCCACACTTATTTAGTCATGCAACAACTCGCTTCCAAGATCAAAACCCATACAATGCAAACAAAACGACATTTTAAAGCATGGCGGGCAATTGCTTCTCTTGCCACAATGTGTTCAGGTCTATTGCATAGCTGGGTTGATTCACCCAGGGATCACGAGTTTGTGAACTGACGGGGTGGTATGACTGGAATGATGTGGAAAACGGCCTAAAACACCCAACAATACAAACAAAACGACCTCTGAAAGCAGGGCGGGCAATTGCTCCCTTTGTCACAGTGTGTTCAGTACTATTGAGTAGCCGGATTGAATTAACCAGGACGCATGAGTATGTGAACAGTGCGGGTGATTGGACGTATATGATGTTGAAACCGGCGTAAAACACCCAACAATACAAACAAAACGACCTTTGAAATCATGATTAGCAATGGCTCATCTTTCCATACTGTCTTCAGTCCTAACGCATAGCTGGGTTGATTCTCCCAGGTCCCATGAGTTTGTGAACTGTGAGAGTGATTGGACATACATGCTGTTGAAAACGGCCTAAAACTCCGTACAGTGCACTCAAAACGACCGTTGAAAACATGACGAGCAATGGCCCATTATACCACACTGTTTTCAGTCTTATCGCGTAGATTGGTTGATTCACCCAGGAAGCATGTGTGTGTGTGTGAGCAGTGAGGGGTATTTAACATAAATGCTGTTGAAAACGGCCTAAAACAACCAACAACGCAATCAAAGCGACCTTTGAAAACATGATAACCAATGGCTCCTCTTACCACACTGTTTTCAGTCCTATTGCCTAGCTGTGTAGAATCACCCAAAAAACACGAGCATGTGCACTGTGATGGCAATTGGGCGTACATGCTGTTGGAAACGGCCTAAAACCCCAACAATGCAAGCAAAACGACCTTTGAAAGCATGATGAGCAATGGCTGTTTTTATCACAATGTTTTCGATAGTTCATTTATAGGGAGTGTATGTGGGAACGGGGTTATGGGAAAATCGTTCACTGTACCGCCGGAAGGGATTTGGCCTGCAGAGGTGCGAAGACCCGTGAACAGATACTAACCCTTTCCCACATGCAGCTATTTTATGCCTCTTTCCACACTTATTTAGTCATGCAACAACTCGCTTCCAAGATCAAAACCCATACAATGCAAACAAAACGACATTTTAAAGCATGGCGGGCAATTGCTTCTCTTGCCACAATGTTTTCAGGTCTATTGCATAGCTGGGTTGATTCACCCAGGGATCACGAGTGTGTGAACTGACGGGGTGGTATGACTGGAATGATGTGGAAAACGGCCTAAAACACCCAACAATACAAACAAAACGACCTCTGAAAGCAGGGCGGGCAATTGCTCCCTTTGTCACAGTGTGTTCAGTACTATTGAGTAGCCGGATTGAATTACCCAGGACGCATGAGTATGTGAACAGTGCGGGTGATTGGACGTATATGATGTTGAAACCGGCGTAAAACACCCAACAATACAAACAAAACGACCTTTGAAATCATGATTAGCAATGGCTCATCTTTCCATACTGTCTTCAGTCCTAACGCATAGCTGGGTTGATTCTCCCAGGTCCCATGAGTTTGTGAACTGTGAGAGTGATTGGACATACATGCTGTTGAAAACGGCCTAAAACTCCGTACAGTGCACTCAAAACGACCGTTGAAAACATGACGAGCAATGGCCCATTATACCACACTGTTTTCAGTCTTATCGCGTAGATTGGTTGATTCACCCAGGAAGCATGTGTGTGTGTGTGAGCAGTGAGGGGTATTTAACATAAATGCTGTTGAAAACGGCCTAAAACAACCAACAACGCAATCAAAGCGACCTTTGAAAACATGATAACCAATGGCTCCTCTTACCACACTGTTTTCAGTCCTATTGCCTAGCTGTGTAGAATCACCCAAAAAACACGAGCATGTGCACTGTGATGGCAATTGGGCGTACATGCTGTTGAAAAACGGCCTAAAACCCCAACAATGCAAGCAAAACGACCTTTGAAAGCATGATGAGCAATGGCTGTTTTTATCACAATGTTTTCGATAGTTCATTTATAGGGAGTGTATGTGGGAACGGGGTTATGGGAAAATCGTTCACTGTACCGCCGGAAGGGATTTGGCCTGCAGAGGTGCGAAGACCCGTGAACAGATACTAACCCTTTCCCACATGCAGCTATTTTATGCCTCTTTCCACACTTATTTAGTCATGCAACAACTCGCTTCCAAGATCAAAACCCATACAATGCAAACAAAACGACATTTTAAAGCATGGCGGGCAATTGCTTCTCTTGCCACAATGTTTTCAGGTCTATTGCATAGCTGGGTTGATTCACCCAGGGATCACGAGTGTGTGAACTGACGGGGTGGTATGACTGGAATGATGTGGAAAACGGCCTAAAACACCCAACAATACAAACAAAACGACCTCTGAAAGCAGGGCGGGCAATTGCTCCCTTTGTCACAGTGTGTTCAGTACTATTGAGTAGCCGGATTGAATTACCCAGGACGCATGAGTATGTGAACAGTGCGGGTGATTGGACGTATATGATGTTGAAACCGGCGTAAAACACCCAACAATACAAACAAAACGACCTTTGAAATCATGATTAGCAATGGCTCATCTTTCCATACTGTCTTCAGTCCTAACGCATAGCTGGGTTGATTCTCCCAGGTCCCATGAGTTTGTGAACTGTGAGAGTGATTGGACATACATGCTGTTGAAAACGGCCTAAAACTCCGTACAGTGCACTCAAAACGACCGTTGAAAACATGACGAGCAATGGCCCATTATACCACACTGTTTTCAGTCTTATCGCGTAGATTGGTTGATTCACCCAGGAAGCATGTGTGTGTGTGTGAGCAGTGAGGGGTATTTAACATAAATGCTGTTGAAAACGGCCTAAAACAACCAACAACGCAATCAAAGCGACCTTTGAAAACATGATAACCAATGGCTCCTCTTACCACACTGTTTTCAGTCCTATTGCCTAGCTGTGTAGAATCACCCAAAAAACACGAGCATGTGCACTGTGATGGCAATTGGGCGTACATGCTGTTGAAAAACGGCCTAAAACCCCAACAATGCAAGCAAAACGACCTTTGAAAGCATGATGAGCAATGGCTGTTTTTATCACAATGTTTTCGATAGTTCATTTATAGGGAGTGTATGTGGGAACGGGGTTATGGGAAAATCGTTCACTGTACCGCCGGAAGGGATTTGGCCTGCAGAGGTGCGAAGACCCGTGAACAGATACTAACCCTTTCCCACATGCAGCTATTTTATGCCTCTTTCCACACTTATTTAGTCATGCAACAACTCGCTTCCAAGATCAAAACCCATACAATGCAAACAAAACGACATTTTAAAGCATGGCGGGCAATTGCTTCTCTTGCCACAATGTTTTCAGGTCTATTGCATAGCTGGGTTGATTCACCCAGGGATCACGAGTGTGTGAACTGACGGGGTGGTATGACTGGAATGATGTGGAAAACGGCCTAAAACACCCAACAATACAAACAAAACGACCTCTGAAAGCAGGGCGGGCAATTGCTCCCTTTGTCACAGTGTGTTCAGTACTATTGAGTAGCCGGATTGAATTACCCAGGACGCATGAGTATGTGAACAGTGCGGGTGATTGGACGTATATGATGTTGAAACCGGCGTAAAACACCCAACAATACAAACAAAACGACCTTTGAAATCATGATTAGCAATGGCTCATCTTTCCATACTGTCTTCAGTCCTAACGCATAGCTGGGTTGATTCTCCCAGGTCCCATGAGTTTGTGAACTGTGAGAGTGATTGGACATACATGCTGTTGAAAACGGCCTAAAACTCCGTACAGTGCACTCAAAACGACCGTTGAAAACATGACGAGCAATGGCCCATTATACCACACTGTTTTCAGTCTTATCGCGTAGATTGGTTGATTCACCCAGGAAGCATGTGTGTGTGTGTGAGCAGTGAGGGGTATTTAACATAAATGCTGTTGAAAACGGCCTAAAACAACCAACAACGCAATCAAAGCGACCTTTGAAAACATGATAACCAATGGCTCCTCTTACCACACTGTTTTCAGTCCTATTGCCTAGCTGTGTAGAATCACCCAAAAAACACGAGCATGTGCACTGTGATGGCAATTGGGCGTACATGCTGTTGAAAAACGGCCTAAAACCCCAACAATGCAAGCAAAACGACCTTTGAAAGCATGATGAGCAATGGCTGTTTTTATCACAATGTTTTCGATAGTTCATTTATAGGGAGTGTATGTGGGAACGGGGTTATGGGAAAATCGTTCACTGTACCGCCGGAAGGGATTTGGCCTGCAGAGGTGCGAAGACCCGTGAACAGATACTAACCCTTTCCCACATGCAGCTATTTTATGCCTCTTTCCACACTTATTTAGTCATGCAACAACTCGCTTCCAAGATCAAAACCCATACAATGCAAACAAAACGACATTTTAAAGCATGGCGGGCAATTGCTTCTCTTGCCACAATGTTTTCAGGTCTATTGCATAGCTGGGTTGATTCACCCAGGGATCACGAGTGTGTGAACTGACGGGGTGGTATGACTGGAATGATGTGGAAAACGGCCTAAAACACCCAACAATACAAACAAAACGACCTCTGAAAGCAGGGCGGGCAATTGCTCCCTTTGTCACAGTGTGTTCAGTACTATTGAGTAGCCGGATTGAATTACCCAGGACGCATGAGTATGTGAACAGTGCGGGTGATTGGACGTATATGATGTTGAAACCGGCGTAAAACACCCAACAATACAAACAAAACGACCTTTGAAATCATGATTAGCAATGGCTCATCTTTCCATACTGTCTTCAGTCCTAACGCATAGCTGGGTTGATTCTCCCAGGTCCCATGAGTTTGTGAACTGTGAGAGTGATTGGACATACATGCTGTTGAAAACGGCCTAAAACTCCGTACAGTGCACTCAAAACGACCGTTGAAAACATGACGAGCAATGGCCCATTATACCACACTGTTTTCAGTCTTATCGCGTAGATTGGTTGATTCACCCAGGAAGCATGTGTGTGTGTGTGAGCAGTGAGGGGTATTTAACATAAATGCTGTTGAAAACGGCCTAAAACAACCAACAACGCAATCAAAGCGACCTTTGAAAACATGATAACCAATGGCTCCTCTTACCACACTGTTTTCAGTCCTATTGCCTAGCTGTGTAGAATCACCCAAAAAACACGAGCATGTGCACTGTGATGGCAATTGGGCGTACATGCTGTTGGAAACGGCCTAAAACCCCAACAATGCAAGCAAAACGACCTTTGAAAGCATGATGAGCAAAGGCTGTTTTTATCACAATGTTTTCGATAGTTCATTTATAGGGAGTGTATGTGGGAACGGGGTTATGGGAAAATCGTTCACTGTACCGCCGGAAGGGATTTGGCCTGCAGAGGTGCGAAGACCCGTGAACAGATACTAACCCTTTCCCACATGCAGCTATTTTATGCCTCTTTCCACACTTATTTAGTCATGCAACAACTCGCTTCCAAGATCAAAACCCATACAATGCAAACAAAACGACATTTTAAAGCATGGCGGGCAATTGCTTCTCTTGCCACAATGTGTTCAGGTCTATTGCATAGCTGGGTTGATTCACCCAGGGATCACGAGTTTGTGAACTGACGGGGTGGTATGACTGGAATGATGTGGAAAACGGCCTAAAACACCCAACAATACAAACAAAACGACCTCTGAAAGCAGGGCGGGCAATTGCATCCTTTGTCACAGTGTGTTCAGTACTATTGAGTAGCCGGATTGAATTACCCAGGACGCATGAGTATGTGAACAGTGCGGGTGATTGGACGTATATGATGTTGAAACCGGCGTAAAACACCCAACAATACAAACAAAACGACCTTTGAAATCATGATTAGCAATGGCTCATCTTTCCATACTGTCTTCAGTCCTAACGCATAGCTGGGTTGATTCTCCCAGGTCCCATGAGTTTGTGAACTGTGAGAGTGATTGGACATACATGCTGTTGAAAACGGCCTAAAACTCCGTACAGTGCACTCAAAACGACCGTTGAAAACATGACGAGCAATGGCCCATTATACCACACTGTTTTCAGTCTTATCGCGTAGATTGGTTGATTCACCCAGGAAGCATGTGTGTGTGTGTGAGCAGTGAGGGGTATTTAACATAAATGCTGTTGAAAACGGCCTAAAAAAACCAACAACGCAATCAAAGCGACCTTTGAAAACATGATAACCAATGGCTCCTCTTACCACACTGTTTTCAGTCCTATTGCCTAGCTGTGTAGAATCACCCAAAAAACACGAGCATGTGCACTGTGATGGCAATTGGGCGTACATGCTGTTGGAAACGGCCTAAAACCCCAACAATGCAAGCAAAACGACCTTTGAAAGCATGATGAGCAATGGCTGTTTTTATCACAATGTTTTCGATAGTTCATTTATAGGGAGTGTATGTGGGAACGGGGTTATGGGAAAATCGTTCACTGTACCGCCGGAAGGGATTTGGCCTGCAGAGGTGCGAAGACCCGTGAACAGATACTAACCCTTTCCCACATGCAGCTATTTTATGCCTCTTTCCACACTTATTTAGTCATGCAACAACTCGCTTCCAAGATCAAAACCCATACAATGCAAACAAAACGACATTTTAAAGCATGGCGGGCAATTGCTTTTCTTGCCACAATGTTTTCAGGTCTATTGCATAGCTGGGTTGATTCACCCAGGGATCACGAGTGTGTGAACTGACGGGGTGGTATGACTGGAATGATGTGGAAAACGGCCTAAAACACCCAACAATACAAACAAAACGACCTCTGAAAGCAGGGCGGGCAATTGCTCCCTTTGTCACAGTGTGTTCAGTACTATTGAGTAGCCGGATTGAATTACCCAGGACGCATGAGTATGTGAACAGTGCGGGTGATTGGACGTATATGATGTTGAAACCGGCGTAAAACACCCAACAATACAAACAAAACGACCTTTGAAATCATGATTAGCAATGGCTCATCTTTCCATACTGTCTTCAGTCCTAACGCATAGCTGGGTTGATTCTCCCAGGTCCCATGAGTTTGTGAACTGTGAGAGTGATTGGACATACATGCTGTTGAAAACGGCCTAAAACTCCGTACAGTGCACTCAAAACGACCGTTGAAAACATGACGAGCAATGGCCCATTATACCACACTGTTTTCAGTCTTATCGCGTAGATTGGTTGATTCACCCAGGAAGCATGTGTGTGTGTGTGAGCAGTGAGGGGTATTTAACATAAATGCTGTTGAAAACGGCCTAAAACAACCAACAACGCAATCAAAGCGACCTTTGAAAACATGATAACCAATGGCTCCTCTTACCACACTGTTTTCAGTCCTATTGCCTAGCTGTGTAGAATCACCCAAAAAACACGAGCATGTGCACTGTGATGGCAATTGGGCGTACATGCTGTTGAAAAACGGCCTAAAACCCCAACAATGCAAGCAAAACGACCTTTGAAAGCATGATGAGCAATGGCTGTTTTTATCACAATGTTTTCGATAGTTCATTTATAGGGAGTGTATGTGGGAACGGGGTTATGGGAAAATCGTTCACTGTACCGCCGGAAGGGATTTGGCCTGCAGAGGTGCGAAGACCCGTGAACAGATACTAACCCTTTCCCACATGCAGCTATTTTATGCCTCTTTCCACACTTATTTAGTCATGCAACAACTCGCTTCCAAGATCAAAACCCATACAATGCAAACAAAACGACATTTTAAAGCATGGCGGGCAATTGCTTCTCTTGCCACAATGTTTTCAGGTCTATTGCATAGCTGGGTTGATTCACCCAGGGATCACGAGTGTGTGAACTGACGGGGTGGTATGACTGGAATGATGTGGAAAACGGCCTAAAACACCCAACAATACAAACAAAACGACCTCTGAAAGCAGGGCGGGCAATTGCTCCCTTTGTCACAGTGTGTTCAGTACTATTGAGTAGCCGGATTGAATTACCCAGGACGCATGAGTATGTGAACAGTGCGGGTGATTGGACGTATATGATGTTGAAACCGGCGTAAAACACCCAACAATACAAACAAAACGACCTTTGAAATCATGATTAGCAATGGCTCATCTTTCCATACTGTCTTCAGTCCTAACGCATAGCTGGGTTGATTCTCCCAGGTCCCATGAGTTTGTGAACTGTGAGAGTGATTGGACATACATGCTGTTGAAAACGGCCTAAAACTCCGTACAGTGCACTCAAAACGACCGTTGAAAACATGACGAGCAATGGCCCATTATACCACACTGTTTTCAGTCTTATCGCGTAGATTGGTTGATTCACCCAGGAAGCATGTGTGTGTGTGTGAGCAGTGAGGGGTATTTAACATAAATGCTGTTGAAAACGGCCTAAAACAACCAACAACGCAATCAAAGCGACCTTTGAAAACATGATAACCAATGGCTCCTCTTACCACACTGTTTTCAGTCCTATTGCCTAGCTGTGTAGAATCACCCAAAAAACACGAGCATGTGCACTGTGATGGCAATTGGGCGTACATGCTGTTGAAAAACGGCCTAAAACCCCAACAATGCAAGCAAAACGACCTTTGAAAGCATGATGAGCAATGGCTGTTTTTATCACAATGTTTTCGATAGTTCATTTATAGGGAGTGTATGTGGGAACGGGGTTATGGGAAAATCGTTCACTGTACCGCCGGAAGGGATTTGGCCTGCAGAGGTGCGAAGACCCGTGAACAGATACTAACCCTTTCCCACATGCAGCTATTTTATGCCTCTTTCCACACTTATTTAGTCATGCAACAACTCGCTTCCAAGATCAAAACCCATACAATGCAAACAAAACGACATTTTAAAGCATGGCGGGCAATTGCTTCTCTTGCCACAATGTTTTCAGGTCTATTGCATAGCTGGGTTGATTCACCCAGGGATCACGAGTGTGTGAACTGACGGGGTGGTATGACTGGAATGATGTGGAAAACGGCCTAAAACACCCAACAATACAAACAAAACGACCTCTGAAAGCAGGGCGGGCAATTGCTCCCTTTGTCACAGTGTGTTCAGTACTATTGAGTAGCCGGATTGAATTACCCAGGACGCATGAGTATGTGAACAGTGCGGGTGATTGGACGTATATGATGTTGAAACCGGCGTAAAACACCCAACAATACAAACAAAACGACCTTTGAAATCATGATTAGCAATGGCTCATCTTTCCATACTGTCTTCAGTCCTAACGCATAGCTGGGTTGATTCTCCCAGGTCCCATGAGTTTGTGAACTGTGAGAGTGATTGGACATACATGCTGTTGAAAACGGCCTAAAACTCCGTACAGTGCACTCAAAACGACCGTTGAAAACATGACGAGCAATGGCCCATTATACCACACTGTTTTCAGTCTTATCGCGTAGATTGGTTGATTCACCCAGGAAGCATGTGTGTGTGTGTGAGCAGTGAGGGGTATTTAACATAAATGCTGTTGAAAACGGCCTAAAACAACCAACAACGCAATCAAAGCGACCTTTGAAAACATGATAACCAATGGCTCCTCTTACCACACTGTTTTCAGTCCTATTGCCTAGCTGTGTAGAATCACCCAAAAAACACGAGCATGTGCACTGTGATGG